>JAIEZT010001373.1:9620997-9805997 GCA_019594935.1 Periophthalmus modestus | reverse complement strand
TTTTCAGCTCCCTGTGATTTTTTTTTTTTCCTTATTTTTGGATCCAGACAGACAATGTATTGAAAGTGTAAAGTTTTGCTGTGTGTATTCTGGATCCCAGGCAATAGATTAAGGTTGGTTTGCAGTATGCTCCATTACAACTACAAATATTTAGTAGTCGTGTAGTCATGGGGGCTTTAGTCAGTCCCAGTGGCAGGCTGACAAATGGCATTGTTGGTTCAGAGCCCACGTGAGGCTGACAGCTGCTCACACTGTGCTGTACTCAGACGCCCAGCAGGGGGCAGCACAGCCAAACACATTTCTCACTTTTTATTTTCTCACAACTGAGGTACAGCAGACATCACAAACAAGGGCACAGCAGTTTCACTCTTAAAGCTCACTCTTTGGGGGTGGACTTAGTTAACTCAGAGTAGGATCAATTCTAGGGCTGAGTATCACCAAACTATTAATGTGTCCTGAATGGAAATTGAAACACCTTGATTGCAACAACAGTATGACCACCGTTGAAACCTTCTCTATATTGTAGTATCACAATGTATCAATAGGCCCATAATAATAGTATCTTGCATGTATTTGAAGCGTAACTTGTTAGTTGTTGGTGTTTGGTCAGGTCAGAACGTGCGGCCGCTGAACAAGCATGAGTACATCCTGGACGTGGCCACGGAGGCGGAGCTTCTGGATCCAACCTACAGCTTCTGGTTCAGGCGAGTGGTGTGGACTCAGACGCTCAAGTTTGACAACGAGCTGTGTGTGGCCATGCACTACAACCAGGTATCACAGCTGCACTCACTACTACTGCATGTATCACACTCACTACTACTGCGTGTATCACACTCACTACTACTGCGTGTATCACACTCATTACTACTGCGTGTATCACACTCACTACTACGGCATGAGCCACACTCACTACTACTGCGTGTACCACACTCACTACTACTACTACTACTACTGCGTGTATCACACTCACTACTACTGCATGTATCACACTCACTACTACTGCATGTATCACACTCACTACTACTGTGTGTATCACACTCATTACTACGGCATGAGCCACACTCACTACTACTGCGTGTATCACACTCATTACTACTGCGTGTATCACACTCACTACTACTGCGTGTATCACACTCCCTACTACTACTACTACTACTACTGCGTGTATCACACTCACTACTACTGCATGTATCACACTCACTACTACTGCGTGTATCACACTCACTACTACTGCGTGTATCACGCTCACTACTACTGCGTGTATCACACTCACTACTACTGCGTGTATCACACTCACTACTGCTGCGTGTATCACACTCACTACTACTGCATGTATCACACTCACTACTATGGCATGTGTCACACTCACTACTACTGCATGTATCACACTCACTACTACGGCATGAGCCACACTCACTACTACTGCATGTATCACACTCACTACTATGGCATGTATCACACTCACTACTACTGCATGTATCACACTCACTACTACTGCATGATCACACTCACTACTACTGCACTCACACTCACTATTACTGCATGTATCACACTCACTACTACTGCGTGTATCACACTCACTACTACTGCATGTATCACACTCACTACTACTGCATGTATCACACTCACTACTACTGCATGTATCACACTCAGTACTACTGCATGTATCACACTCACTACTACTGCATGTATCACACACTACTACGGCATGTGTCACACTCACTACTACTGCATGTATCACACTCACTACTACGGCATGTGTCACACTCACTACTACGGCATGAGCCACACTCACTACTAAGGCAACTATCACTCACTACTACTGCATGTGTCCATAGCCTACACATCTGATAAGTGTATCTTAAGCATAGTGCGTGTGAGAGTAACTGTTCCTGTGTGGTCAGATTCTTCCAGACTACCGCAAAGGCCTGCTCAACACTCTGCCCCAGGGCAAAGTGAGTGATCAACAGTACCACCAGATCTCCAAACTGTCGGCTCTGCAGCACCGCGCCAAGGACATCATCTTCATCCCCAGCATGTGAGACACTTTAGACACATTTTGTCAACTATTTTTAAATTTAAATTATGTTCATCGTATTGCACTGTTTTATGCTGCTTCAAACATAGACTCATACTCTTACTATTCTTTTATTAGCATTATTACCTAAAACAATCTGTTAACAACCACAAGAGGGCACTGTGGACCACACAATACAATATACAAAGTAATGTCGTGATGTAATTTCTACATTTTTACTTAAGAGGTGGAAATTCCGATTCAGTAAGAACCTCATTACATAAAAACATATTCAAATAATCACCCAATTATAGGAACTGTATGTGAAATGTTTATGTTAGCCGAGTCATTTGTGTTACAATTTGGTGTTTTTGTTCCTAAAATAGGTATTACATTGCGATTTAAATTTTGACATGAATTTTAGTCAAATTTGGGATCCTGCCTGCAATATCAGACATGTTTAATATTTACGGTGAGTTCAGTGTCAGTTGCACAGTGTGAGTTTGGGAATCATTTGGAACATCTTAAAATCATACAAAATCCCCCAGTATAAGCCCAGATCAAGATCAGAAAGAAGCCAGTTGCCAATTTCAGTGCTAAAGTCCAACTGGTTCAAACTTGAAACGCCTCTCTGAATAGTCTACTACCTAAACCCCAATATTTGCAGACAATCATGACTCAGTGCTAGTGCAGCCTCTGCAGCTCAGTGAGTGAATTCTGAAGGTTCTGAGCTTTCACATGAGCCGTGGCCTGTCATACTGAGAATGAGAAAAATGAGAAAAACGTGTATGTGTCCTCTGTCTGCAGGTTAAGACTCTGGCAATCCAGGTTCAGTTGGATAAATATAATGTTATGTAACCAAAATGCGTTGTTTTAAAAATGATGATGTGTACACTAAATCTCATTGGTGAATGGAGTTTGTAGTCTCTCTCCTGTGTAAGGTTGTACATAATAACATGTATTTTGTGCGTTGTAGACATGAGCTGTCCGAGTACATAGCGCCCCCTCTGTTCAAAATGCTCCCTCCGCAGCAGTGGGTCAACATGGTGACCCAGCACATGCAGCAGGTCCAGGCACTCAGCCCACACCAGGCCCGCGCTCAGTTTCTGGGTACAACATCCATACATTATCCTTTTCAAAGCCTTATGTTATACATTGTGCTGTTTTATCAATCTGGGAGATGTATTAGAAGTAGTAGAGTGTTACTTTTAGTTGTACTTTTTGCTCAGTACCTTTGTATTGTACTGTACTGTAAAAAATATTGCTCAAGTAGTGGTACAATGAAGACATCCAATAAAATTACTCAAATAACAGTAAAAAAAACAAACAAAAAACTCTAAACCATTTTAAAGAGCCTATATTATGCTAATTTCTGTTCTCTGCTATAATGTTGCCTTATCAAAAACATATCCAGAGTTTGTGTTTTTGACACATTTAACACACAAATCCTTCATATTTAGTCCTTCTCTCAAACAGAAAACACGATGATGTCATGTGGTACTACAGGAGGCACTCTACTGTGTTTTTAAACTCCATACATCTTCACTAAATTATTTGTATAATTTCAATCCTGGAATGGCCAATCTCTGCTGAACGAAAGGCAAAAGGAGCTGTTAACTTGAAAAGTACCACTGCATAACAAGATGGAACAGAGCATTTCGAGCTTTGGAGATGTAGACAGACTAATAATAAAGGGTCCCTCAAACATGTGTGAATAACCAAAATACAACTCTTGGCATGTTTTTGAGGAGCTAACTGCATTATAACAAGGCTTAAAAGTAACAATAATCCTTTTTGTGTAATATTGGACTTGTAGAGATGATAAAACCATCTATCGTTGTGCTAAATATATTTTTGATTTTGAATATATTCCCATTTCTGAATATCACCTATACACTAACATTAAGGTATTGCTTTGTTAGGAATGTTTCACAGTATGGCATTAAAATGATGTATCATGGACTTATGGAATTTGCCTAAGATCTGACATTTAACTTGGCCTACTGCCATCTGTTTGTCTCAGTGTAATGCCATTCTGTGGAAGATTCTGGGCATAGCAATAGCTTATCCACGGAGACAAGCAGGCAGCAAACCCTCAACCAGAGAAGTCACATATTCCACCTTAACGAGGGGCAGTGACGTGCAGTGAAGTTCATGGCTGGTGAGGCACTGATGTCGTCACAATCAGATTTACAAACCTGTAAACCAGGTGTCGGCAAGTACAGTTGGACCTGGGTCAATTTCTCTCCCAGTGACTTGGGGCCAGAATAAAAAAGAATTTCAAAATAAAAGTTCAGAAGTCCGTATGAAATAGCTATAATAGTATGAAATAAAAAGCAAGCTGGTTTTGTATTGCCAGCTTTTTTGTGTGTACCACTCTGTTTGAAAAGAGCAAGTCTTTTGTCCCGTCATCTGGAGTAAACCATTGAGCTGCAGAGTTGGTCTTCCTTTAATTATAACCTCCTGCTTCGACCGAAAGCTGCTTGAGCTTTAATATTATGTAATCTTCCTCCGTTTAAAAAGTAGGGCCAGACAAGAAGAAAAAAGTGAACGGATTGCTAAACTTGACTTACAAACTCTAAACTGTAGTTTGCTGTCACTATTCTGCGGCCCCAGGAGTTGCAAGAATCTCTGGGCTCACGAGTGCCCCCTAACATGAGGCCAGGTAACTACATGCCTCTCCTGTCGCCTTTTCACAATCGATTAAAGCAGCAGCGTCACTGCTGAGCTACAGCGTCCATGTGAGGCACGAACGGCCAGTGCCTCTCCGCTCATCTCTTCTCAATATTTGAACAGTAAAAGTAAAAATTCAGCGATTTTGAATAAAAAAATAGAAAATAACTTTATAGAACAAATCATTGGATAAATTATATAACTACAACTATTTTCATCATATAACTATTTCATTTATTTTTTCTCTCTGATGACAGGTGAGGCTTGGCCTCACCTGCCTCCCCTGACTGAACGTCACTGACGAGGGGATATATCAATTATTGTAATTTTTTTTGTAGCTTTCTACCATGTTATTGGTAGCATTCCCTCATCAAAAACATGCCTGTGAGATTTTCTATGTCATCCATTCGTGTTTGAGTACTTTACCAATCTCTTTCTTTACTTTACCAAAGCTGTAAGATTCTGTACAAGGCTCCGCCCACAAGCCTACACCATCCATGCTCCCACACTACAATTCTCCATAAATACACAAAAGCATGATACAAAACTGTACAAAACACCTTGAAAAACCAGATGTGATGTGCAGTAGTTTCATTAGAGGGATGCACCCCCCTCTTAAAATCGTTCACTGGCAGTCTTTAGAAATATAAGATATATTTTAATAATACATTTCAAAATTTTGTTTTTTCACTTAGAATTTGCCACTGAACATATTAGCAAGGTTATAGATTATTTTATTTTTATTTCATGTGTTGCTAATACATGTGTTTTTTGGCTTGGTTTCTCCACAGGCTTGGTCAGTGCCTTCCCCATGTTCGGCTCCTCTTTCTTCTACGTCCATAGCAGTAGCTCCACCTCCTTCTACGCCCCCTGTATCATCGCCGTCAACCAGCACGGCCTGCACTTTCTCCATAAGAACACCCACGTGAGCATACACACAAGGCAGCTTTCTGCACTTTTTGGGCACATTACATTGACTTCCATTCATTTCCTGGAGACTGACCCTAACCTTACAGGCCCTGTGCCCGATTTTATTTCCCATGTATTTGAGCAATAGTAAAGTATATTTTATAAGCAGCTCTTGTGGTACTGTCTGCATCTAATTATAAAGTGTTTTATTGTGAGAGAATTAGGAAGTGCAGTTAGAATGTTGTTAGCTTTATCATAACAGCAAAACTCTGGTATTTATTGTGGTGAATAATTAGCATGCTGGTAAACGAGGAATAACTTTGGACCACAGCAAACCATTTACAATGGTTCATGTATTTAAAACAGT
The DNA here is from genome assembly GCA_019594935.1 of Periophthalmus modestus. NCBI lineage: Eukaryota > Metazoa > Chordata > Actinopteri > Gobiiformes > Gobiidae > Periophthalmus > Periophthalmus modestus. Next base: position 9,800,031 of record JAIEZT010001373.1, on the reverse strand, counting down.
AAAAATCAGGTACAGTGCCTTTAACCATAGTTATCACTTGCCTACCTTTAACCTAAACCCCTACGATAATCTTTTTGAACCCATATCTGAAGTGTTAAAAAGTATTTAAAATTGTGGAAAATGCATACCTTCCTCTAAAGACCTGTCCCACTCGAAGTTGTATTTAGCGTGATTAATGTATGTTTGAGTAATCTTTACACTCCAGATTTTCAAAATCTGTTTTGTGGTAGTTTGTGATAGTAAAATTGTGAAATGAGTGTGAAATTAAGGGAAACTGTTATGCACTTGGTCTATTCATGACTTATTTGTGGCTTCACAACTGTATACCTATAGTGACAGATTATATACTCACTAGTGAGTTAGCATAGTCAGTATCTGATTTACGTCAGTGCAGTACATTTTCTTTGTGTTCTGGTCATTTTCAAGCATGTTTTTCTGTATTTTGGCAAAACTAGGGACATTTGGGGCATTACTTGTATAAAACTGGGTCAAATAAATGGGTTTGGTTAAATTTACTGGGACAGAGGACACGGGGCTCAAAACTGAGACTGTCCTGGTTAAATAAGGGTGTCTGGTCACCCTAATCCTGTAAAATGTCATTGCTCTGATCTACACTTGTTTTAACCACCACCAGTATACGCCCACTGCGCTGTACTTACTTTGTTTTCCAATTTAATTTTCTGAATGGGTGATATGTGTAAGGTTCAGCAGCACGTAGTCATTTTGGCACAAATGAGAAAAAAACCTGCTACTCGCTAGGGCAATCTGCAGCTATAATGCCAACATCTGCATGGCTCTTTCTTGTGATGATGTTTACAGCAGCATCAGCTCCAATTGTGCACCGCAGTTTACTCATGTGGAAGTTGGCAGACTTGTTTCTTTTATTACGTCGTTTTAGAATATTGCAATTTGAAAGGTCCAAATTATGACATAATGATCCACAAGTGTCATAGATTATAACTATACAGCAGCACCCAAGTACAATGTAATAAAAATCTCATTCATAAAATTCATTATTGAAAGCGATTTTTATTAGAAAGAAATTAAACTGAATTAAAAATCTTTACTTGCAAGTCGATCAATATTTAACCTGCATATTAAGAATTTGGAATCACTGTATTGAGTTTCCATTACAGCTTAAAGGTCCTGTGTTACACAATTTGTTTTAGTCCTGCTGCATTAAGTCAGGTTAAAATGTTGTTACCTCGTGAAAGACATATCTGCTTTGTTTCATTAACATCTGTTTGAGTAACACTTTATTATGTGTCTCTGTGACACAGGAGGTGATGGCCGTAGTCTCTCTGGTGGAGGTTCAGTCCAGTCGCACCCAGAGGCCCAGCACAGGGACCAGTTACCCCTATGTGGACCTTAGTCTGGGGGATATGAACTCGCAGAAAGTGATACAGCTGCAGCTCGAGCAGGTACAATTCACTCATTCACTGTCCAATGAGCAAAATATATCACAGGAAAATAAGAGGTGGGTAGAGTAGCTAAAAATTGTCAAGTAAGAGTAATGTTACTTCAAAATAGTATTACTCAAGTAAATGTACAAAGTAGTGGTCAAAGAAATGACTCAAGTAAGAGTAAAACAGTGTTTGTGGAAAACTCCTACTCAAGTAAAAATAGCTTAAAGAGTAACTGTTGGGATGTAACGATGTTTCATAATTTGAAGTTAATCATATTTGAAGGAGAAGGATCTGGTAAAGATTGATGCAAATACAAGAAAACATAAATCCTATCTGAAGGAGCAGTGCAAGAAAGAAATGATTTCATATTGTGAACATAAAGCTTTTGTCACCATTGTCAAGAGTAACCAGCACTTTTACTCAAGTAAGAGTATTGATACTTCAATAAAAAATATTATTCAAATAGGAGTAAACAAATGGATCGAGATAAGTGCTCTGATAAGATTACAAGTTTAAAAAGTTACTCAACTAAATGTAACTGAGCACTGCTCACCTCTGAAAATAAAAATGAAAGTATATTTGTCAGGTTTCACCTGTGCTTCACTTTCTTGTTCAAAAGTTCAAATTGGTACTATTCATTTTTTTTAGAATCAATTCCTGTCTAGTTGAAATACTATTCAATTAGCTGTGTATCAAGTTTTTGACAAGCTGACACGTGGCTGAGTGGCTAGAACCATTAGGCTCCATAAGACTTGTTGTTGAGTCTACAGTGGAGGACATGTTTGTATAAATCTGTCTCTGTGTGTGTGACTGACACAGGGGCTCGAACTGTGCCGGGTCATAGCCATGCAGGTGGAGAACATGATGTCAGTGCGGGAGAAGAGGCTCACACTGCCCCCTAGTGAAATCACCATGCTATAACAGTATATCTGCTCTGAAGAAACCTACCTCCTCTCGCTGCTGTATGGCTCCTGGGGGAATCCAAAAAAAACTCCTGAAGACTGTGCATGAGACTTATTTCAAGTTGAAGTTTGTACATGAATGTGTCTAATATGTGCTTAATAGGCCCGTGCCTTTTTTTTTATATTATTTGTATATATTTCATAATATTTTTGTATTTTTTTACAGCAGTAAAATATTTAGGAATACTTCTTAGTGCTGTAATGTTTTTATAACATCTCTCAAGAAAATGATTCACATATATATATATATATATATATATATATATATATATATATATATATATATACATATATATATATATATATATATATATATATATATATATATATATATATATATATATATATATATATATATATATATATATATATATATATATGATGATGAATGCATAGAATTGTAAATATTACTATGTTGTTAATGGCCCAGTTCTGCACAGACATTCTCCATAAACAGATGAGATGACATTACATATTTTATAATAAAACATTCGATCAGTGTATCTGTGTTGTCAAGTATTACATACAATCACATTTTATGGTTTGGACAACTGCAGCGTGGTAAACACAGAGGATGAGGGGATCAGAGTGTGTAACCACTAAACTATGTACAAACAAACATCAACATAACCTAACATAACAGGTCCAGGACAAAGGAATAAAATAAAACGGATTTGTGCACATCAACATTCAATTCAGACTTAAATTTTGATGACAATTTTTGATATCAATATGACACATAATTGCCTTTTGCACATATTACAACAAGGTGGCTTTAAGATCAGATACTGTTTTGTTCCAGAGATTAATAGTTTTCTCTTTCGCATTATGTATGCGTGCTGTGGACAATTCTAAAGCAATATTAATAAATGACAGCACCCATTGGCAGTGAGATAAGGAATGAGGGGGCTTCCATCTGACTGCAACCATTTTTTTCGCAGCTGTTAGGCCAGCCAAAAAAATATTTTCTTGCTCTCTGTGCAATCCTAGCAAGGACGTGTCATTGAGAATCAAAACCATAGGTGAGCAGGGAATATTACAAGATAGTAAAAGAGACAGACTGTTGCTGACCACCTTCCAAAAGTTAAAAACACCTGGGCATTCCCATATCATGTGAAGATAAGTACCTAATGAGATTGTATGACAAAATGCACAGTTTGGGTTCATTCTGCAATTCATATTGAAAAGTCGGCGGGGTGTCATATATGTCCTATGAATAAAGTTCAAATGTATTTGCTGATGGTCCGGGTTCTTAGATGCGCAAAGCACAGTGTTTAGTCCTCCTTTAGTCCTGGTTCAGTCCTGCTTTAGTTCTGCTTTAGTTCTGCTTTAGTCCTCCTTTAGTCCTCCTTTAGTCCTGGTTTAGTCCTCCTTTAGTCCTGGTTTAGTTCTGCTTTAGTCCAGGTTTAATCCTGCTTTAGTCCTGGCTTAGTTCTGCTTTTGTCCAGGTTTAATCTTGCTTTCATCCTGGTTTAATCCTAGTGTTTAGCCCTGGTTTAGTCCTGCTTTAGCCCTGGTTTAGTCCTGGGATAGTCCTTTTTTAAACCTGGTTTAGCCCTGGTTCAGTCTCATGTTTCCTATCGATGTTTGTGAGAATTTCATTTCATGATAATTCATGAAATTAAATGATTTTCATTGACATAATTGTAAGTATAACATACTTTTTCACTTTATTAAAACTGTGTTTAATTTTTCCAAATGATTTAATACATATTAATATAACTCATATAAAAATTTCCATTTAGTTTTCTCATAAACATTTTGAAAAATTATTAAGAGATTAAAAGCATTGTGGAGGCTAAAACGCAAGATTCGGCTAAATGTTTTAATAAAAGTCTATGGGAAAAATGAAACAGGTTCTTCAGTTTGTGCTCACCAGTAAAAAACTACCACAGAACCAAACATACACAAAAACATGACCCATGACGCCATATTTCAAAGTAAGGGTGTAACAATAATTTTTATAGTATTATGACATACATACATACATACATACATACACACATACACACATACACACATACACACATACACACACACATACACACATACACACATACACACATACACACATACATACATACATACATACATACATACAGTGTCTCCTGGGGAGCCCTTAATGCCGGCCCAGGCATGCTCCCCTAAGTCTATCTGTGACTGTAACACATACATATGGAGTAGTATCCAAAAGGCACTGGTCAGGCAACAGACTTGTAGGGGAGGCAAACTGTCTCTTAAAATAGGTGCATAGGTACAGGGTGGTGCACCCATGGGTGCAGGGGCTCAGATCTGTCTATTTTAGACATAGACACGTGACAAACCCTCCCCCAAACAAACCTTTATTACTGCGCATGCGCGCGTGTCTGGTAGGTTCCACGAGTTTATTTTCAGTCTGCTCTGGCGTTCTTCTTGGTACACTCTTTCTGGGATTCTTGGGACTCGTATTTGGAAATATCGATACTTCTGTGCAGTTATGTGAGATAAATGTGACTGAAACGTGTCGGCAGCGCCACGCTTTGGAGTTTGCGGTGACGTGACATGGTGCTGCGTGGTTTGTTGGCATTTCCAGGCGGCGACGCACAGCCAGGGTAGTGCTAGTGCTGGAGCTAGTGCTGGAGCTAGTGCAGCTAACCCCTGAACCCGAGCTCTGTGCCCGCTCTTTGCCCGCTCACACCGGAGCCTCGGACAAGTCTTTATTTACAAGGTTGTACATTTAACCAGGAACACTTCCATTATTAGAAAAAGCACGTGGTTTCGTTTGAACGATGTGCTGCGCGTTTGCAGCTAAGCTAATGCTAGCCATACTGTGCTGGGTTCACTGAAGAGGTCAGCTGGCACCAGAGCCTGAAATTTCACCTAAGCCCAGAACAGCCAGAGATGAGCCTCTGCCATGGCCTTTCCTGGAAGAACAAGTGCCTGCCAGGACACACTGCCAGGACTGCCACATGCAGAGCAGAAACTGTAGTAGAACTTTACATGCGTGCTTTTGCTGACAGGATTAACCTTTCAGTAGTCATTATCTATATATTAGAACACCATGCACATTATTAATGACAGTACATGCCTGTAAAAGACTGGGAACATGCTTAAAGGCAACATCAAAAATGAATATGTACAATCATGCATTGCATGCATCATGCAATCACACTGTACTTCCAGTTCAAAATGGGAGATGAAAAAGTGCAACTTTTAATTGAGAAATATGTTAGGATCTATTAAACAAAGGTATAGGTATTACCAAATGTGATGTTATGTTTATGGAGTATTCTACAGGTGGAGGAGGTTCATAAAATACATCAGTCCACATTAAGTCATGACTCTAGTTAGGTGATCCTCTATGGTTAATCATTTCATGAATATGCCCCTCAATGTTAAATATCTCGCCATGTGTATGTGTGTTAAATTTCAATCTGCCAGCTGCTTGTTTCTATAAAGATGTTATTGCTTTGCCTTAAATATCCCATAGTATGGTATTAAACTTGTCTTTCTACATGGAGACAAGCCACAGGTAAGACCTTTGGGGAATTGAGCCAGCTCACAGTAATAAAAAGCACACGTAATTGCTTGGTTAAGTATAATGCCATATCAGGAAACAGTCCAGGCAAAGCATTAACATTCCCATGGAGACAAGCAGCTATGTAACTTCCATAGTGCACCTTTAGGTCATTTCAAAAAAAGTAAACAAACATGATCTACCGACGCATCCATGTCATTACTGGTATTGAGCATTGGTGCGATACTGAAACAATAAGTTGGCTCGAGTGTCATTTACATGATATTGGTTAAGCCAGTACCCTGGTTGGGCCTTTAACTGAATGTAATAAGACTATTTACAGGCTGATTTTGGTCTAGAATGTTCATGCTCATAATGTTTGAACTGTTATTCATATGAAGCTGTTCAGTAGTTATTTAAAGGAAAAATAAGTAACACAACACAATTAGATCTCTTGTGTGATATGGAAATAAGTGTCATTTTCTGTCCCTACAGTGGTATCTGTTATATCAGATATCAGGAGATATTTGAAGCTTCAGTATCGATATTAGTATTGGAACTACTGACACTGGTGCATCCCTAATTAAGAGCCCCATGGAGACAAGCGGCTATGAAGCGTTCTGAAAATTTCAAAAACCTCAAACATGATCTATAACATGATTTCCCCTTCCCTCTTCCAGACATCCTACATTCTTCTGACATGGCTGCCAGTGGCTACTCTGACCTGCGAGAGAAGCTCAAGTCCATGACCCCGCATCGCGACGAGCATAAGAACAAGAGTGGGGACCGGAGTAGTGATGGCAGCGGACGCAGAGGCCGCAAACGCAAACAGCGCGACTCAGACTCTGATGACTACGACCATAGTGATGACAGCAGTGAGAGCCGGGAACGAGAGGCCCGCCGCGTCCAGAGCAGCATCCAACAGAGGAGCATCTTCACTCCCGAGGAGTGCAGGCACATAGAGGACAAAATAGATGAGGTGAGCACTATTGTTTAATGTATTTACTTTTACTCCTATGTTACGCAAAACTATAAACAAACCGAACCACCACCTTAAAGTGGTGGAGGGTTTTGAGTACCCGTATGATCCTGGGAGCTATGTTGTCGGGGGCTTCATGCCCCTGGTAAGGTCACTCATGGCAAATAGGTCCTGGGAGACTGGCCAGACCAATGACAAGTATTAGAACAAGACCAGTTACGTTACCCGGATTGGCATTACCGGGGCCTCACCCAGAAGCCAGGCCTGGGGGTGGGTGCTCCGCAGCAAGCGCCTGGTGGCCAGGCCCGACCGGGCATAGCCCAAAGGAGTGACATGGGGCCGTCCTCCTGTGGACCCACCACCTACGGGAGGATCCGTAAGGGGCTGGTGCGAAGAGATCTGGGTGCAGTCGAAGGCGGCGGCCTCAACGACCAGATCTCCGGACATGGAGACTGGGTCTGGGGACATGGAATGTCACCTCGCTGGGTGGTGAGGTGGGGTGGGAGGTTGAGCGTTACCGGATAGATATAGTCGGCCTCACCTCCACAGACAGCTTGGGCTCTGGAACCCAACTCCTCAAGAGGGGCTGGACTCTCCATTTCTCTGGCATTGCCCGCGGGAAGAGGTGGCGAGCTGGTGTGGGCTTGCTTATTGCCCCACAGCTCAGCCGGCCCATGTTGGAGTTCACCCCGGTGAACAAGAAGGGTCGCAGACGGGTCGGCCTACGGGCCAAACAGCAACGCAGAGTCCTCGGTCTTCTTGAAGTCCCTGGGAGGGGTACTAGACAGATCGGCCTCTCTGATTCTTCTGTGCTAGCCACAGTTTGTCCATAACGAACACCATGTTCAAGTACAAGGGTGTCCATCAGTGCACGTGGCACCAGGACATCCTAGGTCGGAGGTCGATGAGCGACTTTGTTGTCGTGTCATCTGACCTCCACTTGCATGTCTTGGACACTCTGGTGAAGAGAGGGGCAGATCTGTCAACTCACCTGGTGGTGAGTTGGATCCACTGGTGGAGGAGGAAGTTGGACAGACCTGGCAGACCTCAGCGTTTCTTGAGGGTCTGTCCCAGGGGGATTGGGGACATGGATTCCAAGTGGGCCATGTTCTCCATCTCTATTGTTGATGCAGCTGCTCATAGCCTTGGGGGGTGCTCCGGGAGTATGGGATCCAGGGCTAAGGGCTGACTGGTCCCAGTATGACTGGACTAGGCGCTGTGTTCACATTGCTAGCAGTAAGTCAGTCCTGTTCCCAGTGCATGTTGGACCCTTTGTCATCGGCTTTGTTCATTGTATTTATGGACAGAATTTCTAGGTGCACTCAGGGGCCGGAGGGGTTCCGGTTCGGGAACCACAGCATCTCATTGCTGCTGTTTGCAGATGTTGTTCTGATGGCTTCATCAACTCCTCCAAATCCGAGGTCATGGTTCTCGACTGGAAAAGGGCAGCTTGCCCTCTTCGGGTGGGTGGGGAGTCTCTGCCTCAAGTGGAGGAGTTTAAGTTTCTCGGGGTCTTGTTCACGAGTGAGGGATGGGTGGAGAGCAAAATTGACAGGCGGATCGGTGCAGCGTCTGCAGTGATGCGGTCGCTGTATCGGTCCGTTGTGGTAAAGAAGGAGCTGAGCCGAAAGGCAAAGCTCTCGATTTACTGGTCTGTCTACGTTTCTACTCTTCCCTATGGTCATGAGGGAAGACCCAGGACACGCTGGAGGGACTATGTCTCTTGGCTGGCCTGGGAACGCCTTGGGGTCCCACTGGAGGAGCTAGAGGACATGTCTGGGGTGAGGGAATTCTGGGAGTCCGCTCAGACAGCTGTTCCCACGAGCCATCCCCGGATAAGCGGAAGAAAATGGATGGACTATAAACATGTTGGCCTAAACATTAAGCCCTATTATTCTGCCCAGACCATATATTTAATGTAACCTGGTTCTAAGAGTGCACAGGCCCAAACATGTAGGAAATTATTTGGATCCAGGTTGGGTCTACCATGCTGCTCCACGCCTTTCATCTTCCTCTCAGCACATGGCGGCTTCCATATCTTCTGGACACTTTTTCATGCACAGATAAGAGTTTACAGGCCTCTGAACTCAAAAAATAAACTGATCAAAATGAATGCCCAAGTGTCCGAGCCTAGGACTAGGACTGAGGGATGTGGTTTAGAATTTCCTTACTAAACACACACAAAGCATTGTAGCCTTTGAGACAAGACTGAGACATGCCTGTAATTTAATAGAAAGGTCTTTGGATGTATTATTGACAGTGTTATGCCACAACATTTTTTTTTAATTACAGGGCGAAACTATTCTCATTAAAGTGAAGGTGAAAGCTGGTTTAGAATATAGTTTCTCAAACTGTGGGCGAGGGTTCAGGAAGGATTGTAGAATATGTAAGCCCAGCACAGTTCAATATACTCATTAAATTAGACGAAATGATGGCTAGTAGTAGTACATACAGTGTGATGTTATTCATAAGGTAAATGATTAGAAGTAGAGCTATCTGGACTTTTTAGTAAATTGGCTATCGGCCTTAAATCTCCAGCACAGTCTGATATTTAGTATACAGACAATGCTTTGTTTTAACATTTTAATACGAAGCGATAACTGCACTAAATGAGATATACTGGTCTTTTTAAAGGGTTGTGTTAAAAAAGGGCAGTGGGTGAGTTTTAGTAAATTTAAATGACATGATATGATGAAAATAATCAAAACTTTTTGCTGAACGGGTTCTGTATTTACAGGTGGTAGCTAATGCGGAGGCAGGCTTGTACCGGGAGCACACAGTGGACAGGGCACCTCTACGTAACAAGTACTTCTTCGGGGAGGGCTACACGTACGGGGCCCAGCTGGAGAAGCGTGGCCCGGGGCAGGAGCGGCTCTACAGAAAAGGCCAGGTGGACGACATTCCTCAGTGGGTTCACGAGCTCGTCATTAAGAGGCTGGTGTCATCGGGGGTTATCCCAGAGGGCTTTGTCAACAGTGCGGTCATCAATGACTACCAGCCCGGCGGGTGCATCGTGTCCCACGTGGACCCCTTGCATATCTTTGCCCGGCCCATCGTCTCTGTGTCCTTCTTCAGTGACAGCGCTCTGTGCTTCGGCTGCCGCTTCCAGTTCAAGCCCATCCGTGTGTCCGAGCCGGTGTACGTGTTGCCGGTGCGGAGGGGCAGCGTCACAGTGCTCAGGTGGGCCATTCTATATCGTGTACATACACTTACTCTAAAAAGCCCCCCACATACAGGGCTATATATTAGAGATGGGTCAATATGGATTTTTTTTTTCTCTTTTGAGCCGTTTCTGATATACGATATTTGACCTGCTGCTGTGGTTAATATTTAACTTAAAATCCATAGAAATGTGCTCAAATGTATCTTCAAGTGAAGTAAATCCCAAAATTAACTTTTCACATCTGTAAAAATAGTAACAATATGTATTTAGCTGAGAGATAACATATTTTTACATGTTTGTGTAAACATACAGCCATATAACACTGCTCCATATCCATTTTGACTCAGTTTTGACTAATCGTTGAATATCTGTATTGAGTATCGATATTAACCGATATCTCCTAATCTGTATTGATATCAGCCAATACGGGAACCAATATATTGCGCATTCTTCCTTTGATATGTTGCGCTAACTATTTGTAGTGCACTTAGGTTTTTCTGTGCATGTAATCAACCAAATTCAACTCGTTTTTGCCTCTGTCAGACCACGCTGTCTACAGCAGGTCACAGAACCAAAACAGTGCAAACGTGGGCTACGAGGTGTTCAGGTGCTTATTGTAATTTAGCATAAGGTCTGGGCTGGTGCATTTTTGAACCTTTTCTTATTAAGGCTGCTTCAGTAGCTCTTCGGTGCAGATTATTTTATTTTGAAAGGGCCATGTGAAGTGTATTGTTGTTTGCAGCTTATGCTGGAGGAACTTTTCTACTTTCCTACCCTCATCTACAGTCATGAGTTTTGGGTAATGTCTGAAAGGACAAGACCGCGGATACAAGTGGCCGAAATGGGTTTCCTCCGCAGGGTGGCTGGGTGCACCCTTAGAGATAGGGTGAGGAGCTCAGTCACACGAGAGGAGCTCGGAGTAGAGCCTCTGCTCCCACATGTTGAGAGGAGCATGCTTTGGTGGCTCGGGTACCTGTTTAGGATGCCTCCTGGACGCCTCCCTAGGGAGGTGTGTCGGGCATGTCCCCCCGGGAGGAGGCCTGGGGCAGACCCAGGACATGCTGGAGGGACTATGTCTCTCGGCTGGTCTGGGAACGCCTTGGGGTCCCACCGAAGGAGCTGGAGGACATGTCTGGGGTGGGGGAAGTCTGTGAGTCTCTGCTCAGACTGCTGCCCCCGCTACCTGGCCCCAGATAAGTGGAAGAAAATGGATGGATAGATGGTTTTGGGCTACATATCAATTAACACACAACTGGGCGGTGCTTTGTGGCCCACGTTGAAACTAAGATTAAAGAAACAGCACACTGTTTGTCTTGGACAGCAGAGATGCGAGAGGGGCGCACGGCCACTAGAGTGCAGCCACTCCTTCGGCCACACACCCTCTCGCATCTCTTCAATCTCGCACCAATAAACAAGCCCTGACACTACCCCACATATGTTGCTAGTCGACCTGAAAATTTCCTGTGTCTCCAGATTGCCACGCCACCACTGAATTCTTTTTCTCCTTTGTCTATCCATTTAGGTCCATAGTGCAGGGGCCTTTTTTGTGCACTAATCATTATGGAATCATCATGAAAATAAAGTCATTACTATTTTTGTTTCGTAAAAGTAGTCACTGGATTGTTAAAGTGTCAACAAACAATAAGAAAAGGGAGTCAACAATTTTGTCTCTAAAGCTTAATTACAATACAAAATGTAATTCCCTGGGTCCAGAGCATGCTTAAATGCTCTGGACCCACTGCATGGGTGTATTTGTTAAGTGATGTGCAGCTCGTGCCTCTGTTGCTGAGTACATGTGTTTGTTGTTTTCTTCAGTGGGTATGCAGCAGACGACATCACTCACTGTATCCGGCCTCAGGACATCAAGCAGCGGCGCGCGGTCATCATCCTGAGAAAGTGAGCAGCACAAGCGGAAGCAATATCTACACAACAAGCCTCACTTCCCTTCATTTCAACCTGATACTGCTACTGTCATTCTGCACACTAAAGATTGTAGCATGTCTTTCTGTGGTGTTTGGCAGGACCAGACCAGATGCTCCTCGGCTGGACTCAGACAGCTCTCCTCCCGAGAGACCTGTGCCGCTCAAAGCCAAGCGCTCCCACCGCAGAGCCGACCCAGACGCTGCCCACAGGTGCTGTGCTGCTGCAACACTAACATTCATTTACAATTCTCTCTCACGTTCTCACTCTCTCACTCACTCACATAAACACACATCCCCCTATATGTTGACCAAGAAGTGAAATGCTAGTCTTGTTGTTTTATTCCCATAGATTCATATTTATTTAATTGTTTCTAATGGTCAGTAATGTGCTTGGGTCTTTTACAGCCAGTCCTCTGCTCCAAACACCATGCTTTTATTGACAATTTGAGACTATTTTGTCTTGTGTATAATCTTGAAATGAAGAGTAAATTGAAAGCCATAATTGTTTTCTAGGATAAAATTGAATCAAAAATCGGCATTGATCAATGGGTATAAAAGAAAAACTCATTATCTTCTTTTTGTTCAAATGAACAAAAAAGTATGCATATCAATTTTAGAATAATGTATTAACCTTTTAAACGTGTTTCTACCACACAGACCCAGAGTTCTAGAGATGGACAAAGAGGAGAACCGACGACCGTCCCAGTGGCGCCCCCCTCGACATAGCTCTGAGAACAGAAGAAGCAGCCACGATTCGGACAAACGTAGAGAGAGCCCCAGGCGCAAAGTCAAGATTAGACGCCACTGAACCTTCCTGTTATTCATGTACACTTACAAATGTATCATCTCCCCTTTTACAAGAAGGAACTTTTGTTTTGTCACAAAGCTGAATATAAGTTGTATATTTAGTTACCCCAAAATAACTTGATTTAAGCTGCGTATGCTTAAATGTCCTATAAAGTGTATTTTTTGTATTCAGATGTACAGATGGGCTAAAAAATAATTGTACATAGATGTTGTACTGCAAACTAACTTGTACAAAGTTGTATAGAGTTGAATTGAGGTGTGAATGCAGTGGAGTCTTCCCTTTACTGTGCCATGGCCGCACTAACCTGATGTCTTATGGACTGTGAAGACACTACAGAGGTGAGCATTTTCAGTTGTGAAACAGCTTTATTTCATACTAAGTGGCCTAAACGCATGAGGCACTAGCCGTTTGGTAATAAACCCAAAACTGAAGTATTCTGAAGCATTTGTTGTCATCCTTGCCATGGAAATGAAAGAATTTGCTAAATTAGTGTTCAGCTTGTTTGTTGATGTAGATTATTTTAACTGCATTTACAACAGTAACGATAATGATAGTGTGACATTTTTCTGCAGATTCCGCACCAAATAAGAAAATATTGAAAGTTTAGTTTTTATATAACCAAAAGGAAATTATAATCTTTGCTTGTTTTTGTTGACATAATTAGATGCAGAAAACAATTCTTTTTTTAAAGTACTTTAGAATCTGTCATTAACTTTATACATACTAGATACTACAGGAATGGGTATCAATTGGGGATGAAAGTAAGTTAAAGTGGGACTAAACACCCAAAGTGCTCCCGCAACCTTGTTTCAAATACAGCTGCTGAACTGCAGTATCTGGTAGTGATGGGTAGATGATGCCTCAAAGTGTGCTGAATATGCTTCCTGTGTTGACACTGTGGTGCATTCGATAGCGCCATCTGGTGGTTAAAAAGATGTACTGCTTCCTATGCAGAAGCACTGACACAGTTGAGCACTAATTTGTACTACAATTGTTTTTCCCCTCCGACAACCTATGTCCAGATTTAGACCTGCGAAGTCTCAATGTGTTTTTAAAGCTCATGCTGTTTCCAATGCTACGCATCTCAGAGGTGCTTCAAGCACTTTCTCCAGGCGAATGGTTCATGACCATCGATTTGAAGGATGCTTATTTTTCATGTACTGGGAGACATTTTCAGTTCAGGGTCCTCCCGTTTGGGCTGTCCCTATCACCCAGGATGTTCACTCGGCTTGTCTACCCTGCAAGGGAGACGAGGCCGCTGGTTGACGACTGGTTAGTTTGTGCACCCAGCCGCGACATAGGGCTTGTACTCTATCATGTGAGCCTTATGGGTCCGTGTGTGAATATGAACAAGAGCAATCTGGTCCCAACCCAGGGCACTGTCTTTCTGGGGATGGCCTTAAACACTGTCATCATGGTTGCTTGCCCTTCGCCCACAAGGGCCAACAACATCGTGGGGATGCAGGGTGCATTCCAAGTGGGAGAGGCCCTGCCGTTCATATGATATCTCCAGCTTCTGGGCAGGTTGGTAGCAGCCTCCAGTGTAGTTCTGTTCAGGCTACTTTCATTACGGTCAAAGCAGATGTGGCTGAACAGCCCACAGCTGGATCCAACTCTGTTTTGCACACAGATGCAAGAGGATGCTTGTGTCCCCAGTGTCTGCGCTCCCTGTTTCAGTGGAGAGACAGATGTTGGATCCTACAGGGCGTCTTGTTGGGGTCTCTACCGTCACAGGGAAGTTGCGTATATGGATGCATCCTCCACAGGTTGGGGTGCAACATGGCAAGGTCGGGTGGTACTGCACCATTTTCTGCCAAGCTTGCTAGGCAGGCATGTGCTTGTACATTCGGAAAACAGGTCAGTGGTTTACCATATAAATCACATGGAGACCAGATCTGTGAATCTCACATGGAGAACATGGCAGCTTCTCACATGGGTGTCTCACATTTTGCCAGCCTGCGGGCTGCCTATCTTCCAGGGACTCAGAATCAGGTGGCAAATTTCCTCTCTTGCCAGGAAGCTTCATTCAGAGGTGGTCTGCACCATCTGGAGGGTCTTCAGCCTGGCCGAAGTGGATCTGTTTGCTTCACAGGAAGCAACCCATTGCCCTGTTTGGTTCTCTGTCCAATCAGAGCTCTCCTTCAGGAGTAGACTCGGGTTGAACTCGAGGTTAAAGGAATAAAACCTGTTCTGCACCAGGCTAGGTTCACAGAGTGAGTTACCTTGGTGACTGACTTATGATAACCCTCTCTTTGAAACCGTAAACTCCGTTAACCCTGAAAAGAGTTCAATTCAAAGCTTGCTTTTTGAAATGGCCAATAATTATGGTACTTAAAAACAGTTTCCTAACTATCTGAAAATCAAGAGGAATGCTTAATGCCTTGGCTTCGTACACTGTCCCTATTTAATTCAGACCGGTACATAGTACTTACTTTGGCTTTGTACTTTGACATAGGGAGGTTTGGTTTTTTTTCGGTTCTTACAATTTTCTGCTTTCATGAAACAGTGTGTCAGACTCTAACGGCAAAGTAAAACACAGCAAACTGCTAAGCCATCAAATGGTGTGTTTTGCACAGGCTGATGGACTCCATTCCATAAGCTTTACAGCTTCTTTGGGTATGCGCATCCCCATGTTTGCGGCTCAGCGGCTGTGTTCTGCTCAGTGAGCACAACCTGTCCAACAAGTTCTTGGAGTATGTATCTATTCACTCTGTTATTATCTTTCAATCTGACGGGGAGCTGCAGTGGAGGACTTGATACAACCTAGAGCAGGATACCCATTTTAAAGGTAAAGTAATGTTATACATGTTAATACGATAATAGAAGCTATATATGCTGTTCACTTTTATGCATTTGCAATTACATCACTACAATAACTGGTGTTGTTATTACTTTTGTAAGGTATTGTGTGTGTGTGTGTGGCATACACTGATTACTGATCCATCTTCAAATGAGTTGTCCTCGGGTAGAAGGAACGGGCGGACTCTACTTGTACAGTTCAGGGATGTTTATTTAGGACGAGGGGGCTGGTGATATAGGGAATGATTATTACATAGGTAGGTGTGTGTGTTTGGGGTCGTGGGTGTGGTTATCTGAAAAGGAAAAGTACAAAGCCCAAAAGTCACTGACACTTTTAAATCTTCAATAGCTCCTATAATTCTTAAGTTATACTCACCAAATTTTAGCAGTAGGTAAACTGAACCTTCTGAGATTTTTGGCAATATATACGGTTATGATTGTTCACTTACACTTGAACTTATCACTACTTAAACTAGGGGAAGTAAAATTGATCTAATTTTTTTTAAAATAATGTTTTTTAAGTGTCCACCATTCTGAATTGCACTGAATAGACCAATCCAACACACTTTACAGAACATTTGAAAGCATTTCCAGGCTTATGGCTCTTATTTGATCCTCGATATTACGTTTTAAGTTGTTTGTCTGAGATTTATTCACAAACACCTTTTCGTTAAGATAGCCCCACAGGAAGAAATCAGGACTAGTCAAGTCTGTGGAGATCGCATACTGCCCCCTGTCTTTGAAAACCACTTATTATTCCTTTAATGACATTTACGCTTGGGGCATCTCTGGTATTAAAATGTCAACGGTAACACCGCTGGGTTTCTGAATTTGTTCCTCAGTGCTATATTTGCTCATATTAATGTCGGAAGGGATAAATGCTCTGAAAAATGAAAGAAAAATATTTTGAAACAAGAGTTAAAAAAAATGTCCAACTGTCAGTGACTTTTGTATTTATCAGAAGACCAGAAACAGGACTAGACTATCTGTGTAAATGATATTGTTACCCCTTTGCCTGTTATTACATTTTAACAAGGTATATTTTGTAACCGTTATGTTGTAGCTACAACTGGGGGAAAAAAATCACCTTGAACGTTATATTTGCCTATTGATATTCAAAAGGAAACAACAAATTCCTTACTTCATTCAATCAAAACAAATAAAGGGTTCGACGACGACACTTTGACTCTTCTTCTATTAAATAATAAATAAAAATAACATACGCGCAAAGACAGTGGTGGAAGTACGCTCCGTGGTGTAGGCCTGTCCCATTTCGGCAAGATGGTGGCTAAACTGAGGACTATCCGTTTTCGGCCGGGTACTTTGAAGAGTACTTCAAACGATGCATTTGGTGAATTGAGACATGGTCTTTGTTATTTCTTTAGAGTCCACACTAGCACTTCACTTTTAATACCTGACCTCTGATTCTGCAGAGTGTCTTTCCTCAAATGTCTGACTTTGCGTCCACAGATTAGTCCTGTGCCCGTCCTCGGCTCATCTGTTTGGGTTTTGACCTCAGCTCATTCAAGACCTGGAGTTCCTCGAGTGGCTCCCATCTGTGTGGAACCTGCTGCCGTCTGCACGTGTGTCTCCAAACAAGCTTCACTTCTGACAGTGAGCACGTCTTCATTTTATGGAATTATCATATGAAGCTATTTTAACATGTACTGAGAATGAACAAAACCTTTAAGTGTCTTCCATCTGCAGGTTTAGGCACTGGCAACCCATGTTCAGTTGTGATTATAGTAGCCTACCTTTTTTAAGTGCTGCAAAGTGCAGACTATATACAGTTTGTTTAAAAGGACAAATAAGTACGTGTTTAGTACTATTGTTTTGTCATTTGCTAAGAACCAGCTTAAGCTACAGATACTACAGAACAGAAAGCAGTCATTAGGAGCATTCACAATTCACAGCTTTTCACAATTACATGTAACTGGAAACTGGTACTTTTTTAAATGACAAATTTCACTGTTTTATTTTGTGGCCAGAACAATGAAGAGCTCCAGAGCTGTCCTCATCTCCTGTCTCCTCGCTCTGGCAGCACTGAGCTGTGTCTCTGCTAAGACCTTTCTAAAGCTCAACTCCACCAATGATCTGAAAAGGATTTATGCTGGAAAAAAGCCTACTCCTGATGAGCACATCGTCCCTCTGCTCTATCTGCTTGCCAACCACGTTAATATTGACAAAAACATCTATCCGGATTTTAACCCAACTAATGATTATGGTTCCCACCTTTATGAAAACCATGGCCGCACCCCTTTGCTGGACCCCGCCCCTGATGGTTGCTATTACTACTCTATGGGAAATTATAAACTCAAAAAAGAGCCTAACACATGTAGCCCATTCAGGAAACTTCCTCCGTATGTCTGCAATCCCAAAGGCATGAACACCAATATGAACAGAGCTCGCATTCTTCTTTGTGTAAGAGAAGAGCTATCTGTATGGCACATCCTCCGAGTGTATATCACCCAGCATTATGAACAATGGGACACTACTGCATATGATCCAGCCCGCACCTTTGAAGTAAGCCCCAGGCTGCTCAGAGAACTTCAATGGTTTGCACTCCACAACAGCTTGAGGGGACTGAAAAAACTGAGGGACCAGTACAACCGGAACATTGATAACAACCAGTTAAACGACATTGTAAACCAATGGGGAGACCGAGGCCATGCCCCTCTAGCACTGCTGTTATTACTGCTCAATTTATTCAAAAGAAGGATGAACCGGAGTTATGGAAGTGAACCAACATCCAACTGGCAAAATTGTGACTTACAAGACCTTTATGTTAATGTGGTAACTGGTGACAATGGATATGCCTCTATTCTTTGGTCAGGTTTTTCAGAAAAACTCATAAATGACGGTGTTGCAATTGTTTTGAAAAATCAGATGCACAGAGTATATGTGTTAACAGAAAGTGACGGTAGCAGCGGAAGTTTAAAGAACATAGCACTACTGAATGAGGGACTTGAGGTCAGGTTGCACAAAATATCTCTATATCGAGGTTGGTTTTGGAATACATTAGAATTGGGGGAAGAAATTTGCAGAGGTCAAGAATTTCGAAGTCCTAATGCAGTTCTGATTACAAACTACGCTAAACTGCAGCTGTTTGTTAGAGATGGCTATAGCTGTTTTCGCCTGTACATAGATAACTGCAATGAGTGGAAGTCTAAGTTTTCTAAATCATGGGTAGCACTGTATTCGTCTGATACAGAGAACACAAGTAATTACAAATCCAAGCAGTGGCAGTGGGTGACTAAGTTTAAACAACAGCCTAATTCTGGCAAGTATAAGATTTATGAGTACTGCACTGGTACGATGGTTGCTCCAGGACTCCAAGCACGGTTTATGATCAAAGACTACGACGAAATAGCAAGAACTCCAGAGTGGCCCCGCCCTCACCAAGACATGTTATTGAATATCTTCACTTACCTTCTGCATTCAAAGTATTTTAAATCACAGCAATGAGTTTATAAACTTTTTTTCATACGTTTCAGAGACCACAGTGGAATTTTGCTGTTATGGTAAAGCTAACAACAACTAGCATCCTAACACACACCTCCTGATGATCGGACAAAGACACAACTCCAGTATAGTGCCATACAGTTGTTTCCTTATGGTTCTCCGATCTCTGCATAATGTTGTTTTTTTGTTGTTTTTTTGTCAGTGTCTGGGAGTTGGTTTCCCATGATTCTTAGTAACAATGTTCCTGATTGGATGATTAAAGGTGACCCTGGCTGTCAGTAGCTTCTGTATTAGTTATTACCTGAGAATTTATTTTGTCTATGTTATTGTTCAGTTGCTTCTCATCTGTATTAAATATTATTGGACTATGGAATGTTGTGTTGCCATCTGAAACCCAACAGTTGTGTGAAAAGAAAAAAAAAAAGACAAATACTGACCTGTATGTTACCATTATTAAGTTTAATTATAATCTAAGGTTTTATAAACAGGTTGGTTTTGTGTGAAAATTTAATCGTGTAAATAATTCCTCAAGATTTGGTTCTTTTTTTTTTTCCTTTTGATGTTTTTTTGGATTTTACTTTCTGTTCAGCTCTTTGCTAAAATCTGTTTGCTGTAATAAAAATAAAGTGTATTTTATGCTGTAATCAAAAATATCTGATGTTGAATGTTCTGCTGTGACTGGAATAAAAAGACAAAAAACATGCTCAGACTAAATTTTGAGGACTTGATACATTTAAATCTGATTTTTAAACTATCTCCAACAACAATTTTGGTGGGACTTCTCCATTTGCTTTAGGATAAGAGGACCTTTATTTGTTATGCAATAGGGAAATTCCACTGTTGCAACACACACAAAAATATATAACCAACAACCACAAACGTCTGTGATGTCAGATGTTTCTGACCATGTTAGTGCCGTATGATCCATCTCACACTCTGAGGACTTCAGGGACCGGCCTCCTGCTGGTGCCAGAGTCAGGACTAAACATGAAGCTACAACATTTATGCAGCTAAAACCTGGAACAGTCTTCCTGAAGATGTGAGACAGGCCTCTACTTTGACAATGATTAAATCCAGGCTTAAAACAGTTCTGTTTAACTGTGCATATGACTGAAAGGTTTTTATTCTGCACTTTTCTCTTTTAATGTTCATTTTATGATGATTATTTGTGATCATTTATGTTTTGATTTGTTATATTGTAACAAATGGAATGCCTTTTTTTTATTCTGTAAAGCACTTTGAATTACTCTGTGTATGAATTACACCTGGGGTCAGCAACATTTAAGACTCAAAGAGCCATTTGGACCTGGTTTCCATGGAAAAAAACAAACAAGACAAAACAAAAACACTGGGAGCCGCAAGTATTTTTTGATATCTAAGATGAAGATGACACTGCATGTATTGTATTGTTTTCACCTTTACGCTTTGTATAAATAACTATACAGTAGTGTACTTATGACAGGGGTCCTGACCTTTTTTGCACCATGGACCTGAATAATAGGTTTATTAGTAGGTAGGTTTATTTTCACAGACTGGGCTTCTAAATATGGCAAAAATAAGTTAAGTGCATAAAAAATCCAGGGTGCTAGGTCTCCATGTGTCAAAGCAGTTTTGAAGGTTTCATTTCCTCGTTTGCTTTCCCCGGATATTACTCAGAGCGGACTCGGCGCGTGAGACTCACCTGCACCGACAAACCCATATCTTAAGCAGGACTCCTGGTGTTGTCTGTTAAATTGATCTTTCTTTTTCTTGGAGGTCATAGGCTCCTCTTCTGGTTCCTGAGTTGACGTTTTCCCCTTTGCAAAAAGCTCTCCAAAGACTTTTGTTCTTGGCTCATTTTCACGAGCTTGTGCCTCTTGCCTTTTGGGCGACGTGTCTGATGTGTTATACATGATACGTCATCGCAGAGGACAAGAGCAGATCTAGCACATATAATAAACTCCACGTTATATAATATGGATTTATGTGGCAATTTCCTTTCAGGATTTTCATTATATATCTACAGACAAGCTCATTAGCGTGTCATGAGGGATGAGTGAAAGAGAAGATCCTCCTGCTCCTGAACCTCTGCACAGCATCTGAAAATCAGGGCTGTGTCTTTACACAGAACTGTGAGCTGTGTGTCTGAGGCGTGGGCGGGGTTTTAATATTTTAATATTACAAGATCACAGTAATCTTCCAATTGAATCTACAATTTAAAAAAGGAACTAACACAAATAAAATAGTCTTCAATTAAATACTTATAATTTATTTTCCCAAGCCACGCAGAGCCACAGTGTAAGGATGAAAGAGCCGCATGTGGCCCTGGAGCCGTGGGTTGCTAGACAAATAAACTTGCCTTGACCAGAAAGCTGCACGTTTTTCTAGTTTGCACTAAAATGTCCAAAAAATGACTAGGCAGTCGATAATGCCATTAAAACATCATATACACAGTATACTTACACTTGAAACTGTTTTAAATCAGTCTTGCCAATTACAATGAGCAAAATGTAAAATAATCTATTCATAGGTTTAGAAAAAACAATCTTCTTAAAGGATCTATTTATTTAAATACTTCATTGGTACTTCATTGGAGTTGTTTACATTGGGCCCAACTCAGAAGCATATTTTATTTTGAAAGGGTTAACCGGATGTTGCGTAACCTCGCAGCGTCTTAACGGTGCCGCTTGACCCAGTGTCAGATGTCCAGGGCTCCTGTCAGAAACGCTGTGGTCTGTCCTCTCTCTGAACACCGCGGTAAACAGCCCCACGGCCAAACACAGGACCACACAACACGAGAGAGGCACTCAGAGTAATGCTTGACTTTTCTCCCCCAGAGGAACTCAACAAATCCCGGACAGAGGTTAGCAAACCGTGTGACCGTTGCGCGCCCTCGGGGGACTAGTTTCTCTTCTCCGCTACTTTGGTATGCCGCTTGTTTACAGCTCAGTTTGAAGTTGAAAAGTTGCAATCGGCGTAAAAAACAGTTCTTAGTTTTATGTTTTATTTGTTTTATTTACCGCGACATTGCTGCTATTTACCTGAAAACCAGAGTCTACTATTTTGGTGAAGTAGTGTCGCTTCTCTTTCTTTTCTTCTCCTTCTCCAGTTTGAAGTTGTAACGTTGATCTGCGCATCTCTTTTCAAACATATTTATTCAATTTAACTCTGCATCGCTTATATTTATCTGTCAACCTAAGCTGAACTTGTTTTCGGTGGTTTATTTTCATGTTACAGCACTGACGCACGCACGGCTGTAGAATGTGCCACGCGCGTAAAGGCACACCGACGCGCTGTCTCAGCTGATGCGCCTCCACCATCATGATCGGCTCCCCGGACCTGCTGCCCTTCTCCGGGGCTGATGGCTTCGCGGAGGGCTCGGAGGAGGACCTGGAGGCTGTGAGTCTACCCGAGGAGCTGTCTGTCC
The DNA here is from genome assembly GCA_019594935.1 of Periophthalmus modestus. Lineage (NCBI taxonomy): Eukaryota > Metazoa > Chordata > Actinopteri > Gobiiformes > Gobiidae > Periophthalmus > Periophthalmus modestus. The sequence goes on along the minus strand of JAIEZT010001373.1, from coordinate 9,777,628 downwards.
CGCTGCTCGGCCCGGATAACCCCTGGAGCTCCTGCGCACGCTTCAACAGAGACTTCATCCTAGTGGCAGAGTTCTCCGAGCAGGTGTGTAGTGGCGTCTGATTTGCTTCGATTTGCTTGCTACGTACAAGACAATTGGAGCATAATTAGCTGACTACTCAAAAGTTTGGCCACACTTTTTCATTTACGTTTTTTTCTTTATTTCAGTGGTTATTTACATTGTAGATTCTCACTGAAGTTGCCAAAACGATGAATGAACATGGGACATAGTAAACAAAAAATGAACTCAAAATAACTCAAGACTTTTTTTTAGATCAAACGCCCTATATTACGCATAATTAAGCTTAAAAAAAAGATCTGTTCCACCTTGTGATGTCATAAAGTGGTAGTTTTCAGGTTAACGGCTACCTTTTGCCTTTTGTTCAGCAGAGATTGGCAATTCCATGGCTGAATTTAACCAAATGACTCTTGTGAAAGTGTATGGTGTTTAAAAATACAGTGTCCCTTGGCACAGCTGTGAAGTGAAAACCATTTCATGCGGATTCATCAAGAAGCTCATTGAGAGAAGGTCAAGGGCCTGCAGCTCTGTCAGCAAATCTAAGGGTTTTATAATATAAAATATGAAAAATATTTAATTGAGCTATTTAACTTTTTTTTTTCTTTGCTACATAATTCCAAATATCTTGCATCATATATTTGATATCTAAGGTAGAATGTAGTAAACATAAAGAAAACAAAACATTGAATTGGTGTGTCCAAACTTTTAACCGGTAGTAGGCTGTTTAGGCGGCCTACTTTGTACTTTAAAAACTACACTCTGTAACTTTCCTAGCGAAGGGTCTGCCACCTTTTGGTGTCCGTGGACTGCAGATGTTATTGCATTGGCTGGAATGTTCCACAGTATGGCATTAAACTTGTCTTTCTCCATAGAGGTATTTTAGAACAATATAATGGCTCATGCTTTGAGTAGGGTTCTCAAAAGTATCGAACATCATACTAATCAATATTAAAACCTGTACTGAAACTAGATACTCATTTGAGCGAATATCTACTAAAAAAAGTCACATTCACATAAACAAGGTCTGCGTCAGTGAAAATGTCCTTGGAACCTTTAGTTTTTGATAGTAAGAGAATGTCATCAGAAGGGGAAAAAAACCCACACCAAATAACTATTGTTCTGGCATTTAAAGGTACACTATGTCACTTTTTATGGTAGAGGGTCCGTCACCATGAAAGAAATTGCCTTGAAAAAACTGACTTCTCTCCATGGGTCTGCGCTCCCCTGACCTGACCTCCCTACGCTAACCAAGTGCTCCAACTATGAGATCTTAGACCTACAGTAGAAATTATGTAGTCCACTTTTAGGTCTAGTTTAGCTCTAGATTAGACATGGAATAGTCCTGGTATAGACTTGATTTTGATCTGGTGGTACTCGGAAAATCTTTGTGGTACTTGTTGTGAAATGCTTGAGAGTCACTAAGCATTTATTGAATTATGTGTTTTTTATTGCTTAAAATCATCATGTGCATTCTTGCTGTGAGCGTGGGTCATTAGTATAGAGGCAGCAAAACGTCAAGTTTTGAATGAACATATTAGAGATGAAATGAAACCCTCGTGAGAACATTACTTTATTTCCTGGACATGGATCAGATGTGTGCTTCCTTATTTTAGTCTTACTTTCACACTCCATTTCCTCTGTGGAGAGTTTGCTCTCACCAGTCAATGTATACAATCTATTCCACCTGATAATGACCATATAAACATGTACTATAATATTTCTACAGAAATGTTTCTGGAGATGTTGCTTTGCTTAGATAATTTAATGCCATACAGTGGAGAATGCTATCTCCATGGAGATAGCAGGACATGTCACCAGGTCAAGCTACAGGACAGATCTGTGGAGGGGTGACTCTGCTCACAGTAAGAAAGAATGTTATTCCAAGATATTTTTAAGCAATAAAACATGTATTCTAAAACATGGGACCGAATGGGCAGAGTAGAATTTAGAGTAAAGAGCCCAATACCGTATTTTCCGGACTACAGAGCGCACCTGATTAAAAGCCGCATGCTTTAATTTTAGAAAGAAAAACTGGTACAAGCCGCACCGGATTTTAAGCCGCAGTAGTAATATGAAAAATTTGCTCAAAAACGTTCATTTGCGAGGGACCACTAGTGCAGTTTTGCATGTTTGTTTTTTTAGAGTGTATGCAGGTGCGTGTTCTGCGTCCTGATTGGCTAAAGGAGGTGCCGTGTCTCCTGTACAGGACAGAATCCGTGCAGCCAAAAGTCTCTGGACGCGCGTCCACAAGAGACTTTACATGTGAAACAACATAAAGAAGGAGGAAAATAACATAAGGACGACAGCAGAATAAGTTTTAACAAGGAGCAAAAAGGGCTGTAACCATGTGGATGGAGTCTGCTTTAGTTTGTGGATCAGTGACTGCAGGAAAAAGAACATTACGAAACATTACAGCGGAAGAGGCGGGGACAGAGGAACTGAGAAATACACCTGCAGCCGCAAAACGTATATGTTGATGAGGGTTAGTACAAATGACTGATTTACAATAGCTGTGAGAGTGCGCTAGATTGATCATACAATTTCATTGGACCTCTGTGAACTACTCATCAGTTTTATTGGTCTAATGTTGCTGGGCAAAATGTTTTTGACGCCACGGGAAAAAAAATGTATAAGCCGCACTGCACCATAAGCCGCAGCGGTTAAAAAGTAGCGCCTTATAGTCCGGAAAATACGGTAATTTTCATTTCAAAACTATTTGTTTGTGAAGCCATTTTAATATTTAGTGCACTCCAATATAAGAATTTGTTGTTATTTTTGAGCAAAAAAACTTGTAGTTTAATAAAAATGTACATACATAATACATATTATGTATTATGTACATAATACGTACCAGCAGGCTAAGCAACATTTTCACGGAGACCAGCAGATGGAAAGCCCCCCACCACAAAAGTTACATATACGATAACTGCTGGTTCTTATATCCTTTCAAGAAGTTTTTGGTCTATAATATTCCCTCACCTTACATTACAGGCATTTACATATGTTTGATTTAAGTAATTCAAACAAAATAAGTGGTCTATTCAAAGATGAATGTTCCAGAGAGTCTCCTTATCCCTGTGCTCCATCCCCAGGTGGGCCCGTCTCCTGTACTCACCATCCCGGACGACCCCAGGCTCATGGGCTCTTTTGATCTGAACCACTTCTCTGTGCGCATCATGTCTGTGGACTACCAGGCATCCGGCCCCGCTCCAGCCCCACACTTGGGCCCTGGTCCCAGGCTAAATTTCAGTGAGGACTCCCGCGTGGTCCTGGGGGACTCGGCAGAGGACACCTACGCCTACGTCCACCATGTGACCCTGCTGGACCTGGAGGCACGGGGAATGGTGCGACCCTTCTGCATGGCCTACGTGTGCTCCGACCAAGCCAAGCTCATGGACAACTTCTGCGAGCTGTCCAGCGGCTTCTCCAGGGCCTCGGACAGTCTAAAGACGGGCAACAGGCAGGCTTTCTCCATGGAGCTGCAGAGGAAACTCCAAGAGCTTGAGTAAGTGCAACTGATAAGTCTGTGGACGTTTGACTGTCACGTTATAATAGTGAATATTATTATTATTATTATTATTATTATTTAGTATTTATATTAATATCATGAACCTTAAACTACTGACTACTTGGTACGATATTTTCACGGTATCTTTTTCCTTTTAAAATGCCTTGGCAATCTGTCATAATTCTACTTTCTTTATAACTGTTAAACAGAGCAAAGGATCATGGTGTAGATAGTTCCCTTGATTTATTTTAGCTCACGCACATGCGTCCTGTGCTCAGGTCTCTGCTCTGGCTCCTGTGGCTCAGAGAATAGACTTTAAAGCAGCTCTGCTTGTGAACAAGTCTCTCCATGGTCTAGCACCAAAGTACTGTATTTTCTGGACTATAAGTTGCACCACCAAAAAAAAAATCATAATGAATGAAAAAAAAACATTACAAAAACAACACGCACTGGACCAAAATCTGAGACCAAGAACATCTTCAAAGGCAAGTTATAATAATAACAGTAAAATGGACACTGAACGTCTGAATAGCAGTGCAGCACACTAATGTAACACATAGACAACAAACTGGTTTGTTTATGATATTGACAGTTAATCAGATAACTATGCTAACGTAACATATGACCACAAACACGAGAGACGTTGTTTTTACTGATGTTTGCTAGTTCTATGGTGTGAACTGTGATGAAGTAGTAAGACCACAGCAAACACATCAAATATAACATAAGCTCTGGCTCATATCACATATACATGTATGTATAATGTATGTATATGTATAATAATAATGAAAAAAAAGTGTGACTTATTGTCTGGAAAATACAGTATGTCTTCCGCATGTTGGTGCCATATGAACCATCTCACACTCTGAGGACTTCAGGGACCAGCCTCCTGCTGGTGCCCAGAGTCAGGACTAAACATGGGGAATCAACTTTTCAGTTTTATGCAGCTAAAACCTGGAACAGTCTTCTTGAAGATGTGAGACAGGCCTCTACTTTGACAATGTTTAAATCCAGGCTCAAAACGGTTCTGTTTAGCTGTGAATATGATTGAAAGGTTTTTATTCTGCACTCTGCTCTTTTAGTGTTAATTTAATGATGATTATTTATACATTGTGATTTTAATGTCTTTCTTCTGTAAAGCACTTTGAATTACTTTATGTATGATTAGTGCCTTGCCTTGCCTACGGACACAACTGAACCTGTGCTGCCAGTGCTTGAACCTATTAAAGACATAATGGTGGCCAGTAGACACATGGGCAAATCATGCCACATTCTCACTGAGCTCCAACTACTGGAGACTGCATTAGCTCTGATTAATGTCTGGCTGCAGGTGCTAGAGCAAAAACATGTACAGTCAGCGCAGACACTTGTACAGTCAGCGGTTAGGTTTTCCTACTTACTGATGTCAGCTGAGGGCATCATTAAATTTTTATGGTGTAGAAATGCAACACTATCTATGCTACACACTACTATCTTTTTATACGTTGTATTGAGTCAATAATAAGGTATAAGTTAAACAAAAAATAAGTCTAATGTTTGCATTTTAAAGGTCCTCTATTACACAAATGTTTTGTTTCATTCCCACATGTTTTAGTAACTCTTTATTAGTTTGGCAAAATCTCCAAAGCTCAAAATACAGCTTTTACTTATAATTCAGTAGAGATTGAGTGTTTTGTGTCTGAGAGAACTAAATATGCAGGGTTTGTGTGTTAAAAATATGTGTATGACTCTGGGTATGTTTGTGATGAGGAAACAACATTATAACAGATCAGAAAATAGCGCAATATAGACCCTTTAATGGAACTATTTGGCCTGCACACAAAATAAACTTCCATCTTATTGTCGGTATCATCTTCAGGTTCAAGCGTCTGTCTCTGAAGCAGGAGACGGCTCTTTCCCCAGGCACCACGGAGAACCATCTGACCGTAGAACCCACGGAGCTGGAGAACGTGGAACTGTCCATCCACACCCACCGCGAGCTCTTGCGCCAGGTCACCTCCTACCCCAACAGGAAGCTCAAGCAGCCCGACTTCCTGCCCTATGACCCCGCCGACTCCCTCCCGGACTCCTCCCCCCTGACACCTGACCCCTGTGATCCCGCCCCCTCGCCCCGTCCCCAGCACCAGCTTAAGACCCTGCCCGAGCTATGTAACCCGTACTTCCTGACGCTGATGAAGGAGCAGCTGGCGGACACGGAGACGAGGCTGCGCGGGGACCGGGGCGTGCTCAGGACGTCCTGTGTCCTCGGCTGGCTCTCTAAAGGACTGCCGCTCACCCACTTTCTGTTTGAGCTGTGGGCGTGCGATGGCGAGGAGGAGGAGGAGGAGGGGGAGAAGAGCAATGTCGCAGGTGGGTAGAGAAAAAGAAATATCCTGATTTTTGATGGATCCATAAGTAGGAATTGTTGTTGTATCTTTAGGCAAGACACTTCCCCCACTTTGATAAATATGAATGTGGTTGCGTGCGTGAGTGAGTGGCCAGAGGGACCAATGGCGCAGATTGGCAGCCTCACATCCGTCAGTCTGTTCCAGGACAGTTGTGGTTACAATAGTGTACACTACCAAAAGCTTGGACACACTTTCTCAATGGTTTTTTTTTCTTATGTTTCTCTACAGTTTATATGCAAATGGAAGACATCAAATATATTAAGCAAAGTATATGCAACTATGTAGCAAAAAAAGTGAAATGACTCAACTAAATATCTCTTTAGATTTTATTTTGAATTTCCTCATGTAGCCACCATTTGCTTTGTCAGCAGCACTGCAAACCCTTGCCCTTCTCTCAATGAGCTTCATAATGAAATAAAACAAAAAAAAATACTAAAGAAAAGTGTGGCTTTTAATAATAATGTGTATGAAAAAGAGCAAGAAAGGCTTTTTAAATAAACTTCTATTTAAAAGCGCCAATTTAAGCCTGTTTCAGTGAAAATCAGATTACCGGTAGTTGCAAAGACCTTGGTAGAAGTAAAAAGTAGTGGTCCAACTTATTAATCGCACAACAGAAAGAAAGTGTTACTACTACTAAAAATGAAATAACTCGACTAAATGTCTTTTTAGACATTCACATTCAAATTAGCCACACTTTGCTTTGTGGAGAGCTCTGCAAACCCTCAGCCTTCTGTCAATGAGCTTGTCTTGTTAATTGTCCAAAGTAGTGATCCAAGAAAAGGGTGGCCATTTTTAAACATATAAAACAAGTTTGAAGTTATTTGTTTTTTTTAAAAACTACATTCCATATGTGCCCATTCATAATTGTAATGCCTTCAATGAGACAGTGTACAATGTAAATTCATGGAAATGGAGGTGAAACAAATGAAAGTGTGTTCAAACCTTTGACATGTAGTGTAGCAGTGTTAGTGAATGAATAATCCATCGTAAACCGTCTTTGGCGCTATATAAATCCAATGCATTATTATTATCAAACTAAAGGTGCAGAAATATCAACTTGCATCATCTTTTATTTAAATAAAAGTAAGGCAAGCATGGCAAGATAGCAAAAACTAACAAAAAAAATCCAAAAGGGAAATATGACTTTTAATAATAATGTTTATGAACAAAAAGAAAAACTGTTGGGATGTAACACTTGAGTTATAATTTGCAGCTGATTTAATCAACATTCCCTGGGGGTGTGATGCTAACCAACTTCAAAGTATCATTACAATATATAATAAAGTGAAATAAAAAATAAAATGTATGCAACTGATGACTGCCCCCCTGTGGTGGGCTGTGAACAGCTCCACGCAGCTCAGAGGCTCCTGATGCTGACCCGCTGAGCCTGGACTCCTTCTTCTCCTGTGTGGAGGAGATCCCCATAAAGATGGAGGCAGAGCGCCGACACACAGTGACCCCTGACCTCGCTGTTTCCATGGAGATGACCGGGAGCGTGAGCAGTAGCGACAGCATTGAGGTGCTGGGGACAGAAAGGTCCTTCCGTACACAGCAGACTATCGGCGGCTGTGAGGGCAAAGGTACTATTTAGTTAAAAGCATAACCTTTTCTTTAATTTGAGAAGACTTTCTTAGTCGTGTTGTCACAATACTAAAATTTCCAACCCTATTTCAGGACTAAGAAATAGACTCAATGCTCAATACCAGTTCTGATGCCACAATGATAATTAAAATAAATGATAAAACACCCTTTTTTAAGACAATTTTCTTTAGAATGTCATCTCCGACATTAAAATGCAGCACTTTCTTTTGTATTGCCATGTAGTCCTAGATTTGTATAATCCCTGAATCATCCCGGTAGGTTCCATAGTGGTCCATGGGTGTATACTAGTCTTATACGTGGTGGTCTTATACTTGTCCTGTCACAGCTCAAGATCATTCTAAAGCTATTCAGGAAAGGTTCATTTCTGTCTTCTGAATGTGACTTTTTTAGGATTGATACAGCCAATCGTGAATCAGTGCTAGTTCAGCCTCTGCAGCTCAGTGAGTGAATTCTGGAGGTTCTGTGCTTTCACGTGAGGCCTGTTCATATACTGAGAAAAACTTGTATGTGTCCTCTATCTGCAGGTTAAGGCACTGGCAACTCGCGTTTAATTGTAATGCCTTTTTTAAAACTAAGAGTGAAGACTCCATACAGTTTATTTAAAGTGTACCTGGACCTTTACCATGAACATATGCAATACTACTTAATTTTACATTGTTGTTGGCATAGATGACATGGTTGTGCATATTGTTAATGCATCCAATAATTATCTGTCAAATGTGATTTTGAATTATCGTGATTATTAAAGTAGGATTAATATGATAAAACAATTTGACAAAATGTAAGGAATATCTTGCACTTGAAATGAAACAAAGGTGAGGAATTCACTGCAGTTTATTACAACAAAACATTCCGAACCTATTCCTTAGTGTTCCCTTCCTTATGCGCACAGAGCCTGCAGGCCTGATGGAGGAGTCCTCAGCCAGGTGCGTGCCTACAGATGTGGGTGTGAGGCGGGTCAGATCATACACCCGCAGAGCAAACAGTGAGGACAGCATCGAAATCCTGAGCACCACGGACTCTATCATCCCCGAAGACCTGAGCGCCATCACCGAGGAGGCCGAGCACTCCCCTCAGCTCAATTGTGGGGCACTCCCTGAGGTGCTTCCAGAGGTACTCCGTCAGCCCCTCCCTGTGTCCCTGCCAGAACCACCACAACAACCTGTGGTCCGACTAAAGAACACTGATGTGCGGGAGGAGCAAGGGACAGCAGCAGGTGGGTACTGTATTTTAAAGGTGCACTATGTAAATTCTCACATGCTGTGTGTAGTGTTTCGCAGTATGGCATTAAAGCTGTCTACCTCCATGGAGACAAGCAGATGCTGGCCACTACTAGGCAAGTTACAGAGTAAATTTTAGGAAAGATGAGCCCTCTTACAATAAAGCAAATTTCCCATGCAGTCAAATTTTATTCCCATGCAATATAGATAAAATTAAAGTCATATTGTAAAATACTGTTACTCGAGTAAAAGTAAAAAGTAGTGACCAAAGTAAAAAAGTCCTTGATGACCTGGAAGACTGATAAGGTTAATGCCATACTAAAGAACATTCAAGGCAAAGCAAAAAAATCTTCAAGTTGGTGGCAGGTCATCCACCAGAAGTGTTCAAATGAAATATTGATTTTACAGAAAACTATTGTATTCTTAATCACAAAACATAAACGCTGTGTTTTGGTTTTCAAGTCAATTATACAATCAGAAAGCGGAATGAGTTGCCAGATCCTTCTCCTAATCACTATATCCAGTTGGTTTAAAGCTAAAAGGACTCTCTCTGATCTGAATCATCACCACCTAAACCCCAGGGCCAATAATCATTAATCAGTGCTAGTGCCACATCGGTGCCACGATATCTTAGTGAAAATCTAATGAATGAGCAAAATGTGTTAATATGGGGGTTATGGTAACTTTGGTTCACTTGCAGTAAGAGTGCATACTCCAACCTTTTTAAATGTTTTTATGTCTGAAATGAATGAATTTTGTCCGTCCGTTACACAATACTATCTCTGCATTGGTTGGGGTCGGTGATATTGACCAAAAAATAGTTTTTAAAATTTTTGTTGAATTTGTCTGAACAATTGAAAAGGTTTGAAATGTTTGGTTTTTTTTTCAGATGATGTTATGACATTCAGAAATGTGCCTGTATATGTCTTGTTTGAGGTCAAGTATCGCAGAAAAAGTGAACTGTAAAATAATTTACAGAAGCACAGAAATATCACATTATAACCATGTGTTTATAACCTTATTTAAGATTATTATTATTATTATTTTTGTATTACAGAGCATATCCTCAGAACTCTCAAACTATATACATATATTTTTTCCAAAACTCCCATCTCTGGTCTGCAGGCAAAACTAAATCTCTAACGCTTTTTGCTGAAAGCCTGCTTCAACTCTCCTTTCTGTCTGTCCCACAGCGGTCCCCCTCTGGACGGAGCCCCCTCTGGACCCCCCTCTGGACCCCCCTCTGGACCCCCCTCTGGACCCCTCAGACTGGCCATCCCAGGCCCTCTGTCCTTGGCGCACTCTCTCCATGTCCCCTCCCTGTCAGCGGTCACTCGCTGGTCCCAGGGCAGCACTCCTGCCCGGCTGCTCAGCCTGGACGAGCGCTCGGACAGCACAAGCGCCACAGGCTCCTCTGACCCCCCTCCGTTCGGGCTGTCCTCCGCACAGGGCCTGAGGAGGAGGCTCAGGAGGCGCAGGAAGGCGGGTCTGCGGGCTCTGCGCTTTCTCAAACAGCACTCCTTCTGCCAGTCCGCGCTCTACTGCCTGCTGTCAGGACGCCCCCTAGTGGTGCTTGGGGAAGAGGAGGCTCTGGTGAAGAAGGTGGTGGATGGGCTGAGGCTGTTTGTGCCCGCGCCCGGTCCAGACGAGCGCACCGTCCTGCTCAGCCTGACCAGCCCTCTGCAGCTCACTGATCTGCTCACCTGGAGACTCATCGGCATACACAGGTAGCACTCATAACATCATTCACAACAGGTAGCACCCATCGCTGCTAAAAAAGAGCTTTGCTGTATTACGCTTTGGGCTCAGAACTGATTGGATGTGCTGTTCTAAAGTTGGACATTTGATATATTCATACACATAAACACTAGAGATGTGCCACAGGGTTTGTGAGACACGGGCAAAACAGTGCACTTATAAAAGTAGGAGGAGTTTGGACTATGTAACCTCTGGTATGGGATGTTATTGCTTTGAATGGAATGTTCAACAATAAGGCATTAAACTTCTATATCGAGCAGGGTCACCTCTTCACAGATCTAACCTGTATTTGGCCTGTTGGCAACACCTGCTTGTCTCCATGCCATACTGTGGAACCTTCAAGGCAAAGCAATGACAAGCAAGTGGTGAACCCTCCACCTGAAAATGTACCTTAAAGCTATAAAACCAGAGCTTCCAATGTGTCCAAAAGTAAAGGTGTTTCAATAGTAACAAGGCTCGCAGTTATAGGATCGAATCTGATGCAAAGTTCCACATTTTGCTCTTTGGTTGCTATGATGCTCGTGGTGGGAATATACTGTATAAAGAAGTACATGAAGTGAGTGTGACGTTGCCCATAGAATTTAGCTCCAGTCAAAAGAAACTAATCGAGGCAAATGGTTATGGGGCGAATTTGGAGCTAAATTCCAAATTAGGAATTCCGACCATGAGTATCATGGCAACCAAAGAGCCAATCCGGAGCAACGCCTCTTCCTGTCCACACCGCTGGGAGCGAACACTTAACAACGCTGTCAATCAAAACTGCACTAGCACTAGGGGAAGTAACGTTGGGGAAAGAAGGGGTCTGATGTCAAAATATATAAAATTTGTCTGTGGGTCTGTAAAATAGTGAGATGGTGTTTCCATAGTAACCGCTGATGTGTATGTGTCTAGGACATCGGGCAGTGCCTGTGCTGGGGTGGTGGCCTCTCTGAGCCGCTACAGCCGCTACCTTTCAGTGCTGGACCTAGACCAGAGGAGCCTGAGGGCCCCGGCCTATTCAGGTGTTCTGATTGGCCGGCTGGCAGAACCTCATTGTGGCTTTAGCAAAGGTCTGACATACCTGCTGCACCTGGAGAGTGAACTGAGCGCGCTGCAGAACCAGGCTCTGCTCTACGCCTTCTGTCCTCCTTACAGAGAGCGTCCCCTCCTGACAGACTGTGACCGCAGAGTACTGCACTTCTTGTCTGACCTCATGGCCCAGCACCACGCTGGGCATGGCCCGCCACTGTTAGGCTTCACCTACTGCGCCACACAGCTGCACAGGAACACTGCTGCCTCCTAGAGCCTGGGACATGTCACTTTTACTGTGAACAGTGCAATATTTAGGATTTTACTCCTTTTAATTATGATTTATTATGGTCTTTGTTAAAGTCTAAAGGTTCACTTGGTGTGATGAGTGAACTGTGTGCCACAGCTGAGATAATTATAAACCCTAACTGCTGTAACGTTTTTAAACAGAACATCCAACAACTCATTGACATAGTGGACAGAATATAGCTTCAGGTTGTGGCTCCTCTTCAGTTTAACTGCGCACTTCCTTCAATTCAACTGATTAGTTTTGTTCTGTGTAGCAGGTTTGAAACATTCTCAGGGTTTATCAAAACAAACTCACTGAAATGTAGTGACTGGAAATGCAGGTTTTGCTGTTTCAAGATGTCATTATGAACCAACTGGATGTTGCAAACAGGAGCCACTCACTCTACTGCTGCGTACTCGTGATCAAACTAATTAAACATGCTGCTCAATAATACACTTGGCACTTTTTTTTTTTTTTTTTATTAAGAGCACATTACTGATTTTATTTTCACCATAAGCTTTCAAATAATTGACATAGAAACTCTCACACAAAATAAAAATAAGCTTTGGATAACATTAAAGTGACAAACAGGAACTCCATCAGCAGCAGAGCTAAATCTGAGCAGGCCTCCACCTCTCTGGAGACCTCTGTTGGACATCTGTGGGCAAATCATTTGTGTGAATAAAGGAACTAAAATGGACGTAGAAGACGATATAAGTTTGTATTTCAAAATTTACGACAAAAAAATAACTTGAGAGGCACTATGTCAAGATGAAAAGGGTTAAGGGCTGCTGAGTCATATCTTTTGAAGAGTTTTAAAGTAGACCTATTATGCAAAATCGACTTTTCAGAGCTTTTTACCATGTTATAGTTGTTTCCACTCACCTGAAGTTGCATTTGGATTCGTGCATGTTTGAGCAATCTTAAATCTCAACTCTCGTTTTCATTACTAGCGATAAACGCCCACTGGTCTATACTTAGTTCTCCAATTTTATTTGTCTTTATCTGATACTGCCAAATCCTACACATATCACAGACTGTCATTTTGGTACAAATGAAAAAACTTGCTAGTGTGATGTGTATATCCATGAGATGCTGGCAGTAGAGTGACTCTTTGTTGTGATGACGTTTATGTCGCCTCCCATTGGGCACTGCACTTGTTTCTTTCGTTATGTTGTTTTAGATTATATTGTGATTTTAAATGTCCAAATTATAACAATGGTCCACATGTGTCATGGATTATAACTATGTAGCAGACACAAGCACAATAGGTCTTCTTTAAAAAAGCAGTGCTGTATGCATGACAGCAAAAATACAAAATTAAGCAAGGCCAAAATTTTGAACTTCACTGAACATTTTATTTTAAATGATGTAAGAAAATGATCAACTGTGCTACTCTTTGTACGTTTTTAATTGCCCCTTGGGGATAAATAAAGTGATTGAATTTAAATCTCGTCTTGTCTCATTTGATGGAACCAATTTAAAGACTTGAGTTTTAGTAAGTACAACGACGCATTTTAGACACTAATGTAAAAGAACTGTAAGGGTTTGATTTTAAATTTCATAAACATGGCCTAACTGTGTCCTCAGTTTTTAAGTTTTACTGATAACAATTGTAACGATTTATTGTTAATGACAAAAATTATGTCCCATTTATTTGGTGTTTTGGTTCTCATGACAATTATGTAATCAGAAAGCAGAATGAGCCTCACATGAGTCTCTCATTTGGTTACCAGTTTCAGTGCCAACATCCAGTCCGTTTAGGGTTAGACCAACTGGATTTCAGCATTAAAACTGGCAACCCAAATGAGTGGCTCGTTCCGAATTTGTCAGATTGGCCATGAAACTTCTAGCTCCTTAAGCCAAAACCAGATGTGCGTCACCGTCTGCCATAAGGGCTGTCCGAATAGTCTGCTGAGTTAGGTAAAGGAGCCTGTATGCTTCCTTTCATAGCTCCTTTAGCATAGGAATCTCAGGAGCTTCCTAACCAGGGAAAATGTGCACTGTATTGTGGGATGCCTTTACCACTGAAGGTTTGATCAAGGCCAATCTCTGCATGAAGAATTTGTAATGCGGTAAATATTTTATTGCCTCAGACATTACACAATACATCAGCTATATATAAGATTGCAAATGAAAGCTTTTAGGGTCATCACAGTGCCTCAGTGTATATCGAGATGTTGGAGGTGGCTCATGTTTAAACTTTTCAGAGTCACAGATATGCAGTATGTGAAGTTTAATGCAGAGCGTTTCTATTCAACAACATGTGCCAACACTAGGGTCATATAAGTACACTGTTATGTTGAAACTTTCATTAAAATCTGTGCAGCAGAGGAGATTGAGGAGCTCTTATTGTAGTCCGTTTTGTGGGTTTTGTAGTTTTTTGTTTTTTTTTATTTAAACAGCTGTGGTGTCTCGTGTCTGTCTCATTGTTCCTGCCAGTGGTTAGGAGGGTCAGATCTTACTCTTATGGTTGACCCCATGACGTAGCTCCAAAGGTAAAGGAGTTAGGGGTAAGCTATGACTTGACAAATTTGGAACAAGCCAGAGACTCATGTGAGGCTCATTCTACTTAGATTGGATAATCGCCTTTAGAACCAAATTATAACATAAACAACTTGGCCATCATGTCCAATGTTTTTGTAATTACAGAATAAATCCATATTATAATAGTTATCAGTGAAAGCTACATTTGATTTGAACATGTTCACCAAGTTCTCAAAGATTTTAAGTTCCATAAACATGACCTAAATCTTACATGCAGCTCCTTTTAAATCAATGTTAACCTCCAGCAGAGTAAGCACAAGAAGACTGAAAAACCTGAAATGTAGACTTTTAAACTAACAAACAAAACAGAGGTTAGCAGGGTTGGGGTTATCACTCACCACGAACAGCCTTCATTTGGGATGCACACACTCCACTTCTGCGCAAGTACTGGAGACAAGCACAAATTAGGCATGTATAAAATCTTATGAAAAATCACCAAGTGTAGCTTACAATATGGGCTGGTCACCAGGTTAGAAGGTAAAGAGCATTACATAGACAGGCATGATAGCTTAGCAGGAGTGTAGAGACAAAAACACTTTAAACACTGTCTGGTAAGTCTGCATAATTTTGGGGGATTCTTTTCTATTGCAATTTGATTTTTAGATACTGGTATATATTCAATTTACAACACAAGTCAAATGTTTGGACAAACTTTCTAATTTTCTTGTTTTAATTAATGTGTACTACTTACTATACTATATACATAAATTATATTTGATGTATATGTTCTACCCTTGGGCTTCACTCAATGCTTCCATAATGAAGTCCGCAGAAATGGTTTTCACTTCAGAGCTGTGCCTTGTTTTTTATTTTTTGTTTACTACATTTCATATATGTTCATTCATAGTTTTGATGCCTTCAGTGAGAATTTTCAGTGTAACAGCTGAAGTAAATGTAATTGGAAAGAAGAAGCATCAAATAATGGACAAAATTTGGTCTTTTCAAAGGAGACACAAAAATTAGAAAAACATTTGTGTCTTACATCGCTCCTCCAGATATAACTAATTATTTCATATTGTCAAAATAAAGCTTTTGTCACTTGTAGACTAAGTGACAGTAGACTAAGTAATCAAAACCTTTTCTTTACCATGAGTACTGTTACTTCAATAAAAAATATTACTCAAACAGGAGTAAAAGTATGCTGCTAGAAAAGTACTCTAAAAAATATAATTTCTTTAAAAAGTTACTCAAGTAAATGGGTCTGAGTAAATGTAAATGAGGAGTCTGACTAGAATAACCCAGTTATGGGAGGATCTTGTGCATTTCTTTAATCAAATCATCTGGTTGAAACATTTTTGGCCAGACTGGGTATAACAATAGAAACAGGTAACTAAGTCTCTTGAGTAAATACTCACTAGTTGAGTTTGGAGTTTGGAGTTTCTAGTTTGGAGTTTGGTATCAACATGTGGAGAAATCCCAGCGACTTGTCTGCAACATAGAGAGAGGAGAGTAGGTTTGTCAAAAGTTTCGAAAACCAGACACCAATACTAATACAAATACTGAACTAGATACTCGTCTGAGCAGTTTGAGCCAATCAAACTCAATTTTGATATCATGACAACACAGGGAGGTAGGCATGTAGTTTATAATGCATATGACAGATCAGACTTATCAATTCACTAAAAACTAAGAACTTCTATATTTAAGATTAAACCAAATATCCTATTTAGTGTTCCTTTTTGGTTCAGTTGTTAGTCTAACCATTGAGAAAACTAATAGACCACTTGTTCCTAATCTAATCATCAATCAATTTCTCTTGTTATGGTCTTAGACACGACTTCACCCAGGTATGAAGGCATTGTGATTATTATCACAGGTTTGACAGTAGCATACTTTTACTCCCTGGTTGGAAATGGACAACACCCAGCAAATGTGATCTACGTAGAGATAATACCACAAATTCCAAGCAACCATACTGTAAGACTTACACTGAAGTTGCCAAAAAATGACTAGGAAGAATAGGCAGTGCTATTAGAACATCATGTACACAGTGGATTTAGTGTTCTTCCCCTGTTCCCCTGTTTTGGCTTGGTCAGAAAAGCATGTTCCTTGCACATTAAAACTGTTTTTTATAGAAATGTGTGTACTGACATGGATAGAACATCTCTCCATTCAATTTATCTCCACAAACTGGCACTTAACTGAGGTAAGACTATGATAAATATTTGCCACAGGTACTCCCCCCAATAGAGAGTAATAACAACAAAAACATGAAAAGCGCTCTGCCCCCTGACCTGTGCTCTGGTCAATCTCCTGGGTCACCTCTGCGATGAAGGAGCTGAGGCGCTCGGAGGACGACAGACTGTCCTGCCCCACAGCCAGTGCAAAGCCCACATGTTGTTCTAGGCACAGACACAGCACACTCAATATACAACAAGGAAAAGACCTGCAATATTTGTACTTGAGGTCAGAGGTGCCTTTATGTAATAAAGCTGATATATATATATATATATATATATATATATATATATATATATATATATATATATATATATATATATATATATATATATATATATATATATATATATATATATATATTTGTCAAAAAGAGCCAAATAGTTTCTAAGAGCTAGAAACAATTACAGATTACAAAATTACAGATTACAGACAGATTTATAGCTACTTTCTCCTTTCACTGAAAATCAGGTAATCCTGCTTTAACTGAATAATCTTTACATGTGTAATTGTAGCTAAATTGTGAGTGCAGTATAGTACCTGAAAGCAGCGGAGCACAGGGAGCACGGGCCTGAAGGGGCCGACCTGGATCCTCTGAGCCAGGGCCTCAGTGAGCAGCAGCAGCAGAGCTTGGTCTGGGTACACCTGTCCACACGGGGGCAGTGGAGCTGTGAGATCCAGAGAACTTGGCTCTAACCGTAACCACTCCTCCCAACCACATACACTACATTCTACTGAGGGCCCTTGGTTACAAGGCAGAGCTTTGGCTTGGGCTGTGTTCGCTAATCCATGGAACACATACCCCTCTTAAAGATGACTGACCTTACATTTCATATTTTTGTATAAATATTTAGGTCCATTTCTTTTTTTGTTATAACTTTGCTCGATATTATAAGTAAACATTAATTTTTTGATTTTTTTTACCCCCAATATACTGCCCCAATAGGCCCCTATGTGTGGGCCGCCCAATTAGATTTCAGGGGTAACCTGTGCCTGATATATGTAGTCTATATTCTGTCTGGTTGCATGAATTTGTATATTACTGAAAACTTTTTTAAACCAAACATAGTATTGGTCATAATATTCAAAATCTATTTTATTTTATTTTATAAAAAATTGCCATTATCAATTTCCTGAACTTAAATTGTAGTGATCAAAAATTTGCAATGTTTAACAAACAATTCTTCCAAACCTCATGCTTTTAGTGACCGAGTACTGGCTGTAGACCTCTCAGGTAAAATTAATTGAGTGACTGAATTTTACCTTGATTCAAATTGTATTACTTTCCCCCCACCCTCGTTGCTTAGGAGGTGGCAGGAGAACGTCTTTCACAGCACACTCACCTCTTGGAAGTGGCGAGGGATGTGGAAGTTGCAGGTCTCCTTGCTTTGTAGCACCAGAGACTTGACAAGGTTTTTGGACTCCTGCAACATGAGGCACACTTGCTCCATTTACATGTACACCAGACCTAGTCTGAATTAAACTGATTTTTTTTAAATACACGTAAACCCGGGAGCTATGACTGAGGTAAATTGTAAATAAAATTTCAGTGATCTGGGCAACACATCTGAAGAAGCCGGTACGTAATCGGATACCTGCTGCGTGTAACAGCGTAGTCCCATTATTGAGTCTGATCACATTCATGTTAGATCGGCAGCTATGACAAGCTACGACCTATCCACTCAAGAGAAACTGAAACTTAATGTTCACTGTAAGCTACATTTCTGCTGCAGAGCGCAAATAACTTGTGATTAATGCAGCTCGTAGCATGTTTGAAAATCAACATCTTTATTTCGGCCAAAAGTTGGTTATATGTATGACAGGTGTTTTTTGTTAGTATAGCTGCAAAGTTTTAGTGCTAATGCTAATTTACTAAAAGCACCTGAATGCCTCGCAGCCCTACTTCACACCCATTTAGACCTTTGACAGTGGTCTGACAGGTTTTGGGGCATAGACAATTTAAAATCACCTGTTTAGCACACTAATGTCTCTGTGTATGTAAATGCAGTGAGTGACGGTCAAGAGGACTCGGAGGACCAGAATAGAGAGAGTACCCTCATGGTGATACATACGTGGAGGTACTCTGCACTGGGCTCCAGAAGACCACCCACCAATCCAGCAGGAGAAGTGACCAACGAGAGCACACTGATCCAGCACTGACTCTGGCACACACACACAAAGGGAGACAGATCAGACAATCCTACAGGTGATGATCTATGGTAAAAATCAAAGAGGGCCAGTATGAGTGAAACTGACTTTTTGGAGCTTTCTACTGTGTTATAACGTTCTCATCAAAACCATGCCTGAAGAGGTTTTAGATGTCATCCATGCATATTTGAGTAACTTAGCGCTCGCTTCCAGCACCATCAGTACAAGCCCATACAAGACCCATAAGCCTACGTTACCCATGCTCCCAGACTGCCATTTTCCGTAAATACACAAAAGCATGATACTAAACAACACACTACAACTTCACAAACCTAATGGGATGTGCAGTAGTGAAATGCAAGCCGATTATAAGAGTACTCTTAAGGGGGGGGTGACTTAATGCAGGGATTAAGAAGAAATGGGAATAAGAGCGTCAAAAACAAAAGGGAAACTTATTGAACATGTTAATATGTTATCTGTGTAAACCCTCAGTCGCCCAGGTCTGATCCATAGCAAAAGACAAAGTTAAAATCTGTCAACTGGACAAATTGTTGTAGGAGTGAAGACGTTTCGCTGTTCATCCAAGCCTCTTCTTCAGTTCTGATCAGATTGCTGATGACCACCGCCTTATATCTATCTGAAGAGAGGGGCTAACTACAATGAAACTGTAAACACCTATTGTCTCTAGTTTCAGCTGAAACTGCCCTATTCAGCCTTAACGACCCTGCTGTTGTTCTCATTGTTCTGGGTCTGAGGATGAAGTTGTAGATGGGGGAGAGATTATGTCTCAGGCACCATTCGTGTTTAAAGAAGGATTCTCTTTCCTAACAAAAATAGCTTCTTTAACTCCCCTCTCAAACCATTTCTTTTCTCTGGCTAAGATCTGAACTTCACTATCTTCAAAGGAGTGGTTAGTGGCTTTCAGATGTAGATGCACGGCGGACTGGGGTCCAGAGGAACTCTCACGGCGATGTTGGTACATCCTCTTGTGGAGTAGCTGTTTAGTTTCTCCAATGTAACGCTCACTGCACTCTTCACTACACTGAATGGAGTAGACTACATTACTTTGTTTATGGCTCGGGGTTTTGTCCTTTGGGTGAACCAGTTTTTGTCTTAACGTGTTTGTAGGTTTGAAAAAGACAGGAATCTCATACTGTCTGAAAATCCTCTCAAGTTTTTCAGACACACCCGCTGTGTAAGGAGTAGTTACACCTCTCCTTCTGGGTTCAGATTCTCTGTTGTCTTGTTTTTTAGCTCTCTTAGATCTATTGAAGGCCCATTTTGGATCTCCACAAGCAGAGAGGGTTTTCTCCACGTGTTGCTCCTCCTTCACTTTTCCCTCTGTGTTTGTGGGCATCACTTGAGCTCTGTGCTGTAGTGTACGCATAACTCTGAGTTTGTGCTGTAGTGGATGGTGTGAATCAAACAGCAGGTATTGGTCCGTGTGTGTGGGCTCCCTGAAAACTTCTACCTGGAGACGTCGGTTTTCTCCTATTGTTACTGCACAGTCTAAGAAGGCCAATTTGTTCTCTTTGGCTTCTTCCCGTGTGAACTTGATGTTTGGATCCACAGCATTAATATGTGCAGTAAAGGGCTCCAGATCTTGAATTTTTTTTTTAGTCCAGTTTCATCCACATATCGGTACCAATGTGTGGGTGGAGTACCTAGAAATGAGGCTAATGCCTCCGGTTCAAATTGTTCCATGTATATGTCTACGAAACATCTTCACTCCTACAACGATTTGTCCAGTTGACAGATTTTAACTTCGTCTTTTGCTATGTTAATATGTTATTTGGGGCAAATATAGTATTTTAAATAAAAGGTAACATGGTAATCTACATATGTTATGTCATTGCAATTAATACCCCACAAAAGTGTTATACCCGCTCTTCAAAAGAGTGGTTTTGTTTTTTCATCATTTCATTTAATTGTTTTTTGGGGTTTTTTTTTTTCCGATCTTGGGCACAGCTCATACTTTAATCTGTTGCAGGGCTCGATCCACGGGCAGCAGTTACCAAGGGAAAAAAATCATCTTGAATGAATGAGTAACACCTTAACTTCTAGGCAATGTAATGAAATTTGCTGACAGATAAAATGGTAAACTTTGTGATAGTTGTTGTTTAATATATTGAGTTTATGACACTTTTAACTGTAAAATTAACAGTATCTCAATTTTGTTCTGTAAAATAACATTGTGGCATCATAACTTCAAGGTGCACTATGTAACTTCTCTGGAAGAGAGTCAGTAACCTGCTTATCTCACTGCGATGTTATTGTTTTGTCCAGAAGGTTCCACAATGGGGCATTAAACGTATCCATCTCCAAGGAAACAAGCAGATGGTGCTTTCAAGCCAACTTACAGGTGAGGTCTGTTTTTTTTTAACAGAAAATGCAAGAAGTGAAATGCAGTAGGATTTTCAGATATACACTTAAGGCAAAGTACATTTCTGCCCCAGTACAGATATATTGTATCTTGCGTTCAAAATAAGTCTGCTGCCGTGCATCTAATTACAAAGGGTATTCTTGTCCGATAATCAGGAAGTACACGGTTAGTATGCTTGTTGCTGGTAGCTTTACAATGACAGCAAAACTCTGCTTTGGTCTCTCAACATTGAGAAAAGCACCAATAAACTCATCACTGTGAATAATTTGGATGCCCAGAAGGCAAAAGGTAAGTGAGGAATAATTATGGACCATTGCAAACTGTTTAAAATTAACTTAATTAACTTTTCACATTTTTAAGAAAGTAAAAATCAGGTATAGCTCCTTTAAGTATGGAAAAAAATGTGACAGGCTTACATCATTGACAATGTCAGAGGAGTAGACCTGAGCTTTGAGAGCAAACTTCACCAAGTCCAGACGCTTTAGAGGAACCGCACCTGCATGACAACAACACGATTTAGTGACAGGAGTCTAAGCACAGGACATATGGATACATGGTGGGTTTCAGAGAGTTAAAAGTTCTACTGACCCCGCTGACAAAACAAGAGCAGCAGAGAGGAATCTTTTATGGGGTGTGATTTGGAAAAGGAATACAGATGGCATGAAGAAAATGAATATATTTTGCTAAAGATTCCTCAAACCAGTGCTGAAGGATTATTTAAAATGATCTGTATGCAAGATTTAGATTTCAAATTCCATAAAACTTGACCCATCTGTGTCCCCAGATGAAGTAAACATGTTCAAATCAAACAGCTTTAACCAGCAATGTGTGGTCAGGGGAGGCAGGTGTTCATTTGTGCTATAAAGATTGATTATCTATGTTTTATCTCTGCCAATGTGGATAATAGGTGATTGAATAGGCAAAAGAGGCAAGAGGTGAGGTGAGCCGCACCACCAGGGCAAAGCGACATTTTAATCAATGAATAACTGACCAAAGCTAGCTTGATTTCAGACAGGCTCTCTCAATCTACCGTAATTGAAAAAAATATTTTTATACACTTCATCTAATATATTAAGTTCCTATGGCTTGAATAAAATGTGACTTAGTGTGAGTGTATTTTTAGCCGTGCTGATATGATTTAAACAATAGTTGAAATAGTCCGAGGCGAGGCTTGCCTCTCACAGTGCCTGGGCCTTACTGAGAGGGGTGAGCTTTGATATTTCTATTGTTCTGCAAAAAAGCTCCAACAACAAACGTAGCTAGAGTCAAATGCAATGATGGGTGAAAAAAGGGAAGATTCTAAGGCTAAAAAATGTTTCCAAACTGGAATTCCAAGCAAAGCGGGATATTATAAAAAAAATGGAAGACCTGCACTGGAGCTCAAGGGATCACTTCAAACAACGGGACAGAACACTCACACTTTTAATAAGGACTGGTACACTCGTAAGAAATGACTATGTGGTTGTGCTATAAGAAACTGCCTGTATTGTATTGTTTGTTTTAAAAACACTACAGCCACAACTGAACAGACCAAGGACGCCATTTTTCATTGGCTACAATATCCATCGAGAAAGGATTGTTAAAGAAGGACTTTTATAACCAAGTAATGAACCTTTTGCACAGAAGGAAAGAAGCATGGAGCTAAGTGATGGATTTATATTTTGAACTGTAGTGTGCCAAATACTATTTTGTTTGCAAATTAAATGTAAAAACATTGTAAAACAATTAAATTGAATAATAAAGGTTTAGAACATGCTAAATGTCCTTGTCTTTTAAATGTTTACGCACAAACACTTACACAAATTAAACTATTTCTACCACTATATCCTCAAACATCACATTGCAGTGTGATACCGACCTAAAATGAATGTGTTTCAAGTCTTAATAATACACAGCGGCTCTGTCAAAGCTGTGCATAAAGCACCACACTGTATTGATCACCAGTCTGTGGCCCTCTGCTTTGATTATGTTTTGAGATATGGGCCTCGATAAAAAAAAGTTTGGGCACCTCTGATCTGAGGTTTCACATGAGGCCTGTCCATATACTGAGAATAAGAAAAACTTGTATGTGTTCTCTATCTGCAGATTAAGGCACTGGCAGCCCTAGTTTGGTCATGATTATTATACCATTTTAAAAACTGTAGGAGCGTAGGCTACTGAACTAGTTCTGTTTTTCACATTTTAAAACCATAAAAAGGTACAGCGCATTTAACCATTACCAATCTTGAATTATCTGCATTTTGTCACTTAATAGGCAAACAACCACCTGCCCTCCAGCTCAGTGTTAAACTATAGGCTCTTTATGACCTGGGATAGGTTTCCAGATAGCATTGGGGGAGCAGAGGTCAGAGTGCACACGCAGGATCTGCACTGGGGCCATAGCCGTTTTAAAGATGTGCAGGTAGAACAGGAAGAGGTGGGGCGAGAGGCTGGAGGTCTGGGAGTTCAGGAGGTTCTGGAGGGCAGCGTGGAGCTGTCCGTCAACACACAAGAAGAAGGGCACCAGGTCCAGCATCTGGTGTAAACTGGACACAGGACACACACATGCTGGTAAAAAAACATACCGAAGGGAGAGTGATGGAATAACGGCCATTTACACACTCTGAGAACATTTTGGATAACTTGTACCTGCGACTGGGCTTTGTAAAGTGTTAGTTGAAAACGTGATTGTACAATTTCATAAGATAATAGAAACAAAACAATATTTTAATTCAAGGTAATATATTCCTTTTATATACAGGCCTTGATAATCATTGTGCGCAGTAATCAAATCAACAGATTACAATGACAACTTAAAGGGTCAACTTGAAACTCGATCAACAATAAAAATGATAATTTCTTGGCCAATACGACATTATTATTGAGCCCTGCAGAGGCATATGTAAGGTAATGAAGAAAAGAATCCTGAGTAATATGTAATAAAGATAACTACCCTCTGTCTACAAAGAAGAATTCTTAGTTGTATGCAAGTAGATTTGTGGAATACCTACATTTTGGAGTCATCGGTCTGGACCACCTGGAGGTAGCGACACAGCTCTCTGTACCTGCACAGACAGATGCCTTAGAACAAATCAAGTGGCATGATTACCGTGGACTCTGTATTACCTAAATAATTGCAGAGAAATAAATGCCTCCATGGGGTCTTACCCAGAACTTTAGTCGACTACAGCCACTCAAATCATAAGGATTTCAGAACATGTCCATTGATTGGATTAGTCGACCAAAGCTGCCAAAACTATTACGCATTTGTATATGTCAGACCCAAACTTCACTCACAAGACTGAACACTAGGGATGCACCGATTCAGCTTTTTCTGTTCCGATATCAATGTTGATACTTTGACTAAGTATCTGCTGCTACCTGATCTGACCATCAGGCCATACTAGAGCAGAGATTGAAAATATAATCCTTAAAATTTCCTTTAAACACTAACAGCATAAGGTAAAAAATGTATCCACCAAAATCGAGTATCAGCAAATCTACCTTTTTACATGTACCGTAAATACTACAAAATACCAATCTTTAGCTAACCCACTCACTTCTCCTTTCTGCTGTTGTCCCATATAAATCCTTATTATCTAATGCAGTGTTTCCCATAGGTTTATATTAAGGTTACTTCTTTATGTGTCTGACAACACTGGAAGCATAAAGTGCAATTTGTATCATCATTTTTGTTCATCTTTTTTTAGACTATAGGGGTAAAAATTCATAGGAAACAATGATTTGTCGACTAATACAAATTTTGGCCGACTGGGAGTAAAAGCCTACAGTAGTTTGTGTATTCTTGAGCTGCTCCTACCTGTGTTGGTGCTGCAGTCTCTCCGTCCTCAACTGCACCACATAAATGTGCTCCCGGAGGACGTCCTTTTTGCCTTTTCGGTCTTTACGGAAGCCACACACGTTCTGTCCCCTGAGCACAGAGCCCAGCAACACGTCGTCCCAGGGCCGGACACACAGGCTGCAGAGAGGACAGAGAAGGGGGGAAGAGAGGAGAAAGAGAGCAGGTAGAGAAGGGGAGCGTAGAGAAAGAAAAGACAGAGGAGAGAGATATAGGAGAGAGAGGAAAGAGGAAAGAAGAGAGTAGAAGAGGGGGGTGAGGGGCGGTGAGGAAAAGGGAGAAGGTGCCAAGGGGGTAGAAGAGAGAGTTGAGAGTAGGACAGAGGAGGAGGGTTGAGAAAGTAGGGAAAAGAGAGGAGAGAGGGAGGAGGGAAGGAACAGGAGAGAGGAGGGGATATGAGGGGAAAGAGCAGAGAGGAGTGAGAGGAGGAAAGTAGGGGAGAGGAGAGAGAAAAGAGAAAAGATAAAGAAGAGATGGACAGGAGAGAGAATCGATATGAGACAAGGGAGAGAGAAGAGCAGAAGAGTGAGAGCAGAGGAGGAAGAGGGGAAAGGGGTCAAAGAGAGGAGAGAAAAGAGAAGAGAGGAGAGGACAGAAGAGGGAGGAGGGAGAAGAGGGGAAAAAATAGTAGAGAGAGGATGGGAGTGTATTGAGAGGAGGGAGAAAGAGAGGAGAGGGAGGAAAGAGTTGGGGGAGAAGAAAAAAGAGCAGAGAGAGGGGAGATGAAAGCAGGAAGAGAGGAGAGAGAGAGAGAGGCGTAGGTCAGTCAGAATACGGACACACTACGATAAGAAGTGCCTCACACGCACCTGTTCTTGAGGCTCTTGAGCTGAGCGGGCAGAGACAGCTTCTTGAAGAACTCCTGCAGTTTGTGGATGAATTCTGTTGTGAACTCGCCCATCACGATTTGTCTTTGTAATGACAAGATCACTCTGAAATAATAAGAGCTCAGGTTTAGAACGTGCTTTACCCGCAGGGGCAGACTGACAAGCAGATGTGAGTCAACACAAACACTATTGACAAAAATCTGGATGTCTATATTTTTGGAGGCTCATACTTAGGACATAAATCCAATTTTGTTTTACCAATCAGTTTGAAATGTTCTGAAAGTTGCCTGTAAAAGTCTCACTCGAGGTTCAAGAACTGCACTAAACGTCAATGTTTGAAAGAATTCACGACAAGTTTGTTTTAAAGCTGACCTACTTTGCAAGATTGTCTTTTTATAGCTTTTAACCACATTATAGTTGGTTTCTCTCCTCATTTACCCTCTCAAAGTTGTATTTAGAGTGGTTCGTGCATGTTTGAGCAATCTTTAATTGCGTATTTTTAAATGGCATATTGCCAATCTACTCGTTTCCACTGCCCCTGGTGCAAACACCGACTGCTCTATACTTACTTCAGTCTCCAATTTTGTTTTCTTAATCTGTGATACGTGTAGGATTCTGCTCATTTTGTTATAAATGAAAAAAAATAATGTGATGTGCAGCCATTGATAGCAGGTGACGACAGCTGCGTGGCTCTTGTTGTGACGATGTTTACGGAGACGTCAGCTCCCATTGGGCACTGCAGTTTTCTAACAAGAAAGTCAGTGGACTTGTTTCTTTTATTAAGTTGTTTTAGATCAATATTGTGATTAAAATGTGGAAATTATAGCATAATGATCCATGGTTTAATATAGCTCCCACCTTTATACAGAGGCAACACACATAACCGTATGTAGAGGATCAGACTGCAGGCTGGGGTTGTCAAAAGTATTAAAAATTAAATACAAATTTATATTAAAACTAGAATCAAAACTAGATTAATTTGAGCAGGTATCAATACCTGTCAAAAGTCATGTTCACAGGACAGAAATTAACGTTTCCTAAATAGCTTTAGAATGATTTTGAGCTATAATAGAACAAGTATAAGACCACACAGACTGGTATATGCCCATGTATCACTATGGAACCTACCAGGACACCTGAGGTATTAAACGGAAATAAGGCAACATGGAAATACAAAATAAATTACTACGATTTAATCATGAAAATCACATTCTATTGTCTAAAGAAAGATTGTTTTTAATTATCACAGTGGTATCGAAATCGGTATTGAGTATGAAGCCTATTCCTTAGTGTCACAATCAAGTTTGAAATTTTAGTATCATAACAACACTACTGCAGACAGTCCAATGAGAATAATTGCATACCTGTTTATTAGTTCTGTTCTTGCTACAGCAGCATCAGACATAGGAGTTTGTAGTGCAAATGTGCTGTGGACATGACAAAACTATGTTAGAGTCACTTATCTAAGCTAGTAGCTAAGCTAAGTAGTCTGTGAGAATATACACTACCAGTCAAAAGTTTGGACACACTTTTGCTTCTTCTTTATTCCCATGATTTACATTGTAGATTTTCATTGAAGGCATCAAAACTATCAATGAACACATATGGAATGTAATACCCCTGAAATAAACTCAAAATAATTTTAAAACTTGATTTAGGTTTTAATATTTTTAAAATAGTCACCCTTTGCTTTGATCACTGCTTTGGTATTTCTAGACAACAAGGCACAGCTGTGAAGTGAAAACCATTTCAGGAAACTTCATCGTGAAGCTCATTGAAAGAAGACCAAAGGTTTGAAGAACTCTCTACAAAGCAAAGGGTGGCTATTTTGAGGAACTTGAATATAAAATATAAAAATATTAGTTAGTTATTAGTTATTTAAATGTTTTTCTTTGCTACATAATTTCATATATGTTGAATCATATATTTGATGTCTTTCATATGTATATAAATGTAGAAAGTAGTAAACATTAAAAAAAAAAAAAAAACACTGAATGAGAAGGTGTGTCCAAATTTTTGATTGGTTGTGTATATAGAGAGAGCAGTACCCAGACACAGAGTAGTGAGTCAAAAAGGCCTCTGTGGCCCCCAGCTGCATGATGGCCCCCGCTCTGTTGTCCTGACTCTCTGCCAGGTCCAGGAAGGAGGCGACACACTCGTACACTGGAGTATAACTGTAAGACAACCATAATACACTCACATACAGGACTGTACACCTCAGTGTTAGTGTTACAAAGAGATACGGCATCTCACTTTATGACGATGGCACTGATACTTACTCATGGACCCGGCCTTGTGCTGTGGGGATGTATTCTTTTGCTGGTTTTCCACTCAAATAGGCAGAGAATCTTACAGTCAGCTCTGTTTTGAACCTCTGCAGCAACATTTCTGAAAATAAACCCCTCAAATAAGCAAGAGGTAAAAAGGGTGGTGTCTGGTGGCTGCCAGCTCACTGCCTGTTTTTCTAATACTTTACAAAGGCATACACTACCAGTCAAGTCTGGACACACCATGGCAAGGCAAGTTTATTTGTAAAGCACAGTTCATACACAAGGTAATTCCAGGTGCTTTACAGAATAAGAAAGACATTAAAACATAAATAATCACAAATAATAATCATAAAGTGAACATTAAAGTGGAGCAGAGTGCTTAATAAAAACCTTTCAGTCATATGCACAGCTAAACAGAACCGTTTTAAGCCTGTATTTAAACATTGTCAGAGGCCTGTCTCACATCTTCAGGAAGACTGTTCTAGGTTTTAGCTGCATAAAACTGAAACGCTGATTCCCCATGTTTAGTCCTGACTCTGGCACCAGCAGGAGGCCGGTCCCTGAAGTCCTCAGAGTGTGAGATGGTCCATGTGGCACTAACATGTTGGAGATGTACTTTGGTGCTAGACCATGGAGAGACTTGTTCTCAAGCAGAGCTGCTTTAAAGTCTATTCTCTGAGCCACATGAGCCAGTGCAGAGACCTGAGCACAGGACACATGTGCTCGTACTTCCTGGTTCTAGTCAGGAGGACCCGAGCAGCAGTATTCTGGATGTACTGCAGCTGTCTTAAGGCTCGTTTGTAGAGGCCAGTGAGCAGGCTGTTACAGTAGTCTAACCTACTGGAGACAAATGCATGGATAAGTCTCTCCAAGTCTGCTTTTGACAGTAAACCTTTGATTTTTGCAATGTTTTTTTAGGTGGTAAAAAGCTGCCGATGTTATTGATTTAATGTGGCTGTTTAAGTTTATCGTTCAGTGTTTTATACACACAGAAGACATCAACAATATGAAGCAAGATGTATGGAATTATGTAGCAAGGAAAAAGTTAGATAACTCAAATATTGTTTATACTTTATATTCAAAAGCTCAAAGTATCCACCCTTTGCTTTGTAAACAATGTGGCAAACCCTTGATCTTCTCCTAGTGAGCTTCATGATGGAGTCTCCTGAAATGATTTTTATTTCACAGGTGTGCCTTGTCAGGGTCCAGAATTCCTGAAAGTGTGAAGCTATTATCAAAGTAAAGGGTGGCTATTAGTAAAAATTTAAAACAAGTTTTGAGTTATTTTGAGTGTATTTTTTGTTTGTTAGATTCCATATGTGTCATTCAGTTTTGATGCCTTCAGTGAGAATCTAGTTTAAATAATCATGTAAATAAAGAAGAAACATAAAATGAAAAAGTGTGTCCAAAGTTTTGACTGGTAGTGAAAAGTCTGAACCAAGGATCTTCTCTCAGAGTTTCATAGGTGTGAAATTATGGGTGGATTAACTCAGATAGGCACAGTCCTTGTCAACACAAACATAGCAGCTTACAAGTGTGACCTGTCACGATAATATCATCAATATATGAAAGCTGGAGCAGTATATTTTGAGGCTCAATAATTTCTTTGCAATAAAGGGGAGATTTTTGTTATTTATCTGTTATACAGTTAGTTTTGAGCTGTAAAAGTTAAATAAATAATTCTATGGCTAATTATTGGTTCATTCTGCAGCTCAAGCCTTTTAATGATACAATATATTCAGTACAAAATATGTTTACTGGGATTATCCTGCTTTGTGTCAGTGGCATAAAGTAGCTTCAATATTATCTTTTATCATAACATTTCTCTGTAGCAATACATCATGTTTCGACATTTGTTATCGTGACAGGCCTACTGAGGTGGTACCTGTGTGCCTCAGGTGGTCCTGAGGTGGTACCTGTGTGCCTGAGGTGGTCCTGAGGTGGGACCCAGGTGCCTGAGGTGGTCCTGAGGTGGGACCTGTGTGCCTGAGGTGGTCCTGAGGACCTGTGTCCCTGAGTGGTCCTGAGGTGGTCCTGAGGTGGTCCTGAGGTGGGACCTGTGTGCCTGAGGTGGTCCTGAGGTGGGACCTGTGTGCCTGAGGTGGTCCTGAGGTGGGACCTGTGTGCCTGAGGTGTTCCTGAGGTGGTACCTGTTTGCCTGAGGTGGTAGGTGCATGCTTGAGGTGTTTCTGAGTTGGTACCTGCGTGCCTGAGATGTGAGTCAATCTCACATAGCGTCAGGTTAAAGCTCTGCAGACCTCCAAGCAGGCAGATGTTCCTCTGTTTGTTCCAGAAGGTGCTTCTCTTGTGGCTGTTGCAGTGACACACTCCACTGGAAGTCCACACCTTACACTGGAACACACAATCACTTTACATCCTGTTCGTCTCAAATGTGTCAATTCATGTAGAGGCAGGAGGTACTGAATAATAGATATTATCGTAATTTATGTATTGTCTATAATTAAAACATTAAACACTACTTTAAACTGGCTGCCCATCATATTACTTTAAACTCTATGTGTAAACTCCCAACCAAGGACATAAATATGTTACTGACCTTTTGTGGTTAATGTCATGGTACATTCCCTTGAGATACTTAAATCTCAACCAGTACATTTATAGGAACATTTTTGCACATGCCTGATGTATTATTAAAATATCATCTGAATATTGTCATCTAGATAATAAAAAAAAAAAAATCATATTTATCGATATTGCCAACCTCTAGTCAACTGACAATCCAAAGACATTGAAAGCTATTGTTTACATACACAAAACATGGCATACTCCTGAGCGAGTACTGCTACTTTTTACACACTGACCTAACTGGCAGCCCTCAAACATTTTACACCAAATACCAACTCAAAGAATATCCAAATTTCAAAGAATGTTTAAGACTTCAGAATACAACAGGTTTTGCACTAAACAGACCCACCTGTGAGGCTAGCTTGTCGCAGATGTAGCAGAAACACTGTTCACACATGAGTTGGTTGTTGTGTATGGGAGTGCTGATCTCACACTCTGTCGCCCTGAACTCCACAGCCAAACACACAAACAGGTTTAAATACAGTTGGGATGTCAAAAGTATCGAAAATCAGTGTGTGCGCGTGTGCGTACATAAAAGGCTGGATGGGGCAGTCATAGCGAGCGTGGGGCAGTATGTCAGCAGAGCGAGAGAATGTCACCACCATGTCCTCCTCCATGGCACTGCTGGATAATACACTGTCTGAAATAAATGAAGAGTTTGAGTATTGTTTGTAGTGACAGAGGTGAGTAGAGTAACCAAAAATTTTAAGTAAGATTACCTCAAAATAATATTATTCAAGTAGAAGTATAAAGTAGTGGTCCAAGAAATTACTTAAGTATGAGTAAAATTTATTAAAAATAAAAAAATGTCCTATTTGGAAAAAAACACTACGTAAATTAACTAAGAGTAACTGTCAAGCATAACATCAGATTTATAAATTTGAAGCTTATGTAACATAAAATTATGCACACAATCTGACATTATCAAAGGACAGATCCAAAACTGGGACAAACTAAATCATATCTGAAGGAGCAGTGCAAGAAACACAAATGTTCAAATCAATTCATATTGTCAACATAAAGCTTTTGTCACTTGTAGATTTACTCACTGTGGGAAGAGTAACTATAACTTTTACTCGCTACTGTTACTTCAATGAAAATATTACTGAAGTAGCAGTAAAAGTATTCTGCTAGGAAACTTTGAAAAGTAAAATTTCATAAAAACGTTTCTCAAGTAAATGCAACTGAGTAAATGTACTACCCACCTCTGGTTCTGGTATAGTCAGTGTTACGTTTTTATTTTGACACAGTCTGACTAGTAAATAAAGGCATATAAATGTTTGTCTTTTTTTTTTTTTTTTCCAAGATGGGTAAAACATATTTAGGTCACCAGGTTTCCTGTTATTGTTTTTAAAATCCTATAGTCACTGAAAACATACAAGATGTTTTTATGAGTTTCAATAAATTTTTGACGTTCTGAGTTCCAGTGCTAAGTCACTCCCCCTTCAGAGAGCTGTCACAACACAATCAGCGTCTCACTAATACTCCTTGTATCAGGTTTGTGAAGTTGTGTATTTTTTTGTATCCTGCCTTTGCATAGTTATTGAAAATTGTTGTGCGGGAGCATGAGTGACCTAGGCTCGTGGGCTGAGCATTGGACAGAATCTTACAGCGAACCACGAGGAGGGTTGGAATAGTGCCTGAGAGGGATCATTAAATTATTCAAACATGCATGAATAAAACCACTTCAGGCAAGTTTGTGATGAGGGAGGGAACAACGTTACAACATGGTAGAAAGCTCCAAAAAGTCTATCTCGCATAACATCCCCTCTTTAACTACTAAAATATCTCAATAATATCATTATCATAACACAAAACAAACTTCTCAAATATCATGATTTTTTTATATCAGCCCATCAGTATCCAAGCATGCATGTTTTGACAGCCCTAGTTTACAGAGATGCATATGTCATATGAATTGGTTTGGTGGTAGAGTAGAGCTGAGTGATTTTGTCTGAAAATAAAACTGTCATTTTTTTCAATTTTCAATTTTTTCCCCCTCTCTACTAAAATTGTAACCAAAAAAAACAAAACTGAAAAGATTTTATTCATATTTAAACTATTGACCATTGGGAAGTCCTTTATGAATGAGCAAAACAAACTCATCATCTGCATCAAACATGCAGCAACATTTAATTTGACGTCACTAATTTGAAAGCACTCAGTGCTGCAGGCTCTGTGTTCAGCGTTGGTCCTTGTGGCTGCAGTGAGCAGCCTTTCCTGCATTTTCAATGCCATTTCCAATGCTAGAAAATGGAGAAAATAAAAATTATTTTCTAAAAAACAAATCGATTTGAACTTCATATTTGATTAATAGATTTAATCCAATTTTGCCCAGCCCTATATGATAAATATTTATCATAGTTTTACATCCGTTCAGTGGCAGGTTGTGAAGATAACTAGAAAAACCAAAGTTAAACATTACAAGAAATAGCGCTGAATTTTAAAAAGGAATTGTCTATCTGTGAAAAGGTCTTATATTATCAAAATCGACTTTTGCGAGCTTTAAGCCATGTTAGAATGTTACCACATCAAAAACACACCTGGAGTTGTGTTTTGTTTCATTAACAAATGTTTGAGTAATAATTAGCCTGTTTACATCTCCAAACCTCTGAATGGTCTGTTTCACCTTGTGATGTCACGAAGCTGTAGTTGGTTAGTAGAGACTGAAAATTCCACATCTGAAATTATCCACATTATTCTAATGGAGGTGCCGTCGTGGAATTTCTAATACTAAAAATCTTAAAAATATAAAATTAACAGAGAAATTGTCTTAAATTAAAGCGTTTGGTTTACTGAATCAATTGTGCGCATAATCGTCAAAGAGCTGAGTGTCGTCTCGCCCTCAGCTGGCAAATGAACATATACACAGTGCCACCATCAAAACAATAGTACCAGTTTAGTCTAGTCCAAGTGGCTTGAGGCCGCTGGACGCATCTTCTCATAGGCTCCAAGGACTAACAAACAAGAGATACACTCGTGGATAACAACAGATAGTATTACGAAGGCTGGGTTAAAAAGATCCGTAACAATAAAAGAAAAGATTCAGGGTAAAGAAGTCCATAACAGTGCCTCGAATTAAAAAAAAAAAACATGGTGTATTACCACGTGACATCACAAGGTGGAACAGACGGTTTTCTGTTTGAAAGATGAACTGTCCCATATTTGCAGGATTTATGTGTTAAACATGTTTCAATGAAACAAAACACAAGTCCAAGTATGTTTTTGATGAGGAAACAAAACTGTAGCATAGATCAGAAAATGGAGTAATATGGGCCCTTTAAACATTTGACAAAATAAAGTGATATCAAAATCATGACTATTGTGCAAATTAGACAAGCAATGGCCCTTGTGTACAGTATGGTAGCTAGGTAACACTCACATCAGCTGCTCATGTCCAACCAGGAAGTAAAATTATGAACTTCAACAAAATGGTTAAACTACAGAAAACCAGGCAAGACTCTTTATGCAAAGTCATAATTATGTTACCTATGAGTGATGTGATGTTTGAGAATGAGTGGGCTCTTTTGAACAGGTCTTTAGGATGAACAGCTGGAACCGGATCTCGTTTTTGAAAAGAGTTGAGTCTTTTACTTTCTAGTTTTTGTGCATTTTTATATTGATTAACATTGAACCAACATAAGAATCAGCACAGAAGCAGAGCGGGCAACACGAGTGACGGCAGGGTGCACAAAAAACATATATGGCATCTTAGATTTTTAATTATTATTATTGTAGTGCAACATTTATTTAGATTATGCATAAATTCCACTTGACATAAACAAATATAAAAGGAGCCAGTCTTTTGGATGGCTCTTCGACATGAATGGATCCAAAAGATTTGGATCCCATAAAAGAGCGGACAGTCCCATTAACTTTGTTTTAGTGAAGTGAGCAGTCTAACCTGTCATTCGCACATTTGTCAGTTATGATTGGTCAAATCACAATTTCCATCAAATACAAGGAGTATGAATTAGGTGTTACCTATTGTCTTGTTGACAGGCTTCACCTCCACAAACAGCACGGACGCATCTCCTTCCTCTGGCTCATCTTCATCACTCAGAATAATGACCTCTGCACTGTCCACTGTGGTGCACATCATACGTCTGCTTCAACAGAAACAGGGAAAAAGCATGACAGAGGCATAGTGATGTGTGCGTTTGCTCAGGCAGGGACTTCCAGAGCTGTGGAAACCCATATAAGACCCATATAAGAAGTGCAGTACCATGGACACACTGATGGATGAGAAAACATTTTATAGTGGATCCTTTGTTGAACTGGAAGCCAATGCAATGTCTGGAGAATCGATTTCCACATTAAGACTAGTCTATACTATAAAAAATATTGGTGGTCATATTTTGATCATCATAATTTTCACCTGAACAATACAGACTCTGAAACTCGTGTCAAAAGATCTTTTAAATTACAAAGAGAGCTGCATTATCACAATTATAATTACTATCAAAAGGTCGAGAATGAACCATTTTTGATAAATAAACTTGCAGATGCTAATTTTAAAACACACCTGTAATTGAATAAATGCCTGATATATAAGTGTAATGCCATACTGCGGAACATTCCAAGCAAAGTGGTAACATTTCCACGGAGATAAAATGGTGATGGACTTCCTATTTCCCAAAAAGCTGCCTGTACTTTTGACCTTTTTTGCATAGGCTACTACATTGTTATAATAACCTGCACAAAGAGTAAGTGACATTGTAGGAATTTCACGTCTATATTTCCAAAAAAAAACTGAATAAAAATACACAGGTGACAACTGTTTTAGTCTGATTTGCTACAAGTATGAGTTAAACCTAGGTTAGTCCTATATTTTTAATTGAGAACTAAATCAATAACACCAGCTAATTAAAGTTAAACAAACTCTTGTCAATATAAAAATAGGAAAAGACGATATTTCATACAGCCCAACGGTAAGTTTTACAAGGCACTCCTACCGTCTTTAAAACTCGTTAAACACAATAACATGACGCCCAAAATTATTATAACTCACTAATCACTGCAAATAAAACGTCTCTATAATAAAGACTTCTTACCTTTAAAGTTAAAAATCTTCAGTAAAATCAAAGTAAACAGTGGACACGTTTCGCGCGCGGAGCCGAAACCCGAGCCGGAAATGACGTACAACTTCCCCTTGTGACTTCCGTGTGTCTGGATTTAAAAATAAAATAAAGAAGTACTACTACTACTACTACTACTACTAAGAATGAGAATAAGAATAAAAGTTTGCACATGTACAGGTACGTATTTCCATATCTACGCTTCTATTTTGTACAATTTTATCGCACTGTGCTTGTGCATATGAAGAAAAACAAAAGGACAACTAAACTGTATATTTCATTGTAGTTTGTCTTTCTGCCTGTGTTCCTAATAAAAACATTTGGAAAGAAAAAAATAATTAAAAATATATAATACAAAAATAATAGTAACAACAGCAATAATAATTAAACACTACAATAACAATGATAGTTAAACAGAGGATGCTGGAAGGTGACTTGAGTTTGCCCAGCTTGCCCACTCATGATGCAAAGGTGGTTGTATTCCAGCTCCCACAAGTGCTGCTGTGATACTGGGCAGCACACTTCTCTCACCTGTTTTCTTGTCAGCATTTGAAGTGCACGGTTATATGAATGTGAATGGTTGATAAGGTTTAATTTACATCTATATTGGATCTATCCAAACTTTACTCAGTTTTGACAATTAGTGTTCACTTTAGAAATGCTAGACTGCAATTTCCCGGCCTCTTTCACCTCAAAAATTATTTGATGTTGTGGTAATAACGGTTGCATACAATTATATGACTAAAAATATACTTTTGTACTGTCCTCTAGAGTATAGTTGAACGCCGTTTTAAAAGCCTTTAAGATAAATTTAAGTTTATACTCATCGCAAGTAATTTTATACAACCACAATAACTTCAGTAGGTACTACTCAGTTACATTTACTGAATAACAAAGAAACTACTTTTCTGTAGCAGCATATTTGCTCTTGAGTAGTTGTAAATGTACTCAATGGGAAGAGCAACCACAAGTGACAAAAACTTTGACAATATGAAATGATTTGAACATTTGCCTTTCTTGCACTGCTCCTTCAGATGATTTAGCTTCGCATTTCTGGGTTTATCCTTTGACA
Organism: Periophthalmus modestus; assembly: GCA_019594935.1. Taxonomy (NCBI): domain Eukaryota; kingdom Metazoa; phylum Chordata; class Actinopteri; order Gobiiformes; family Gobiidae; genus Periophthalmus; species Periophthalmus modestus. Next base: position 9,740,872 of record JAIEZT010001373.1, on the reverse strand, counting down.
GTCTTGTCCTTCCAATTACATCAAGTCAAATCATTTCTTGGACCCCTACCTGGGTAGGAGTTTCAAGTAATGTCACCATTTCACCTTAATGTCACTACAACTCGGTTTAGAGTGCAGCCAGAAAAAAAAAAAAAAAAATAAAAAAAAATAAAATAAAAAGAAGGTTCAAAAGAAAATTCTAACCAAAATATCTGAACTACTTTCTACAGTTGTTAAATGTATTAGTTTTATAAAGTTAAATATTGAATACATTTTACAGTTTTTTGGCTACTCAACCCACCTCCAAGTTGCCCAAATAAGTGGAAAAAAAAAAAAAAAAATAAAAATAACACAAGAGCATTTGAACTCAGACATGTGCGCTTTATTGGACTGATTTCTGCATGGCATCTTCTACGCAAACCTCTGTCTACCTTTTACACAAGGCAGACACTTTTACACAACACACGGACCAAGTATCGTTAAGGCTGAAAGTACAAAAACACAATTCAGATTACATAATTTACATATTAATAGGCAATACTACAGAGCTGACAGGCATTAGGATCCAGAGGACAAGACCTTCATAGAGGCAAATAAGGTTGTGAATGAAACATCTGGAATGACCGTGAAAGACAATGGTTGCTCCCTGCGCAGTTTGGGAACGTCTCCGGAGCCCACCGGCCCATGTGTTCTGAGGGCAGGTGGGGCCGGTTGTTTGGGTTCATAGCAGTGTGTGGAGGTGGTTTTTAAAAGGGGGAGACTGGAGTGGATGGGTGAGGGGGTGACAGTCAGTTTAGAAGCATTTCCTGTGCACAATGCTGGGGCCGGATTCGTCATATTCCTGCTTGGAGATCCACATTTGCTGGAAGGTGGACAGGGAGGCTAGGATGGAGCCTCCGATCCAGACGGAGTACTTCCTTTCTGGGGGAGCGATGATCTAGAGGAGACAAAAATAATACAATTTCTTTAATTTGAGCAGTAGTCGGTTTAAAAATCATTTTGAAACCCTGTACACCTTCACTAGAATCATTTAGCAATTCTGGGGCTGAACTCAAGCAACTTACTAAACAAAATGTAAAAAGGCAGCCGTTAACTTGAAAACTACGGCTTCATGACATCACAAGGTAGAACTGTGCATTTTGAGCTTTGGGAGAGTTAGACAGAATAAAGGGCTACAGAGAATTTACTTCCAATATGCTTTACAAAAAAAAAAAAAAAACAAAAAAAAAAAAAACAAAAAAAAAAACCCTGGCTTATTCTCCAGCAAAATTTTACAATAAACTAAAAAAAAGTTAAATTCCCACTTAACACAGTATTCTAGTCGTGGTCCGTTCTAGCTGCGGTCAATTACCTTGATCTTCATGGTGGTGGGGGCCAGGGCGGTGATCTCCTTCTGCATGCGGTCAGCGATGCCCGGGTACATGGTGGTACCTCCGGACAGTACTGTGTTGGCGTACAGGTCTTTACGGATGTCCACGTCGCACTTCATGATGCTGTTGAAAGTGGTCTCGTGAATTCCACAGGACTCCATACCTAGAAGCAGTTCATGAGTCATTATAAAATTTGACATGCGGTATATAGCCTTAATCCTCATGTAGGCAAAAATTACTGTGTATACATTTTCTTTGCACTCCAAAAATATTGTTCCATCTTTTACGTTGAACAATAAGTCGAGACAGCAATTAGTGACAGGCCTAGTCACTGGTGAAAGTAAATGAGTTTTTCATTTCAGGAAAGCAACAGTATTTTGAATACTGTTGTGATATCCCCGCCTTCAAATTGGTTGCAAGTACAACAATTTTATGCAATTAGTGAACAAAATACTGGAGTTCTCAAGCAAACATTCCTTCTCCCAAAGAAAAGGGTTTCTGCATTTCATTTTTGTATGGAAATTGCTATTGGAAAAACAAAACCTCACTCAGTAAATCCTTCAAACATCCTTACCAAGGAAGGAGGGCTGGAACAGGGACTCTGGGCACCTGAACCTCTCATTGCCGATGGTGATGACCTGGCCATCAGGCAGCTCGTAGCTCTTCTCCAGAGAGGAAGAGGAGGCTGCTGTGTTCATCTCCTGCTCGAAGTCCAGAGCCACGTAACACAGCTTCTCCTTGATGTCGCGCACAATCTCACGCTCAGCTGGAAAAGATTACAGGTTAGTTTAACAGATGCTCTAAGAGAAAATGTTTCTCTCCTGACCAAGTTAAAGAGAGCAAAGAATCAGCATCCATACATCTAGTGTGAGTGCTACCCACCTCTGCTTGGTTACTCAAGTAAATGTAACATCTATAACCAATTACTTGAGTAACTAAGCAACTTTAATGAAAATATTAGACTAAACAGGACTTAAACAGCTATTGCGCAACTCTTGCCACTGTGAGGAAGTCTATAAATGACAAAAGCTTTATGTTAGAGTTTCTTGCACCTGCCTTCAGATTTTATTTATCCCCAAATCTTTATATAATCCCCAAAATCTGATTTTCCTCTCAAAGTTTAGCCCAGATTTATAATTTGATGTGGTCTTTTGACAGCATTTGGTAAAACGCTGCTCAAGAGTAACTTTTGAGAACAGACCCCGTAATAGAAACAGATTCCATCAAAACACCACACACACCCTGCCCTGTGTACCTGTGGTGGTGAAGCTGTAGCCCCTCTCGGTAAGGATCTTCATGAGGTAGTCTGTGAGGTCGCGACCCGCCAGGTCCAAACGAAGGATGGCGTGGGGCAGAGCGTACCCCTCGTAGATGGGCACAGTGTGGGTGACACCATCCCCGGAGTCCATCACGATGCCTGTGGTGCGACCAGAGGCGTACAGTGATAGCACGGCCTGGATGGCAACGTACATCGCTGGGGTGTTGAACGTCTCAAACATGATCTGCAATGCAATACAAATTATGAGTTAATCCGGAAAATAAAGATTCACTATGAAACTTTTCTGGTGAAGGACCTGGCACCTGCATGTAGGCCAGTCACAATTACTATACTGAAATATTGAATACGAATGCTGGCAAATTTGTGGAATGGAGCCCTTTTACAGTACTGTTTTCAAAAGTATTGAAAAAAAAGTAGATATCTGCTCAAGTAAGTATCTAGTTTTTTTTTTTTTCCCTCTCAAATCATAAGTCACATTCACAGGACAGAAATAAACCTTTCCCGAATAGCTTTAGAATGATCTTGAGCTGGAAGACCAGACTAGTATACGCCCATGGACCACTATGGAACACACCTGGACAATTGTGGGATTACACAGATTTAAGACCACTGGGCAATATAAAAGAATTTAAATAAAATCATATTCTATTGTCCAAGATTAACATATTTAATGCCATACTGTGGAACATTACAGGCAAAGAATATTTCCATCAAGATGAGCAGGTCACAGATTCATCAGAAAAGTTTTAGTACATGAGGGGTGAGAGAAATTGGTGCAACTGTTAACCACACAACACAGATTAGACAGGCTAAAAATGTCTAAACCAAAAAAAAAAACCCAAACAAATCCATACTGTGATATCTGCTGTGAATGAGTTTCAGACGGGCACCTACTAAGAGGGCTCTAGCCACTATTGACAAGCCTGATCCAAGACTCCCAAATTTGCAACTTTGAGGTGCTGCATGGACTTGGCATCAAGGTGGGACAATTTCTAGCAATCAGGTAATTTCATCAGGCAACTATGGAGCTGGGAACTGAACGCAAGGCAGACAAGTACAATGCCATACTGTGGAACATCCCAAGGTGCAAGCTTTTAAAATTATATCTTAAACTGCACAAGTTAGTCAAAGGACACAATTTGCCCAGATTTGAGCAAAATTTATTTTGCCCCAGTACAAGTGTGTCTTGGGCAAAACAAGGCCACTGTACCACAACTGGAAAGCATTAAATTGTCAATAATCAGCAAGTGCACTGTTGGCATGCTAGTTAGCTTTACTGTGACACACACACACCTGCTCTGGGATGCAGGGAATGCATAAGGCAAGTGAGGAATAACTTTGGACCACTGCAAACTGTTTAAAATGAACTAGTTCAGTTTCACAGGTTAAGATGGTGTAGTATGGGGCATTAAAGTGCAAGAGTTTACCATCCTAGAGCTACAAAAAAAAAAAAAGTGCTCCACTAAAGCCTATTGTAAGACGACTCCTTGTTAAAATCCGACACTGTCCTGCACTGCTCCTCATGCAGTTAGAGTAATTAAGTCAGGTTTGACTAGTTCACACAGACTACTCCATGCCAACACGCACACATGAGATCCAGGAACCTGAGAGCGCCCCCAGGAGGTGAAAGATGATCTTAGAAAGAGGAAACCTGGAGGTCAAGGGGCAGGAGAAGAGACAGGCTGAGAGGTAGAAAAGACTATCAGAGTTACACGCACGCCAGGAAAACTGGTCTAAAAATCGGACGAAAGTTGCATTTTCGAATGAATGTAAATACTAGGAGAGGCTTTCAACTGCGCTGGTGAGAAAATCCGCTTATAAACAGAATGGAGGCAAAGTGAAGCAAATCATAAACTATTAAATTAAAAACTTATGCAAATGATGTTAATACTCGATGATCAACAATCTTGAATTTCAAAATGACAAAGTAGTAATTTCCTTAGCTCCACTGTATACTAGTATTTGTGGTAAAGTTTTGGATGCAATGAAACCCTCTTGCAAGGTCAACATTTAAGCATTGTTTCAATTAAAAACCTAGAAACGATTTTGATTTTTGCCAATCACAATTAAATACATTTTTAAATCTTTTCTATCCAGGCTCTGATATCACTTGCGAAAACCGTCTGGCTTTCACATTTCTCAATTTGAAAATTTATAATTGAAATCACATTTGACTTTTTGAAAGCGCTCTCCATTCTAAAAACAAGGAGTCAATTTCCAAATCTAGACTCAAGTTTGTACACATATGACGGTCCCGCTGCAGTAAAATGTAACAAGCCTAGTTACCTGGGTCATCTTCTCCCTGTTGGCCTTTGGGTTGAGAGGGGCTTCAGTGAGCAGGACTGGGTGCTCTTCGGGGGCCACTCGGAGCTCGTTGTAGAAGGTGTGGTGCCAGATCTTCTCCATGTCGTCCCAGTTGGTGACAATGCCGTGTTCGATGGGGTACTTGAGGGTCAGGATGCCCCTCTTGCTCTGGGCCTCGTCTCCCACATAGCTGTCCTTCTGGCCCATACCCACCATCACACCCTGCGCAGAGGAGGAGAGTTTAGGGAAGGTTCAACACTGGGAGCATATTCAAAGATATGGCATTGGCTATGAGAGACTGGGTTACTGATGATCATAGCCAAAAATGTATCTGCAACAGTTTTAATGATATTTTTGTACCACTGGCAACAAAGAACCAATGTATACAAGTCCAAATAGTTAAAGGATAGTAAATCCATTAGTCAGAACAGAAACAGTTTAGCAGAAAGCACAATGCACATGTCCACCCTGTACCTGATGCCTGGGGCGCCCCACAATGGAGGGGAACACAGCGCGTGGAGCGTCGTCCCCAGCAAAGCCAGCTTTGCACATTCCAGATCCATTGTCAACGACGAGCGCGGCGATATCCTCATCCATTTTCTAGGAAACAAGAGAAAAAGTTACAGCAAAATCATCTATAGTTGAGGAGAAACCCTGTCATACATGAGGTCGGACGCTGGATGTCGCAATGGCGCAGTTTCCAGTTACATGCCAGGCCAAGGAGACAAAAGGCTTTTCTCCCTGGCTCTGGCCATGGCCATATAAGGCAAAAGTGAGTAGGGCTGAGGCACCGCGACAGCCCGGCCCGGGAACAGCTCAGCCTCCAATGACAGCGCGCACAGCCACTCCCTGCCCCCCGAGCAGCAGCGCGCATCCAGCAGCCACAGCAGCACAAGGCCCGGCTCACACTCAGCTTCTCCGCTCATAAATGAGTCATCTCCCAGCAGTGTTTCATTACTCCACACCCTGAGCCGTTGTGCATGCTTAAGCCGCTCCCGGTGCGGTTGTAGTGACTTTTTTTTAAACGCAGACGGATTACACCAAGTGATGACACGAGAGCCGCTCCCAGGTCCACGCCTCACAGAACATGTCACCGCCACAGCCAATTCAACATGGAAACAGAGAATAGCCTACTTTAAGTTATAGTTGTAATACGCAGCTCGAGATCACACTCAGAGTTACTGAGGATGGTACGTACTATTCAAATAACACAGCAACTCAAAAACATTGTACATCTACTGACATTTGCAGAACTTTTCATTGACTAAACTGAATGAATGACGCCCTACAAGTGCTCCAGCATCTCAGAACTAACGCCACAACTCCATTAAAAAACATCTCATCCTCCAAATATCCAAGCGCCAACGCAGGCAGGATCCCGGCCCGAGCGTCACGGCCTTACCTCTGTGGGTGGGTTAGGGCTGCAGGAGAGCTGAGGAAGCGACACTCCGGTGGTGTTTCTGTGTCCGTGCGGGACTGTGACCGGGAGACAGCGGGCGCATAGTTTTTATACGTCCTCGTCCTGCAGCCCCTCTCCATATAAGGCAAACTTTGGCCAGGGCGCGCGTGGATTGGTCCAGACAGCTCCGGGGGGCGTGGCGGATGCAGATAACGGTGAGACAGGCGCAGGGAGTGATGGAGACTGTATGGTTCATATAGGACAAATGAATTAGCAGATGCTTTTTGGAGTTATAATAGAAACTCTGCTTATCTATCCACTACTTTTATGCACAAATGGGATTTTTTTTTGTTTGTTTGTTTGTGTGTGTGTTGTTTGTTTTAAATATATAATTATAAGTCTTCTTTTTGATTTGGCTAAAACCAATTTAGGTATGTAGCCTTTAGCCTATGGAGACAACATACTCATCCAGTTAAATTATATGTCTTATATTTATGTAGGCTACAATTACTCATAATTTAGCTATTTGCAAGAAAAGCATGAAAATATATTGCAGTTACAGTTACAGCCGCACAATGAATCATTTCATGAAGGTTGTTTTTGTCAATAAGATGTGTAAAAATTTTTACAGAATATTTGTATGATAAAAGTTCAAATTTGACAATAAAAATTTGACCCGTAACTTGCCATCATGCGCTTATAAGTAATGACATACTGCGGAGCATTCCAGACAAAGCAATCATATCTCCATGGAGACAAGCCTTTAATTGTATAGTTAGACTAATTAGGTCATTAAACAACATCTTATATCAGTAATAAATAACACTAAAACAGAATATCTCTATCTATGTCTTAAACACTAAAAATGTCTTTTCCAGTTCCTCAGTCGTCCAGGTATGATCCATTGTAAAAGAAAAATTCAAATCTGTCATTGAGAGTGAGAATGGATCAGCAGCAAAATGTCTTCACTCCTACAACTTTTTGTCCAGTTGACAGATTTGAATTTTTCTTTTACTACAATTCCAAGGAAGGATTTTTTTTTTTTTTTATTTATTTATATATATTTTTATTACTGTTTAAACATTGATTCAACAAAATAAAGGTGCTGGCATCTATTTTTATTTGTCTAATCATAAGAGTAGTGCAGTGTAGTCAAGTTTTAGCCCTTGTTAACATTACGGTTGCTAGGTAACAGTTATGGAGATACCTCTGCTTATGTCATATTTGCTGCCCATGTCCATCCAGGATGTAAAATGATCAACTTCACGAATACTGAAAAACTAGAAAAAAAAATAGACAGTATTTTTAGTAATATCTTAAATATAATTATGTTAATTATGTTTTTAGTGAAATGAGTAGTCTAATGTGTCATGTGCACTTTAATACAGTTTTTATCAGCTGTTTTTGCGGCCTTTTTGCAGCCTCTTAAAAAAGGTGATATGGTCAGTATTGTAATGTTGCAACAGGCGTATGAACCCAAACATGCAGTCGACCAGTTATAAAGGAATTCAGGGGTCAGGAATTTTTGGATTTCGTTGTGTTGTTTCATGTTTGGAAAAGTGCTTTGATTTTGGATAAAGTGCTTGAAAATGATTGATGATGATGATATTACACTTAAAGGCCTGTACCTCTCTGTCCCAGTATAGATAGGCCTATTTTGCATAAGCAGCTCTTGAAGTCAAAATAAGTCTGCTGCGTGTGGTCTATAAAATATTGTATTGTCCGAGAATCAGGAAATGCATTGTTAGCATGATAATTGTTGTTTGCTTTTCACATTCTTAAGACGCAATCAGATAATAATAATTCCTTTCACTTGTAATGTGCTTTACAGGTTTGTCAAAGTCAGCATTATTCATTCACTCCATACTTGGTGATGGTAAGATATTATTGTAGCCACAGCTCCCATGGGGCAGACTGACAGATGTGAGGCTGCCAATCTGCACAATCCATCCCTCCAACCACCACAAATCATTTACACACATATCACTTTTATACTGGCAATGTGGGTGAAGTGTCTTGCCTAAGGACACAATGACACAACTTGGTCCAAACAGGAATCAATCCTCTGACCTTTGGGTTGTGAGACCACTGCTCTAAACATTGAGCCACTGAGGTACAGTACCTTTAACCTCCTCACCATCTATGGGACTTGAGTGTTTGACATTTCACTTATAACTGCATCATAAAATCCAATGGGCCCTTATTTATATATTCAGAAGACAAATACGTTATGTTAGTATGTGAAACCCAGAAATTAGACATTATTCATCTTGCTTTTATTTCAACAGATTTTTGCTGTTTTGAATGCTCTGCACAAGGAGCTCCATGCGCCCATCCCATTCAAATGTGATGTAAATACATTACATACAGTGGGACTCCTGTTGGGTAACCAGGGACTTCCTCACGAAGAGTCTCCAGACATGATGAGCACTGCACAGGTGAGCAGTTTGCTCATTGTGGATAATTTTTGTTCTGGGCTTGTGGACCAGTGCACACTGGGCAGCCTCGGTTTTGTCCATCAAGTATAATGTAGCCTAATCCCTATTGTCACTATGTTGTCCTATTTCTGTTTCCAAAGATGTACAGTTTAGTCCAATACACAGAGCTGGTTTTAGTCCCTGATCCCAAAACTGTTCATGGATGATACAATGATACAATGATACACTTTGAAAATGCCTCTTGTTCTAATGTTGATGATTTCTTGAACTCTGTGACTTCAGGTGTTTTGAATGTTCTGGATATTATTGCCCTGATCAAGGTTAAAATGGTTAAAGATAAGCAGAAAGCGCCATGGAGGAATGATGACTCGGTCAGGGCACAGAAAAGGGAGTGCCGGAGGGCCGAGCGGGAATGACGCAAGTCAAAGCTCCAGATTCATTGTGAGATTTACAGAGAAAAGATGCACATGTACAACCACAGTTTATGTAGAAGAAGGGAGAGGTATTTTTCTGACATTATTGGAAGTTGGCGAATCAGCTCGTATGTCCTGTTTGCGGGGGGGTGGGGGGGGGGCATCTCTGGTATTGCACTAAACTGGTTCAAGTCCGATCTAGAAGACAGGGAGTATTTTGTTGAAATTGGAAATTGAGATGCCCCAGAGGGCAATCCTGTGACCCCTGTTGTTCAGTCTCTACATGCTGCTGTTAGGTCAGTTAATACAGAGCAATAATGTGTCCTACCACAACTCTGCAGATGACACTCAGATCTATGTCTCACTGCAGCAGGTGAATATGAACCAGTGGATTCACTCTGCCACTGCATCCAACAGATCAGTGTGTGGATGCAAAACAACTTTCTCCTGCTAAACTCAGACAAGACTGAGTCTTTGTCCCACAGAAACAAAGAGAAAGTGTCAGCAGTCATCTCCAGTCTCTCTCTCTACAACCTTCAAATCAGGCTAGAAATCTAGGGGTAATAAGGGACTCAGACTTGAACATTAACCTTAAATTGTATCATATAAAACATTGCAAAAATTAAAGGTTTACTGTCACAACCAGACTTGGCGAGACTTGTCCATGCATTTGTCTCCAGTAGGTTAGACTACTTTAACAGCCTGCTCACCCTTCCTGGCAAGGCTCAGGGGGTGGATGAGATCTGGCCCAAGTACCTCAAGTCTCTGGATGTTGTGGGGCTGTCTTGGCTGTCACGTCTCTGCGATATTGTGTGGCAGTCACTACCTCTGGACTGGCAGACTGGAGTTGTAGTCCCTCTGTTTAAGAAGGTGGACTGGAGGGTGTGTTCCAATTACAGGGGAATCACACTCTTCAACCTTCCTGGTAAGGTATATTTCAGGATACTGGAGAGGAGAATCTGGCCAATTGTTAAACCTCGAATTCAGGAGGAGCAGTATGGTTTTCGTCCTGGTCGCTGAACACTGGACCAGCTCTATACTCTCCATCGGGTCCTCGAGGGTTCAATGGGTTTTCTTCATAGGGTGGCCGGGCGCACCCTCAGGGATAGGGTGAGGAGCTCGGTCACATTGGAGGAGCTCGGAGTAGAGCCGCTGCTCCTACACGTCGAGTGGAGCAAGCTGAGGTGGCATCTGTTCAGGATGCCCCTGGACGGCGCTTTAGGGGTGTGTTGCGGACATGTCCCACTGGGAGGAGGCCCAGGACACGCTGGAGGGACTATGTCTCTTGGATGGCCTGGAAACACCTTGGAGTCCCACTAGAGGAGCAGGAGGACGTGTCTGGGGTGAGGGAAGTCTGTGAGTCCCTGCTTAGACTGCTGCCCCGATGATACACGGAAGAAAATGAATGGATGGATGAACAGACTGCTCACTGGCCTTTCGAAACAATCGTTAAGACAGCTGCAGTACATCCAGAACGCTGCTGCTCGGGTCCTGACCAGAACCAGGAAGTATGAGCACATGTGTCCTGTGCTCAGGTCTCTGCTCTGGCTCCTGTGGCTCAGAGTATAGACTTTAAAGCAGCTCTGCTTGTGAACAAGTCTCTCCATGGCCTCACACCAAAGTACATCTCTGACATGTTAGTGCCATATGAACCATCTCACACTCTGAGGACTTCAGAGACCGGCCTCCTGCTGGTGCCCAGAGTCAGGACTAAACATGGGGAATCAGTGTTTCAGTTTATGCAGCTAAAACCTGGAACAGTCTTCCTGAAGATGTGAGACAGGCCTCTACTTTGATGTTTAAATCCAGGCTCAAAACAGTTCTGTTTAGCTGTGAATATGACTGAATTGTCTTTTCTCTTGTAATGTTTATTTGTGATTATTTATGTTTTGATTTGTTGTATTGTAAGTTTAATGTCTTTCTTATTCTGTAAAGTACTTTGAATTACCTTGTGTACTAATTGTGCTATACAGATAAAGTTGTCTTGCCTTGTCTTTATGTAGAATTGACCACAGCATACTCTCCTCGGATTGGAGGACGGTCAGTGTCCTGCCCAGGAGAGTTCAGCTACGTGCAGAAGTGCAGAGGGGTCACTCCCGGGGAAATGATGCAACAGTTGCTAATGTTTAACAGGCTAACAATATAAAATTCTACATCCATTTAAGTGTTTAATTCAAATAAGCACCATTCTTTTGTACCATTCCTTTGCACTCTGGTCATGTTGGGGAACAACTTTTTTGTATTTTGACATTGATTCAGCTCATAAATCTCACCAAAATTACATATTAACTTTGACTACAACTTTATTCTTGTAAAATTACAACTTCAATGTTAACATGTTACAACTTTATTCTCGTAGCGTCTGCATGATTTATACATTTTTTTATGCAACCATTATACTTGTAAATAATGCACACAATCTGGTATTTTCAAAGGACAGAGACAAAAATAGAGCAGTGCAAGAAACACAAATGTTCAAATCATTTCATATTGTCAACATAAAGCTTTTTAGACTTACTCACAGTGAGAAGAGAAACCATAACTTTTACTCAAGTAAGACTATTGTTACTCCAGTAAAAATATTAGTCCAGTAGGAGTAAAAGTATGCTGCTAGAAAAGTACTCTGAAAAGCACAATTTCTTTAAAATGTTACTTAAGTAAATACAACTGATTAAATGTAACTGAGTGCTACCCACATCTGTCATTTTGATTTCAATAAGTAATCTCTTACCACAGTATTAAGTTATTATTGAAAAAAAATATAAATATAAAAAAAAACACAACTTGCAGCACAAATGGAAAATACTCTGTTCCATCTTGCATCATGTGGTAACACTCCACTGTGTTTTTAAACTCCACACACTTTAACTAGATTCATTTGGATAATTGCAGACCTGGACTTGCCAATCTCTATTGAACTAAAAGTAAAAAGTAGAAGCTAATTTTGAAAACTACCACTACGTGATGTCACAAGGTGGAATCGGGCATGTTGAGCTTTGGCGATGTAGACAGGCTAATAAACATGTATGAATGAAACAAAAAACAACTCCAAGTATGCTTTTGTTGAGGTAGCAATGTTGTAACATGGCTTAAAGTTCACCAGAGTCAATTGTGTGTAATATACGACTTTTAAACTAGTCGAGACTTTGGAGAGGTGTGATTTACATTCTCCTTTTATCCACATTATCCAGAGGACGTGCGCAGAAACAGACATGACATAACACTAGTCAGGTCGTGGTGGTGCGTTCACAGTGCGCCGGTAAATCTCCTTTCTGTCGTCACAGGTGCTATAGTTTGCATATGGGAGTGCCATTTACCCCTGCTGACCTGATAAGGCCTGAGGTTAGGAAAGTATACCTATATATGGCAGTGTTTGGAGCACGGTGTGAAATTATGAAGAGGATGAGTAACAAAGAGCAGTGGTTTCTTATCAAAATTCTATGATTGTGCAATGTTAATAGCAGAGAAACTTAAGCAAGGGACATGATCACGCAAAAAAATATGGATTTATTTATCTACTACTAATGATAATGATACTACTATACTACTACTACTACTACTACTACTACTACTACTACTACTACTACTACTACTACTACTACTACTACTACTATACTAATAATAATAATAATGATAATATTCACACAAGTTTGGAGATACAGACAGCCGAATAATCAGCATGCTCCGTTTCACCTTGTGATGTCATCAAGTGGTAGTTTTAAAGTTAACAGATATATTTAGCCTTTAAACTGCTTTGCTCTTAAAGGTCCTAAACTGACTCTTTGTAACTGTTAGAATGTTTTTTACCTTATCAGAAACATACCTGGAGTTGTGTTTTGTTTCATGAGACTGAAAGTTCCAGGGCTGAAATTATCCAAAGGTTTATGGCATTTAAAAACACAGTGGAGCACTTCCTGTAGTACAGCGTGATATCACAAGGTGGAGTGTTTTCTATACTCAATCATAATTTCTTCTGGTTAAGACAGATGCCCTTTATATAATGTAGTATTGCAAATGCTGATAATTGAGAAAATTGTCTAAAGGACAAGCATTTTGTTGGAAATAACAAACAGAGAAGCAACTAACAGGGACATGTCTTTTATCTATTCAGAAACTTTGTTTGCTATGAATCATGGGAACATAACTCCCTGACACCAGCCCAGATAATAAATAATGTCATCAAGAGAGCAAGCACAGCACTAAATCCCACACTGTTTCTGTGTCATGGTGCAATATCACAGTGGCAGAAAAGGCTACGTGGGCAGGGGTAAAACTCAAACTAAAACATATTCATGACTCACGGTTTAAAATCAGACCTCAGGCTTTTTAATGTCATACTGTGGAACATTCCAGGTAAAGCAGTAGTATGTCTAAACCTGTCAAAACAGAAATAAACCTAGATTAAACCATTTATAAACAAGGTTGAAACTAAACTATTTAGAAATAAAACAGACACAAGCTAGAACCAAGCAGGCTTAAACATGTCCACACTAAACCAGACTAAGCCAGGTCTAGTCAGGACTGACTGTTTAACCTAAACTAAAGCCAGGATTAAAAGAAGGCCTGACCAAGTCACTGGTTGCTAGTGACTTAACCTGTACATAGAGGACATATACAATTTTTTCTCACTCGCAGTATATGGACAGGCCATGCCTCATGTGAAAGCTCAGAACCTCCAGAATTCACTCACTGAGCTGCAGAGGCTGCACTAGCACTGATTCATGATTGTCTGCAGGTGCTGAGGTTAACACCTAACCCTTCACCAACCCACCCACCTAACCCTTCACCAACCCACTCACCTAACCCTTCACCAACCCACCCACCTAACCCTTCACCAACCCACCCACCTAACCCTTCACCAACCACCCACCTAACCCTTCACCAACCCACCCACCTAACCCTTCACCAACCACCCACCTAACCCTTCACTAACTCACCACCTAACCCTTCACCAACCCACCCACCTAACCCTTCACCAACCCACTCACCTAACCCTTCACCAACCCACTCACCTAACCCTTCACCAACCCACCCCACCTAACCCTTCACCAACCCACCCACCTAACCCTTCACCACCCCACCACCTAACCCTTCACCAACCCACCCACCTAACCCTTCACTAACTCACCACCTAACCCTTCACCAACCCACCCACCTAACCCTTCACTCACTCACCACCTAACCCTTCACCAACCACCCACCTAACCCTTCACTCACTCACCACCTACCTAACCTACCACCTGGTTTAGTTCTAGTCTAGTTTTGGTTTACAAGTGATTTAGTTTCATGCTTGAAGCCTGGTTTAGTCCTGGTTTAGTTCTAGTTTAGTCTTGGTTTAAAGCTGATTTAGTATCATGTTAGGACTCTGGTTTAGTCTTATGTTAGGACACTGGTGGTTTAGTCCTAATTTACTTTTAGTTTAGTGTCGGATTATAGCTGATTTGGTCTGATGTTAGCACTCTTGGTGTTTGGACTTTTGGTTTAGCCCTGGTTTAGCCCTGGTTTAGCCCTGGTTTAGTCCTGGTTTAGTCCTGGTTTAGTCCTGGTTTAGTCCTGGTTTAGCCCTGGTTTAGCCCTGGTTTAGCCCTGGTTTAGTCCTGGTTTAGTCCTGGTTTAGTCCTGGATTAGTCCTGATTTAGTCCTGATTTAGTCCTGGTTTAGCCCTGGTTTAGCCCTGATTTAGTCCTGGTTTAGTCTTGGTTTAGTCCTGGTTTAGTCCTGGTTTAGTCCTGGTTTAGTCCTGGTTTAGTCTTGGGTTAGTCCTGGTTTAGCCCTGGTTTAGCCTGGTTAGTCCTGGTTTAGTTTAGTCCTGGTTTAGTCCTGGTTTAGTCCTGGATTAGTCCTGATTTAGTCCTGTTTAGCCCTGGTTTAGCCCTGGTTTAGCCCTGATTTAGCCCTGGTTTAGTCCTGGTTTAGTCCTGGTTTAGCCCTGGTTTAGTCCTGGTTTAGTCCTGGTTTAGTCCTGGTTTAGTCTTGGTTTAGTCCTGGTTTAGTCCTGGTTTAGCCCCTGGTTTAGCCCTGGTTTAGCCCTGGTTTAGTCTTGATTTAGCCCTGGTTTAGCCCTGGTTTAGTCCTGGTTTAGTCCTGGTTTAGTCATGGTTTAGCCCTGGTTTAGTCCTGATTTAGCCCTGGTTTAGTCATGGTTTAGCCCTGGTTTAGTCCTGATTTAGCCCTGGTTTAGCCCTGGTTTAGTCCTGGTTTAGTCCTGGTTTAGTCCTGGTTTAGTCCTGGTTTAGTCCTGATTTAGTCCTGGTTTAGTCCTGATTTAGCCCGGGTTTAGTCCTGGTTTAGTCGTGGTTTAGCCCTGGTTTAGTCTTGATTTAGTCCTGGTTTAGTCTTGGTTTAGCCCTGGTTTAGTCCTGGTTACAGTGTAGTGTAGTCTTGGGTTTCAGCTGATGTAGTCTCATGTCAGAACCCTGGTTTAGGTCTCATGTTCAGACCCTAGTCTTGGTTTAGTACTGGCTTAATCCTGGTTTGGTTCTGGTCTTGGTTTACAGCCTTGTTTACCGCCACTGAATTTTGTCTGGACCCTGGTTTAGTGCTGGTTTAATTTAGTTTAAACTTGGTTGACAGCTGAATTCTTCTCATATTAGTTTAGTTTATGTCTGATTTATCACATCCCTTTGACAGAGTAAGTGACTCGTGAGGGGGGGGGGGGTGCATATGATCCAGAGGGGGGGACATGTCCTGGAGCAGCTGGGGACAGGGGACAGGGGACAGTCCCACCTCTGGGCCGGAACAGAGACTAGTCCTGCCTCTGCACAAACATACCAAGTATAGTCCCGGGCTTCCCTTTAACAGCTCCTTTGGATGACGTCCATATAAGGAGACAGAGGAGCAGGTCACATGGGGGGAAGAATGCAGCGGCCGGGTCACGTGATCAGACCAGGAAGCGAGCGCTCGTCCCTTTTTAAGGCCTGTCTGTGAGAGAGGGAGAGGAGGAGACAGGACTTACTATGTGTACTGAAGTAAAAGTATTAAAAGTCAAACAAAGTCCAAAATTATTCATATCTTTTTTGTTTTGTTTTGTTTTAAAATCTGTTATGGCTGAAAAAAGCTGCTTTAATTCTAGTCTAGTCTTGGTTTACAGCCAATTTAGTGTCATATTAGGACCCTGATTTAGTCCTGATTTAGTCTTGGTTTGGCCCTGTTTTAGTTCTGGTTTAGTTCTGGTCTAGGCTTTGAATTCAATATGTTTTCCCAAAGTAATAAATCTGTTCTGGCTGGGAAAAAATGAGGCAATAAAGAATAGAAGAATGAATAAGGACTGTTGGGAATTACTATCTAGTGAAAAGTTTGTATTTATTTACTTTTTTGTAAAATGATACATTCAATTTTCTCAACAATCTCTGGCAACAAACTTTATTTTTCATGATAAAATAAAATGACTCTTGACATGTTTTTACATTCATCACAAAAAATTAGGACTAAACTGAGACTAAACCAGGACTAGGCCAAAACCAAAACAAGTCTCAGTACTGAACATGGCTTAAACTAGAAACAAGACATTATGAACGCACCCTAAAATGCAGATTTATTAGGCTTAGTTTTTTTCCTGCTCTAGTAATTGATTCCTGCCTGTAGTCCCTACGCCCGTTACTACTACTATCTAGTACTATCTTCACTTAAGAAAAATGTCAGAGCACATACTTTTTTCGACATGATTCCTTCCATAGAGCGTAGAAACCTGCACAATAGACTGTATAGTTTCTTTAAGCCCAATTAAGAGTTTTTACTATTACCACTATTTCCACCAACACTGTAACTGCAATTACTGTCTACTTCTTCTAAAATACTACCATAATTTAACTACTACTAAAAATACTACTTTCCTTTACACTATTAATAATACCTCTACTCCTACACCACCAACATATAGCAGTATATTTAATCTTACTTTACCAGCAGCTATGATAACGTGTTTAAAGTATTTAGAATACTTGGATACCTTACTCAACTCTTGCTAAACCAACTTTGTCATGTTTTACTCAGCAGGCTTGACCCCATGACTAATCTATGTACACACACACACGCACACACTCACATGCACACACACACGCGCACCTGTACACTCACACACACACACACACACTCACACACACTCACACACACACACACACACACACACACACACACACACGCACACACACACACACACTCACACACACACACGCCCCCATACACTCACACACTCACACACACACACGCACGCACCCGTACACTCACACACTCACACACACACACACACACACGTACACTCACACACTCACACACTCACACACACACACACGTACACTCACACACTCACACACTCACACACACACACACGCACACACACACACACACACACACACACACGCTCCCAGTCCAGAGGAAGTCAGGCTTTGGCTCACCATACGACCAAATATGGACAAAGGCAGCAGGTACTTTTGCTTTTGCACTCATCCCTTACCAGCAGTGGAGAGTAGTACTTTTACTTCTAGTTGAGTAATACAGCTGAAAGTGTAACTCTTACTTGGGTTAAAGTTTTGGTTACTCTTTCCACTGTGAGTAATTTTACAAGTGACTAAAGCTTTATGTTGACAATCTGAAATGATTTGAGCATTTGTGTTTCTTGTGCCGCTCCTTCAGATAGGATTAATTTCTTATTTTTTGTGTTTTGTCCTTCCAGTTACATTCGATTCAAATAACTTCATTTGTGATCTGTCTTACCACATCTGCTTAATCACTCCATGCAGTGTTATGCACTAATGTGACAATTGGTTTTCTTCAAATGTATCGTCTTTGGCTAATAACAGAAAGAGTCATATTTTAATAACTTATTATGTAAACTGTGGAATTTTACCACATCACACATGCATGACTTCATTTATTTGTTACTAAAATGCTATGTAATTATTTAACTGACAAAATGTCTTGCGTATTTAATTGACCAATATATGTTCACTGGTTATTGCTTGGACTTTCCTTGTTTTATGGGACACAACTGAATATATTTATACTCACTAAGCACCATATCGCATTTGTCCATTTTATATGTAAAAACGGAAAAGAAAACTTCTTTTTTAAGTTGCAGTACCCAATTTTGATCTTCTAAAACAGTACAATTTGCTTTCCCCCTACAGAGCCTGGGAATAGTACAAGGAGAACTCTGTACTGTATGCATCCATCATGGTTAGAGAGTTGTAGAGAAGCCAAAAAATGCACTGAAGTAAGAGTAACACAAGCAAAAAAGTATATGGAAAAACTACTACTCAAGTAAAAGTAACCTAAAGAGTAACCGTTGGGATGTAAAATCTGATTTATAATTTGAAGTCAATGTAACTGGAAAGAAAAAAACATTAAATGCACAAAATCTGGTATTTTCAAAGGACAACCACAAAAATGAGACAAACTGAATCATAAATAAAAGAGCGGCGCTGGAAACACAAATGTTCAAATCATGTCATACTGTCAACATGCAACTTTTGTCACTTGAAAACTTTTACTCAAGACTACTGCTACTACTTTTCTTCATTTATTTATTTATTTCGAGCAGATTAATGAACACAAGAAGTAAGTATTCATGTATCCAGTACACTTAATGCACGTTTCACATATTTTTTTCTTATTTAAGCTCAAAAAGGAGTGAGAAGAAAAAAAAAATATACAGAATTAAATCCGACCCATCTTCCATTAGACCATACAGTAAGTTAAATGCTTTGTTTAAACTTCCCTAATTCTATTCATGGCAGTAAGTGCATCAAAAGGTCACTGACAATAAATGAGATGTACAGTGTTACTATAAGTGACCATTAGAAAAACATGTACAGCACATGCCAACAACAATGAGAAAACATTAAGCATAAAGTATTAGCACCCATACCTGTTTATGAGTGAATATGTATGTGTTTGTGTAGCACCCATACCCAGGCCCACACATACCCAGTGGAAGCATGATCAGTCAATCTGTGAGGCACTTATAATCAAAATTACACAGTAGTCCGTGACCCTCCCCTCATAATACTGCAGTACTTTCTATTTGTACCTTTGTTTAAACTGCTCAAAGGAAGTACTACTTTAAATTTTCTCTTTAAGTCCTTTCCAATTAATTAATAAACATTTTCTTAGTGGTTGTACGAAAACACCTTTACTGAAAATTAATTTTACCACGTAGATTATATTTAACTTCTTTGCTGCTAAACATTTGCTAAATTTTACTAGAGAGCAAGTTGTATTTTGCCTTGTACATGATTTGCAATGCTTTCAATTTATCCTACATTATGTATTATTTGTGTTGGCCTTTTCTAAGAGACTGTAGATTGGTTCTGTAAGATTTTCCCCAGTCTTCAAGGAAATAAGTCATATGAGACAATACCAAAGAGCAATCGAGAGTGTAAAGTATTTTCTAATTTAATTGAAATGCATTTTGCCATTTTTGTTTTAATTTTTGCTATCTGGGGTTTCCAGGACAGCTTTTGGTTGAGGATGACTCCAAGAAAATTATTACATGCTCAATTTCTTCATTATCAGTTTTTATACTTACATCTATCTACATTTTTTTAATTATCAAATAACATTAATTTAGATAGAAACTGGTGCAATTTCTTCTGAAATTCTGAAAATCAGGTAGTCCAGATTATTTTTTACCATCATATAAAAAAGTTATTTGCTTAAGAAACATAAAAGAAGTGACTCAATAGCCTGACCTTTGGTTGTTTTAACATGAACTATCTCCTTCCTGTATGACATAATCACTCATTGTTTGGAGTACATTGTTGGTAGTAGTTGATCAAGAGGTTGCCTAATGAAGAACTTTTAACCATGTACCCTGCCCCTGCATTGTGAGCTACTGTCTAGACTGTGGTAGACAAGTTGTATGTTAGTGATGGATATAGTACTCAACTACAGTAACTTTTTAAAAATAATAATTTAATTTAATTTGTACTTCTCAGCAGAGGTGGGTAGAGTGACCAAAACTTGTACTATTCAAGTAAAATAACTGTATATGTATATGTCTCCCCTGTCACCACTGCTGTACTCCAAGGTTCGGTGCTCATCCCCCTTGTCTTCATCATCTTACTTACATACTTCCCCTCGGCCACCATGGACTCCATTTTCACTATTACGTCGATCATATTCAGGTTTATAGTATAGTATGCTTGTCTGACATCAAAACCTGGATGGACCACAACATCCTCAAGCTTAACTACAATAAAACAGAACTCTTCATCACCGAACCCAAAGCTCTCCTCCTCCCTGCTCAGAACAGCTCCCTCATCATCCATAGCCACGCGGTTACTCCTCCCCCTCTGTACGCAAACTCGGCATCGTACCCTCACATTCAGAGCTCAAAATCACCAAAACATAGCAATATATCCAGAATACAAGGTCCTCCTCATCATCCACACATCCCACCATAACCTGACCCCTATCTCACTGACCTCCTCCATCAGCACTGTCCCACCCTCCACCTCAAATCAGCCGACACCAACCTCGTCACTCCCCTCATCAAGACAAAGTACTAAACCTTGGAGGACTGAACCTTGGCTGCAGTCGCCCACACCCCATCAGGAACTCAGACTCATTACAGCATATATCATTACTAAAAACTCACCTGTTCAATGTAGCGTTCCCCTCATGATTTCACGTTTTGTACTGTTTCCTTATTTTAGTTTAGTTTGTGAACTATTTTTGAGTGTCCAAAAAGCATTATATAAGTCCAGTTATTCCTTAGTATTGAAATACTTTTACATTTTAGTATTGTGACAGCACTAACCAAAAGCCAGTTTTATTTGTTTTAATCATTAGTCATTCCTCTATTCTGTGCTATGTTAAAAGCCCTTCTAGGGACAAGTGCATGAATTACCTCTGGCTATGAGCACCGTGATGCATGCACTGGACTGCTGCACTACAATTAGTCAGTGTTTTTGTATCTGTCCCTATTCAACAGAGGTGGGTAGAGTCGCCAACAATTGTACTCAAGTAAGAGTAATGTTAACTTTAAAATAATATTAGCCAAATAGAGGTACAAAGTAGTGGTCCAAGAAATTACTCAAGTAAGAGTAACTGAAAGAGTAACTGTCAGGACGTAACATCTGATTTATAATTTGAAGTCATGTAGTTTGAAGGACAAAACAAGAAACAAGTGTTCA
This sequence comes from Periophthalmus modestus, assembly GCA_019594935.1. Lineage (NCBI taxonomy): Eukaryota > Metazoa > Chordata > Actinopteri > Gobiiformes > Gobiidae > Periophthalmus > Periophthalmus modestus. The sequence continues at coordinate 9,719,556 of JAIEZT010001373.1, read as the reverse complement.
AATCATTTCATATTGTCAACATAAAGCTTTTGTCACTTGTAGACTTATTTACAGTGAACAGAGTAACCAAAACTTTTACTGCAAGAGTGCAGTAACACTGTCAAATATATTAATAACACAGCAATAGTATGCTGCCAGAAAAGTACTCTGGAAAGTGCAGTTTCTTTAAAAAGTTACTCAAGTAAATGTAACTGAGTACTACCTACCTCTGCTGCTCAAAATGTCAAACAGGACAGAATCTATTAAACTATAAAATGAGCATTATTGTGACATAGCTGTACAAATGTTTCCCGTCTAGCCAAGACTATTTTTTACAGAGATGGTCTGGACCCTGTCTCCACAATTTCAGATGGGCATGATTGACAAATGGATGGACCAATCAGAGAAAAGCACGCTCCATTAGTGGCCAAACAAACATGGCGGCTTGTGATCTGAGTAAAAAGGTGTCACGATCCATGAGTTTCCTGTTCCCTGTTTTGGCTCCTGCCTGGCTCCTTCCCCTCCCTCACCTGCCTGAGCTGGAGCTGGGTGGAGCCCCTGACTCCTCCCGCGTGCACCTGGGACTCATTGGCGCAATCAACGCCACCTGCCTGGGGAATAAGAGGAGCCAGAACTCTACACTCGGGGTCAGATCGTAATTGTTCGTCTTCATGCTCTGTTTGTCCTGGTGTTCGTGTGTCTGTGTGCCTTCGTGTTTCACCTCCTGCTCCCTGCACCAGCTCTGGACTCCTGCTTTCGCTTCACAGCCAGATCGTCCGCGTGTCTACCAATTCTGCTTCCTGCTCATCCGGCTCCATTTCTCTGCTCCGTCCTGGACCCCGCTCTCTACACCGGTATCGTTGTCTCACCTCACCTGTTCGTATTCGGGTCACCGGATCCTGGCACTCCAAGAGAGACTCTACCGTCATTGTTTGCACCTTGTTTTTTCCACTCTGTAAATAAACACTGTAAAACTTGCCCCGAGTTGTGCGTGTTGGTCTGTTCTGCCAGCCTTTACAACAAAAGGACTCTGAGACAGCGTGGGTATATGCAGAATCAACAATGGAAGCAACTGTCACATACCTAAAAGTTATAGATTTTCTTCTGAATGATACAGGAAAACCATACATTTTGCTCACCTGTCTGTATAATCCCAGGCATCACCCTTCAGACGTCAGCCTCTGGTAATGGTGACTGAGCTCCCCCTTCCTGCTCTGTGTGGGACAACATTTGCTCCCACACACCTCCTCCTTCCCTGACTACCTTCTCCTTCAGATATTCTATAACCGCAGCGTTCACATGTGGTCTCTTCCATGAGTCTGGCACCAGGTCGGACATGAGTGAGAGAGAGAACTGCACTATGTCGGGGTGGTCTTTGAGTGACTGCAGCCACATGATGTACTCCCGTAAGCTGTTGAAGAGCAGGGGGAAGTCTCCCTCCCAGCTGCCACCACCTTTGAGTGGTGCAGGTGCTGAACGAGGTGGCCACGTCCTTGTTCTGGAGAAAGCTCTCACAGGTCAGATTAGAGTGTAGCGTTCCCTTGCCGACCACTGGGCTTCTGGTTAAACACTGCTGAGCCTGGAACAGTGTCATTGAGTTACACATGATTATATGTATAACACAATAATGTTTTTTTAGAGGAGTTCATTCAGTCTGGATAAACATTTGCAGAGCGTAAACACACCTCTGTATCGACCGCTGAGGGACGTCTGCAAGTGTAGCCAAGAAAAAACAATTTAACAGTAGTATCTCACAAACTTGTGGTTCATAGACCAACTATTTTCATATTCCACAGCCATGACACTATCTCAGAAGTGAAGCGGGGTTGGGCCTGGATAGTTCTTGGATGAGAGACTGCTGAGAATACCAGGTGACACACTGGGGTAGCATAAGCTCTAGTTTAGTGCATACTGTTGTTGTGTCCTTGGTGAAGACACTTCTCCCACACTGCCGGGTATGAATGTGGTGAGTGTTGATGGTAATTGGAGAGGCCGATGACGCAGATTGTCAGCCTCAAATCTGTCAGTCTGCCTCAGGGAAGCATCTTTGCTGAGTGTGGAGTGAAAGAATAATACACTGTAAAAGATCTGTGCCATAAAAATATAATGCATTATTGTTATTCCCAAAACTGCTTGGCTGACTTAATAATATACAGTACGTCACTATGGGAAGGGCATGAAGTGCTCCAGTGAAAATACTCCCTTGGCGCAATAATATGGAAAATATTAAATTTAAATTATTTTGAAATTTATCTCAGAATTATGCCTTTAATCTAAGAACTATATATATATTTTTTCTTATTTATATTGGTGCTACTCCTTTTCCGTACACCAGAGAGTTGCCTTCTCTATCAATGTATTGGTCACAATGATTCCTTTGTCTACCCTATTATAAAGTACCCAAATTATTTGAATACATGGGACATGTAGTATTTATTGCGCCTGCTGTTAGTCACTCTGTAAAAATGGCAGTGCACCAGACCTGCCTGATGTAATGTTTGCCATAGGTGTGACTGAGGCGTCTGTACTGGGCCCAGGTTAACAACAACATGACATCAAAGCACATGAGAAACACTGCAGATTAAAGCCTCACTGCATAACATTCCAACTACTTGTTCAAAGTCAAGTTCTTAACAGCAGCTGGCGCCACAATGCATCTAACGGCTTCTCCATGACTTTGCAGTTTGCAGAGATTTACAACGGGAAGACATTGTAAATAATCTGAGAAAACTACATCACCTAAAACTGATTAAATAGTGATGATCCATCCACGTTCATCCTCTTATCCGGGGCCAAGTCATGGGGGCAGCAGTCTAAATATGGACTCCCAGAATTCCTTCAGTCTAGACACTTCCTCCAGCTCTTCCAGGAGGGTCCTGAGTCGTTCCCAGGCCAGACAAGAGTCATAGTCACTCCAGCATGTCCTGGGTCTTCCCTGGGGCCTCTTCCCTATGGGACATGCCCGGAACACCTCCCCAGGGAGGCCTCCAGAACAGAAGCTACTTCAGCTTACTCCTCTCAAAGTGGAGGAGCAGTAGCTCTACTCCGAGCTCCTCTCATGTGACTGAGCTCATCACCCTGTCTCTAAGGGAGCCTTTTGGTCACTGCCCTTGACCATGTGTGAGGAACATAGAACAAAACCAGGACTAAACCAGGGACCACAGGTAACTTTAAAAACATGGATTGTGAGCGGTCAAGCAGGTGACAGACCATACACCAGAAGTTTCATAGTACAGCTTTAAGCAGTACACTATGTTGTTGTTTTCAGTATGTTTGAAAATGTGTGAATCTTGTGATAACAGGTTCAGGTCATTTCAAGCGTCACTCCATTATCCAAATGTTGCAATAGTTTGGTCCTTGACCCAACTGGGAAGATAGATAAGCAACAGCTGTAGCAGTTTGTTATGGACTGAACCATGGGCACTGGGGGCGGAGCAATAGAAACTTAGGCTTCTACATCTCCTATTCCTTTACATTTCCTCTCTGAAGAGCAGGGGACTGCTCCTGAGTGTGGATTCTACTTTGATTTTCAACCAGTATGCTGCTGGGAAATACTAGGGTGCCTTGAGCTGTAGCTAAAATTGCCTTGAAAAAAACATTTCAGTATAATTTCAGTTATATATTAATTTACAGATAAACTAGTTTATTTATATACATGACATATCGTCACAAAGGTGAGAGCCCACTGCTCTGTACTTTATTCTGTTTTTTTCCCCCATTTCTTTTAAACAGTGTTAAATTTAGGTTTCAGCAACATCGCGTATCCATTTTAGCAGAATAAAAAAAAATAAAAATCTGCTGCTTTCTAGCACAGTCTGCTGCTATCCATAGGCGGGGCCAGCAGAGTGGAGCACCATTGTGATTGTACCACAAAGAGGCATGCAGGAATGAGCACCAGAGTTTTCAAATATCAGTTGCCTTCACTCAGGTCATTTTAAAAAGATAATTTTATTTATATTTTGATAGGGAATGTAACTGAGTTTTGATATAACTAGGTATTTTTGGTTTATGGAGTTTGTCTGCCCTCAAACCATGGTAGGGGTACATGGATATATAAAAAGATTATACACATTTTAACACATAAATTTACAGTTTATTAAATGTTACCACACTGTACATAGCAGAAGGGAAGCACAGGAGAAGCACAGGAGAAGCACAGGAATAGCAGAGGAGTAGCACAGGTGTAGCAGAGGTTACGCCGTCCAGCTTTTGTTTATGTCCACCAGCTCCATGCCATCACAGTAGGAGCGCGGCCGTGACACCCTCACCTACAGGGAGAGACACCAAAGAATCATGTAAGATTAAGGTTCACTTTATTGTCTCCGTAGGGACATTTGTTTTCTGAATTTGACTCATCCTTCAATGCCACTCCATGGCGGAACTTGTCAGGAGCAGGACCCATCTCTAGATCTTGAGCTACTCTTGGTCAGGATTTGACCTATTTTGCATTTTTAGGGTTGATGAGGGAACGAGGAAACTCACCAAGACACAGAGAGAGCATGAAAACTCTACGCTTGCTGTGAGTCTGTTCAACCCTCAGCCATGTGCTGCATAAATGCTCTGAAGTTTATGACAGAGGAGGGAACACTGTCTCCCTCTAGTGGCTTAATAGGGTCACTACATTGGGGAAAAAGTTAAAACGCCAACAAAACAAGTCAAGTGTTTTAAAGCATGTGATTTGGAGCAGAGGAAGAGTTTGGAGCAGAAAGTTTGACTATTTTTTTTTTATTAAATTGCACTGATTAAATGTTCATAAAATCTATTTGGAAAGCCTTTTTATGTTGTTTCTGAATATATATATATATATATATATATATATATATATATATATATATATATATATAATATATATATATATATATATATATATATATATATATATATATAAAATCTCCTCCTCACCCTCCGCGGGTGGGTGGTCTTTATTCCCTCTTTTTTTCACGCTCGGGACCTCTACCAGAGGCCTGGGAGCTTGAGGGTTCTGCGCAGTATCTTTGCTGTTCCTAGTACTGCACTTTCCTGAACTGAGATGTCTGATGTTTTTCCTGGGATCTGCTGTAGCCACTCCTCCAGTTTGGGGGTCACTGCCCCGAGTGCTCCGATGACCACGGGCAACACTGAGGCCTTCACCTTCCAGGCCTTCTCCAGCTCTTCTTTGAGCCCCTGGTATTTCTCTAGTTTCTCATGCTCCTTTTTCCTGATGTTCCCATCGCTTGGTACTGCGATGTCCACCACAACGGCTTTGCTCTGTTGTTTATCCACCACCACTATGTCCGGTTGGTTCGCTATCACCATTCTGTCAGTCTGTATCTGGAAGTCCCACAGGATCTTGGCTCGATCATTCTCCACGACCTTTGGAGGTGTTTCCCACCTAGACCTGGGGGTTTCCAGTCCGTACTCTGCACAGATGTTTCTGTACACTATGCCCGCCACTTGGTTATGCCGCTCCATGTATGCTTTTCCTGCCAGCATCTTACACCCTGCAGTTATGTGCTGGATTGTCTCAGGGGCCTCTTTGCACAGCCTACACCTTGGGTCTTGTCTGGTGTGGTAGATCTGGCAGGCCTTGAGCACAAGAGCAATAGAGGCCCAGATTTTATTTATATGTATATATGTGTATATATATATATATATATGTGTATATATATATATATATATATATATATATATATATATATATATATATATATATATATATATATATATATATATATATATATATATATATATATATATATATATATATATATATATATATATATATATATATTTTGAAAATCAATCAGTCAATGAGGAAAAAAATAAATCTTCCCATATCACCCACTACTAAATAATCTCATGATAAACATGTCATATTTACACTACCAGTCAAAAGTTTGAACACATGTTCTCATTCTCAGTGTTTGGTTTTTTTTGTTTACTATTGTCTGCATTTTATATTACAAACGGAAGACGGAGATGAATGACCTTCCCACATTCAACAAACTTTAAACAGAAACAGTGTGAGTGCAATCAAAACACATGGAGAGTGAAATATGGACCTGTACAATAACCATCTTAGTCGTCTTTATCCTCATATTGCTTCCGGGTGTTTTGATCTATTGTTGTGTGCAATTTGAAGTCATTTATGGCATTATTTTGGGAGAAATTGAGGAGTTGAGTGAAATTGCCCATCACTTCCCATTCAAGTTTTCCCCTTCATGAATATGTTGACTATTTAGTGTTGCCAAGCAAGTCACACCAACCGTGAGAATATAATTCAACTAAATACTGTTTATATGTTTAATTCAGATTCCTCACAGCAGCCGAAGTTAAATCTAACTTCAGATCTGAAGAAGCGGCTTAGATGAGCAGTGAAAAATGTCCTACAACTTTTTGTCCAGTTGACAGATTTAACTTCGGCTTTTACTATGGATCAGACCTGGATGACTGAGGGATAACACACACAGTCCTCATAGTATCCACCCTTTGTTTTATCGACAAAGCTACAAAACCTTGGCTTTATCTGAGTGAGCTTCATGATGAAGTCTGTGAAATGGTTTTCACCTCTCGGGTGTGCCCTGTCAAGGTCAAGAAATGTCAAGTGTCCAAAGCAGTGATGAGAGCAAACGGACATTTTTAAAAATCTAAAAACAAGTTTTGAGTTATTTTGAGTTTATTTTTGTGTACTACATTGCATATGTGTCAATCATAATTTTGATGCATTCTACAATGTAAATAAAAAAAACATACATGAAAAAGCATGTCCAAACGTTTGATGGGTAAAGTATAAAATGCAATATAATAGGGAATAATTTAGCAGACCAGAGGTATACTCACCACTGGGGCCTGCTGCCTGGAGAGCTGCTGCAGTAAGGGGAAGGGGCTCCACTGGATGGGCTCCACAGGCCAGCTGCACACGGACAAGTCACTGGCCTTCCCCGAGTCTACCACACCATCAGCCAGGCTCAGATCACTGCCCCTCCAACCATACTGGGAACTGCACCAGAGAAGCTATGTTATAATGTTGTTTCCTCATCAAAAACATACCCGGAATTGTGCCTTGTTTCACTCACACATGACATAAATCCTGCACATATAGACTGAGTTCTTCTGTCAAACAGAAAACACTCCACCTTGTGATGTCTTGTGGTAATACAGTACACAATAGCACAGTACTCCAATGTATTTTTAAACTCCCTACACCGTCACTAGAATAATTTCGATAAAAGTAACTGAAAACTATTGCTTCATGGCATCACAAAGTGAAACACAGCATTTTGACCTTTGGATATTTAAATAAACTAAAAATAAAGGGTTTATCAAACATGTGTGAATGAAACAAAAACATAACTCCAGGTGTGTTTTTCATGAAGCAGCAACATTCTAACACGGATTTAACATTCTAACGTGGACTAGAGTCAATTTTGCATTATACAGGACCTTTAATTTATTTATTTTTATATTTATTGAAACCAATTTTTGATAGTCACCAAATAGTCACACCCAAGGTTTAACACACCTTAATACACTTGACATTTCAAGCCTCATTAAAAGAGACATAGCATCAACAAAAATAAGTAGCAGTACATTGTATTTACACTGTGTATTTGTATCTTATATATTTAAATAAGAAATTACAGATGACCATTTCCTCAAGTCTCTCTCTTAAGTTTCAGAATTTAAGTAATGCCCCGCATACAGTTCAGAGTTCCAGTGTTGAGGGATACGGTTGGAGCCAGTTGATGGTGATAACTTTATGTGCAATCAGCACAAAGACTCTGAACATATATTTTGTCCTCATCCATGTAGGACATTTAATATTGGGACTGGATTCCTTAAGTTGTTTATGAATCGGTCAATTGTGCCCAGGATGATAAGGATTTATATGCGCCAGAGCCAACAGGAGAAGGTATGGAATGAGGATTTGGGAGTGAATTGAGAGAGTAATCTGTCTTTTTACAGATAAATACATTGAATTAGAAATCTTCTATATAAATATTGTGATTACGTGAACTTCCATGATAGTGTTTGCCATTAATAACAACAGCCTGTACTATATTGGGATAACAAAATTAGATTTTGTTGCACATTGTATTATCATAAACTCATAATAGAGAAACTACACTGGTCAAAATACCTGGTTAAAGAATATAAGCAATAAGTGACATTTATATTCCACAAATTGAATGATTAAATATTCAAATAAAATAATAATATGTGGCACTGTAATCTTAAAAAGATCCATGACACACTGCCTGAAGTGCACTTTGGGTGTTAAGCAGTTCAAATATGGCTAGAAATAGTAGCTGAAAGGTAATAGGGCAAGACATACTTTATGTTGAAAGCAGTTCGAGGGCTGAAGTCATGAGGTGAGGGTGCATACCTCACTCTGGCCGGCAGAGGGCAATAGTCACCTGATACAAGTATTCTCAGTGAAGATAAAAACCAATGAGCTGAAAAGGAGTTTTACAACCCACTCTAAACATGTTGGTTGTGCTGCTTATGCTAGCTTGTTTAGAAATGTGAAAAATACTACTAAAAAACTTTACTATTAAATTAATTATGTGAATATAGAATTTTGTCTGTTGTCTGTTAATGTAGAATTTTTACTCCCCATTTTAAGTTTGCTAAGCGTTTCTTTTCAAAGTCCAGTTGCATAAATTTAATAATATTTGGGGCATTAATAAAATGTATAATCCTCACAAATAAATGACAAAAGTCCAGTGTTCCAGCTCTAGATAAGGCCAAGATCCCTGTTGAAATATCCACAGCGACTGAATGAGTCTCAGACAACAAAATAAGCCAATTTCAAGACAGGCTTCTTAGATTCTGACCTGTGTGGGTAGATGGTGCGGATGTGGGTCCCCGGGCTGGGGCAGGTGGAGGGCAGGGACAGGCTGTCATCATGGTAACAGCAGGGCCTCTCCAGCGCTCTTAGGTGGAGGATCTCAGTGGAGCGGGTAAAGGCGGGGTTATCCAGGGAGTCCGCTGACCCCGCCCACGAGCGCAGCCAGAAGCGCCCGGACAACTCGTCGAAATGGTTAAACCTGCGGTAACTTACCAACACGCTAGTTAATCATCTACACGACCAGTCAAAAGTTGGAACACACCTTTTTTAATGTATTTAATTGAAGCAACCAGTGACTTTACAAAGATGATATAACAGGGGCTTCTGACCTTACCTGCTTCTGGTCTGGTCCACTTTGGCCTGAATGAGGAGAGCTCTGTACCTCCTCACAACCATCCCCACCAGCACAGCCACCAGTCCCAACAGCAGCAGGAGCACAGCTAGACAGGAGAGGGCCAGGCGGGCTCGGGTCATCCGCACCTCACACCTCTGCCCCATGAACCAGAAGTCCTGCCCCGCCACACACCTGACCAGAGACCACAGCACATTTTGTATACTGTAATGATCTGATATTTTTATTTTATGTTTAGCTGCTTTTGTATGTGACACTTGCTTGCTATGCTGACAAGTTGATGTGAAAGTTCTGTCAGCCAGTTACTTTTTAAACATTTGAAAAACTTCTTTGCATTGGGATTTCATGTTTGGTTACTATGGTTTATGCTTGGAAACCTCATGACAAACTATTATACAATGCAGGCAATACAGTCTTCAAATTTGTCCAATGAAGGTGTATGGGCAAAAATTATAGTTATTCCACAAATAAAATGTTCCCATTTTCTTCTCTTTAATCATGCTTTTTTGTATCGTTTTTTTGTATAGTCTTTTTTAAAAACTAAAATTACTATTAATATTCATTTTCTGAACATGAACATAAAAACTAACGCTACATTTGTGCCATTAAGCAAACAAAAAATCCAGTCACATTAAACTCTAATCCAAACCAATTTTACTGACCTGTCGACCAAAAGTTCAAGATGATCATTGGAGATTAAAAATAAGGGTTCTTGATTAGATACAATTAGATTTACTGCCAAAACGCAGTACATAAGTATATACTGCTGCAATCTGCCCCCATTAAAATATTTTCTGCTAAATGCTTAAAGAGAATGTTACACCTATGGGGGATGTCTTGTTAACACATAACATACACTGCCTGGCCAAAAAAAAGTCACCACCTGGATTTAACTAAGCAAAAAGTACAAGCCTCCTCCAGTTGGTCAGGTCTAGGTTCAGCAACAGTCTGTGCTCAAAGAATGAGGTCAGCTGACACCTGAAAATACTGAATGACCAGGTTATTCCATCTATTTTTTCGATTTTTTCCCCCTGATGGCACGGGCATATTCCGAGATGAAAATGCCAGGATTCATCGGGCTCAAATAGTGAAAGAGTGGTTCAGGGCATGAGCATGAGACGTCATTTTCACACATGGATTGGCCACCACAGAGTCCAGACCTTAACCCCATTGAGAATCTTGGGATGTGCTGGAGAAGCTTTGTGCAGCGTCAGACTCGACCATCATCAATGCAAGATCTTGGTGAAAAATGAATGCAACACTGGATGGAACTAAATCTTGAGACATTGCAGAAGCGAAATCCCACAGCGAATGCGTGCCGTGATCAAAGCTAAAGGTGGTCCAATGAAATGTTACAGTATGTGACCTTTTTTTTGGTGCAGACTCTTTTTTGGGCCAGGCAGTGTATTTAGATCACCATATATCCTTACTGTTTTGAAAAATGCTATATTCACCAAAACCAACGTATTAAAATGTTTGATTTGTTTCAGTTTTGTTTTTGACACAACCCACTACTAAAACTACTGCACATCGCATCAGGTTTGTGAAGTTGTAGTGTATTGTTTTGTGTGCTTTTGTATATTTAAAAACAAAATGGCTGTGTAGGAGCATGGGGTTATTGGCTTGTGGAGCTATGGGCTAAGCTTTGGACTGGATCGTATAGCTAACCATTCGAATAAGGCCCAAGAGAGATTGCTACATTACTCAACAGGCATATTTCAGACATATTTTTGAGGAGGGAACATTATAACATGGTAGAAAACTCCAAAAAGATGATTTGGCATAATGCTAGTTTGTGCAGTATATGAGAGATGTGTTGCATACCGGCACAGTGGGGGCTGGCCTGGGTGGTGCGTGCACAGGCCATGGTGCTGGCAGTAGTCGGAGTGGCACACAGACGTACAGCTGAAGTTGGAGGTGAGAGAATCAAACACACATGTGAATCCTGAGGGACACTGCAGTAGCCAGCCACACACGTCCTGGACACCTGCAGAGCACAGACAAGACTGCACTGAGCAAAGTGTTATATTCAACTAAATAATTACAAGGCCACAGACAAGACTGAAAAAAAAACAAGCTGTTTGAGTAAGTACCATGAAGACAGTTTTAGTCTTCATTACTATACTGTAAACTGAATCAAACAAACTTGCCTATTGATGTCCCCAGATATTAGATAGACATGTTCAAAGCAAATAGAGCTTTTACTGATAACAATTTTAATGTATTGTAAATACAAAAAAACATTGGACATGATGGCGTAGTAATTTGGCGAAGTAATTTGTTCACATTTGGCCTCTGCAGCTAAGTGAGTGAATTCTGGCCTGTTCATATACAGAGAATGAGAGAAACATGGCTCCACTATCTCCCGTTTTACCCACTGGAAATGCAGGTTCAGTTGTGTAGTTCCTTTTCGGAAGAGAGCGCAGACTACAAACCCCACATGACAGATGGAAAGTTTAAAAAGTAATACATCCCCTTTGTCTGAAGGGATTTGTACTTTTGTGTGGAAATGATTAGCAGCACGGTGAAGGCTTTTGCTTCAGTTAAATACAAATGAAGTTATGTTGTTTTTCTCAGAATAAGTGGGTTAGGTAAGTTAGCAGCTTTAGTGTGGATTGTGGAAGTCCCCTGTACATGAATGAGAGCCATGCTGTGAGTGATAGAGAATAAACTCTGGCACATCATGTGGAATGTGAGGAAATCTTAACAAAACATGTCCTCCAGAGTTTCCAGAGCTGAGAATAAAATCATAATTATTCCACAAATAAAGAAACAGAACTTATTCTACCCATTAAAGATGCACTACGTAACTTTTTCTGGTGGAGCCACTTGCTTGTCTCCAAAAAGTTACAACTTTGCCTGTAATGTATCAGAGTATGAAATTAAACTAAATCTTTAGTCAATTTCAAGCGTTTTTATTCTTTAAAAATGCATTCTTACTTTGAACAGGCTTGCCTCTCCATAGAGCTTACTTGTAAAAGCAGTGGTTCAGGCCCTTCTATAGAACACTGACCTCCAAGTGTGATGTTGATAATTCTCGCGGACCTGAAGCTTTGGCCGTCCCTCACAGCCTGCCTCAGCCCGGTTCGGTCCAGCAGAGAGGAGGCTCCTGTTTCGGGCAGCCACTGTAGAGCTCCCCTGGTGTCGAACTCCAGCAGGCACTGCACGGCCGCACCACTGTCACAGCACACAGGATCAGCATGGTGTTCATACATGGTCCTCCAATTATATACAGAGCCTGTCACCATAACTTAAAGTCACTTTTTGGCACTTTTGAGAGTAGCTTTCAGACACCATATTTTTACTTCTACTTCAGTAATATTTGATGGTGTAACAGTACTCTTTCTTGAGTAAGTGACAAAAGCTGAAATATAAAATTATCTGAACATCACTCCTTCAGATAGGATTTTGTTTTTCTCATTTTTGTAGTCTAAAATTGCTACAAAAAATACATACATTTTGTGCATTATTTAATGTTTTGTCTTTCTCATTCCACCAACTTCAAATTAAAAATAGAGATTAACCAATATGTTGTTGTTTTTTTTTTTTATGGCTGAGGCTGATATCGATTGTTTAGAATCCAGAGGAAACAATGGCCGAAGAGATCTGCCAATATTTTTAGTACGATATGCAGGGCTGGCTTTGAGCAGTGTATTTAGGGCAGTGTAACATTACCTATTTACACTAAAGTGTTCAAATAAACCTTTATTCTTTAGGCAGCAGGTCAGCCAAAACAAAATATTGACATACGCTGGAGATTTTAGGCCAATAGTCGCTAAAAAATGCCAACTGATATATTAGCAATCTCTAATTATACATCAGATTATACATCCACACACTTACAATAAACCTGTTTATTTATATTAGCAAAGAGGCCCTTTCTTAACTAAAACCTACACGCTAAAGAGGGTGTATTTTACTTCTATGGGGTATTATCTGCTAAAACAGCATATTTAGATCATCATGTTACCCTTCATTTTTTTTTTTAAATCTATATTTGCAGAAAACATATCAAAATTTTTTAGCATTCATTTTTTTTGGTTTTTTGACAGTCCCTCCCTCCCCTTCAGAGTGCTATCACAACACAATGAGGGTGCATTCTGCAAACGCATCAGATTTGTGAAGTTGTAGTTCATTGTTTTGTATCATGCTTTTGTATATTCTTAGAAAACAGCTGTGTGGGAGCATGGATGACATAGGCTTGTTGGTTGAGCATTGGACTGAATTGTCCTGGTAATGGTAAGGAGAGCTTGAACAGTGCTTGTGAGAGATCGTTAGATTACTCGAACATGTACGGATGACATAAAACCTCTTCAGGTATGATATTTGATGAGGGAACAGCATTATAACATGGTAGAAAGCTCCAAAAAGTAAATGTGGCATAAATACACCCTCTTTAACAGAAACCTGTAAGCTGTTTGTTTTCAGGGACCACACAACTCCCAAAGAGAAGAAAAAGGAGAATATCAATTACACAAGTTACCCACATCTATATAGACTCTGTATAGATCAGGAGAACAGTATTGACCCTTATGTTAATTGATTCAGAGCTGCGCTAACCTGCTCCACACTCCAAGCAGCTCCTGGAACCCTGGGGCCCTCTGGAGATATGGCTCCAACTGACAGAAAATAGTAGAACATTACAAATGTTCTTTTCCATATGGCAAACTTTTCTTTATTTACCCAGAGAGCTGTGTCCTCCTCCAAACCTTCAGTCAAATTAGGATGTGGTTCTTCCACTGTGATCTGCAAAAGCAACTCAATGGACTCCACTAGACAAAACACATTTGCAAGGATGAAATACAAGACAAAAATTTAGGTGAAAATGACATGAAAACAAGAAAAATAATAATACAAATGCAAATACATCCAGAACTGTTTCATTTCATACTCAATGTAAATCTGTGTGAAGTGTTGTCACAATACTTAAATTTTGACACGATTTGATACTAAGGAAAGGAATAGACTCAATACTCAATACCTATTCCAATGCAACAATGATAGTAAACATTACTTTTATAGACAATAGAATGTCATTGTCAGTACTGAATAATAGTACTTTCTTTTATATTACAATTTAGCCTTACATCTGTGCAATCCCTCAGTCGTCCAGGTAGGTTCCATAGTGGTCCACGGGCGTACATTGGGTACAGAAAGTATTCAGACCCCCTTAAATTTTTCACTCTTTTTTACATTGCAGCCATTTGCTAAAATCATTTAAGTTCCTTTTTTTCCTCATTAATGAAGACACAGCACCCCATATTGACAGAGAATTATTTTAAAATAACTGAATTATCACACAGTTATAAGTATTCAGTCCCTTTGCTCAGTATTGAGTAGAAGCACACTTTTGAGCTGATACAGCCATGAGGCTTTTTGGGAATGATGCAACAAATTTTTCACACCTGGATTTGGGGATCCTGTGCCATTCCTCTTTGCAGATTCTCTCCAGTTCAGTCAGGTTGGATGGTGAACATTGGTGGACAGCCATTTTCAGGTCTCTCCAGAAAGGCCCTGAAGTCACTCTTTCATTATTTTAGCTTAGGGGTGCTTAGGGTCATTGTCTTGTTGGAAGGTGAACCTTCAGCCCAGTCTGAGGTCCTGAGCAGTCCGGAGAAGGTTTTCTTCCAGGATATCCCTGTACTATTCATCTTTCCTTTGACTGCAACCATGATGGTGCCACCACGATGCTTCACTGTTGGGATTGTACTGGACAGGTGATGAGCAGTGCCTGGTTTTCTCCACACATACTGCTTAGAATCAAGACCAAAAAGTTCTATCTTGGTCTCATCAGACCAGAGAATCTTATTTCTCACCATCTTGGAGTTCTTCAGGTGTTTTTTAACAAACTCCATGCAGGCTTTCATGTGTCTTGCACTGAGGAGAGGCTTCGGTCGGGCCCCTGTGCCAAGCCCCGACTGGTGGGGGCTGCAGTGATGGTTGATTTTCGAGAACTTTCTCTCATCTCCCGACTGCATCTCTGGAACTCGGCCACAGTGATCTTTGGGTTCTTCTTCCTCTCAACATGGCTCTTCTCCCCCGACTGCTCAGTTTGGCTGGACGGCCATCTAAGGGTTCTGGTCATCCCAAACATCTTCCATTTAAGGATTATGGAAGCCACTTAAGTGCCGCAGAATTTGTAACCTTGGCCAGATCTGTGCCTTGCCACAATTTTGTCTCTGAGCTCTTCAGGCAGTTCCTTTGACCTCATGATTATCATTTGCTCTGGCATTGCTGTGGGCTACAAGGTCTTATATAGACCGGTGTGTGGCCTTCCAAATCAAGTCCAATGAGTATAATCAAACACAGCTGGACTCCAATGCAGGTTGTAGAACCATCTCAAGGATGATCAGAAAAAATGGACAGCACCAGAGTTAAATATATGAGGACCACAGCAAAGGGTCTGAATACTTATGGCCGTGTGATATTTTAGTTTTTCTTTTTAAATAAATCTGCACAAATTTCAACAATTTCGTGATTCTCTGTCAATATGGGGTGTGTCTACATTAATGAGGAAAAAAAAATAACTTAAATGATTTTAGCAAATGACTGCAATATAACAAAGAGTGAAAAAATGTAAGGGCGTCTGAATACTTTCCATACCCACAGTATACTTCTATTTATCAAATGCTCAGTCCCTAACAAATAAACAAAACCACTGGACAGACTTTAAAATAACAAACAGCAATACCTCTTATGATCGCTGGCTCATCTGGGACTATGTAGAACTTGGGTTTATGCTGGACTGTGGAGCTTACGATTGCTGCAGAGCTTAAGTATGTCTGTGTGAAAGTGGTGACACGGTTGACAGGTTCAGGAGTCCAGGAGGTCATATACTGTGACACGATTGTTGTTGAAGCCCTTTTCTGTTTTTCTTCTTTTTTTCTAGCATGCGTTGATATAGATGGAATCTGATAGTTACTCGTACTTACTGATAAATGGTGAGGGTTTTGTGTTTCTTGTAACGTTGTTGATGCTGTATCCCTCCTAAGTGTTGTATATCTAGAAGATACTGTTTTTGGTAATATTTCATCATTTATTCCTGTATTTTTTAATGTTTGTTGTACAAATATTGTACTGGGAGGTGGAGTTGACATGTCTGTAGCTGATCTGCTATTGTAACGCATTGTATTGCTGTGTTGATTAGCTAAAGTTCCTGGTGACAGAGTTGACATGGACTCAGTAGACGTATGTTTAATTTCAGTGCTTGTTGTGAGAATTTGTGAGGAATAAGAATTTGTGGGGAACAGATCATTTCTTTCTGTTGTTTTTCCCTCGTCTTTGCCACTTTCTCCAAATTCTGAGTGAGTGGTTGAACTTAAAGTGCTAACCCAAGATGCATTGTCTTTTTCGAAGTGCAAATATGGCACAAGGCTAGTGGATGACGTTCCTAGAGAGGTCGTTTGTATTCTTTCAGTGTTTTCAGTGCTTTCCTGCGTGGAGTGCAAAGGGTTAAAGTTCATGGACGCATTCAGACCTGTTTCTTGATGGCTTGATGGAACATGTTGTGTGCTCAGAGTTACATCTTTAAATTCTGCATCATTTTTTGTTGTAATATGCGTCATCGCAGTTGACCCAACTGCTAATTTTTTTGCAGTTGAACTGCTAGTTTTAGCCACGTATTCAAAATGGATGCTGCTACTTTTGATTGGCTCTGTATAATGTGTTCTTGGACTTTTAGTGGCCATCGTACCAGTATTTTGCCAATTTTCAGTCAAATTATGAATTTTATTTTCTGGCAACCCGGTTGACTCTGGTATGATACTTGACGTAGGTGAACTCGTGTACAATCCAGTGCTTAAAGATGTTTCGCTGTTAGTTGTCGCTTCATTTGATTCTGAGAAAGTTTGTACATTTGTATTTTGAGTTGTCGTAAAATCCAAACTTCGAATTGAATGTGTGTTAAAATAGTCCAGCGTACCAGGACTATCAGTGTGCCGTGTCGCTCCAGATGTATCCGGTCCATTGTTCCACTCTTCCCCAGGAAATATAGAAGCTTCCCTGCCAGTGCTCCCAGAGACGGAGGGAGAGGCGGTGGTGGGCTGTGTCAGCCCAGAGTTGTGGGTTGAATTCCCTGAAGGATCCGCACTCTCAGAAAAGGGACCATTTTCAGTGGTGGTGGCTGAAGAAGAGGTGAAGATGTTGGGATGTGAGTCTGGGTTGGTGTAGGTCTCTGTGGAGGTCTCATCCTCCTTAACTGGAAAATAAAGAAGACTGATAGGGCCAAAGCATGACGTAATGAAAGTTACCACCTCTGCCATGAAATCAAACTTTCCAAAAACAGTTCTGACACAGACGAACCAAAATGTTGTTTTTCCATTAAGGATAAAGTGCCAACAGACTGTCCAATGGAACCTTACTTTTTAAGGGCATTTATTTCTCACATAAAAAGAAACAACTTTAGTGGTTATTCAGCAACTAGCCTTCATATGTTTAAAAAATGTATTTGATGAAAACGACTCAAAACATTACAACAGAAAACCCATCTTCAGATCTTGAGCTAGGCTTGGTCAGGGACCACAGTGCCTGGGATAAGCCAACTCAGACATGGGAAGAAACATGAAAACTCCACACAGAAAGGGAACAAACCAGGAATCTTCTTGCAGTGAAGTGTGAACACTAGCCACTGTGCCTCCTGTCCAATATGTCTAATATTTCCAATCTATTGTTTCATTGTACAACAAGCATAGACAAGAGTGCATCTCAGGCTTAAAGCAGCTTAGACTGGCTCTTGCCCATTGGGAAGCATTTTATTATACATATGAATTATACAACAATATGTAACCAATTATTTGGTATAACTAATACTAATAGTAATACTTTTGATATTGTCAAAACCTCTCCAAAACAAGGTGTGTGAGAGTCTTGTTATCATTGGCACTTTATAAAATCGAATGGGTAAAAAGACAAATTATGATTTAGCTAAAATTTAATTGCATTTCTGTTACACTGTAATACGTCTCAAGCAAGTGGTTATCTGCTGACATTTAGAGACATATGTAAAATTGATAAGCTTTTAACCATGTTAAAATAATTTAATTTCTCAGAAAATTTCCATTTCCTCTACCCCCTATCTCCATCCCCTCCTCTATACTTAATTATTATAATTAAAATGTAATTATAATTATTCAGAAGATAATTCAAGCTTGTCATACATGTAAGGTAACCATTTTTCAACAGTAAAACAAGTAAATGTCAGTCCTTTGCTTGCTACAGTGAAATACCACTATCAGTTCTGCAATTTTGAACAGGACGTCAATGGATCCGTTTTTATTCTTAACCTGCTTTAGATCAATACAAAGAACAAAGCACACAATATAATGTTGTCACAAGGCTAAAATTTCAAACTTCATTTGGATACTAAGGAATAGACTCAAAACCGATTCCGATACCACTTTCTTTACACAATAAAATGTGATTTTCAACATTAAATTGTAGTAGTATTTTTCTTTATATTACCACGTGGTTTTATATCTATGTAATCCCTCAGTCGTCCAAGTAGGTTCCATGGTGGGCATATGCTAGGCTGGTCTTATACTTGTTCTGATACAGCTCAAAATCATTCAAAGCTATTCAGAAAGGTTCATTTTTTGTCTTATGCTCAAATATAACTTCAGTACTAGTTTTAGTATTGATCAGTATCTGGCTTTCAATACTTTTGAAAACTGTAATACATTAAATGTTTGGTTTTCAAAACTATAATTGCTGTTTAGTCGTCTACTAAAATAATCTTAACTAAACACTGATGACGGCTCAGACGTGTGACTGTAAACATGTGCATCTCATAAACCACTAGTGGAGAGTAGCAGTTCCTCACCATTGTAGAAGAGCTGGGAAACATTTGAGGAATGCCCTGCTCCGGTCCAAGTGAGAGTGGCTTTGTTTTGGTCACATCCAGAAAGCAGGGCAGTGTCCCCTACAGCCAGTGTCCACTCCTTTGTGCCCCAGACACACAACAGGGACATGTTTGACCCCCTCTCCAGCCACACTAACTTCAGCAGTACCGTATGACGTGCTGGGACCTCCAAAGTCCTAGTGCAAACAACCAGTGACGTCTTGGTTTGGTCTGTCCCCTGCTTTGGATTGAAACTCAAATGTCCCATAGGCTTCTGGGACAAGTCCATGTGTCCATTGCAGACGTCAGAGTGTAGCGCCAGTGATGTATCTGCAAAAGAGAGTTATAATGGCAATACCATCAAGATGTATTAATAGAACTTGCTTAAAAGTTACAGGTCCACAGTAACCCAATTAATCTGCCTAAATAATATTAAAATAAACAGCAATTTTAAAATAATTTTAAAAGATTCATTGAAAGATTGTATATTTATGACCCCTTGTCTTTTTCCTCACTAAAATGAGATTAGAGTGTAGTCCATCAGGATATTACTACAATTTTGATTTATAATGCAATGGCTATAGTTTAACACACAATTGTAGGCATATTGTGTTTTTCTCCGTAAAATTAGATTAGAGTAGTGCCAGTTTTTATTTTTATTTATTTTATCTTAGGACAAGTAGTAAGTCAACGTCGTCATAATCCTCAAAAAGCAAACCCTTGATGTAGTTAGAATTTAGATTTTCAGTGTAGTGGCTATAGTTTAAGGCACAATTTAATTTCTTAAATCCCTCAATTATATAATCCTATTTAAGTCCTTTTAAATAACTTACCTGTAAGTAGGAGAAGCAGCAGCAGACAGTCTTTGAGCTGCACCATGTCCAGTCCTGAGACATTTCAGACACAAACCTGGATAAACACTGTCAAATCTTACACGGATTATACGGCAGAGTCTCTCGGTTCAACCTGTGGACTGTGGACGGTCCTGGCAGCTCACAGACTCTCTCCTCACTCTGTCACATCACTTCCTCGGGGCAGACTCTGGAGCAGCGGAGAGCCCAAATGAGATGCACGTGTCCGCCCCCGAGTGTCCACCCCAGCCCCCAGACGGAAGCACTGGAGGCGGGCTCGAGGAGAAGAGGACAGCGATGTAGCGCCTCCAGGCCCTGGGTAAAAGTCTCTCCAGAGAAAAGAGGAGGAATAAAACAACCTGGGTCAGTTTGAATGTTAAATCCACACAATGGAAGTGAACATATGTGGTAGACATGATGAGTACTTAGAGCCAGAGCCTCCAAATGTAGCCTGTCCATCTCCCAGAATCAGAGTGTAGTCAATGAGCTACACAAGTGAACTTAATGTCTTTATTTATTTCTTTATTTGTGTTTTTTTAGTTTTTGTTTTAGATTACTATTGATACTTTTGTTTATGATTAAAATCAGAAACCTGGGTAGAGAAGCAACTTGGAGGCATCAGCATCAGCCCAGAGGTGAAGTCCTCCTCTTTGAGTCACAAGTAAGTGAGCAAGTAAGGAAGAAGCATCATTTATGAAGAGAAACAGAAAGTTGCCTGAAGTTACTAGGCTCTAGTGATTGACATTGAAGAAGGGCCTTAAAGTGGAACTTAACACTAAATCCACTTTCTTTTGTTCCTAAACTGTTTATGTTGTTTCAACTGTATCTACTGTTCCTAGACATTTTGGCAACTTTAGTGCAAACTAGTGGAAACTTTCTGGTCAGAACCTCCTAAATGTAGTGACACGAAAAATGATGCCTAAGGAAGCAATGAGTCTCACAGCCAGTTACAGCACAAAAAAGACTCAAAATACTGCCACCTACTGGAGATTTTAAGACATTACAAAGAATGTTTATTTTAAGGTTTTCTAGCAGTGTGTATATGAACTTTTGTCAAGTATAACAGTAACAAGGACATTAATAAAATCCATTATGCTTACATATACTATTTTCTTGATTTTTCTGCATTTTGAGATTTTGAACATTTGGAGCGACCACTTCAGCTCGAGCCACACTTCGAAGCTTTGCTTCATTTTGTCCATCACTACCTAAATCTAAATTTGTGCTGCCTTCAGTGACCTTCACCTTTTTCCAAGTTTAATTGTAGTTGGCACCATGTCTACGCTGTTGCCAAATGAACATTTTTAAGTGAAAAAAAATATTTGTGAGGGCTATAGCAGTGCTTCCCATTTGTTATATGTCCTCCAAATATAGCCTCAAGTCTGACTTTTAAATCCACACACTCACACACTAGTGTACATAAAACTGACATTTTTAAGCTTTTGACCATGTCCTTAATGCTGTGTATAAACCTGTATATTTAGCCGGTTCCCCCTCCAAACACCTTCATGCTTCTTACAAGCCATTCTCCGAAAAGGATAGTGAGTGTTTTGTTGACTGGCAAAGCGACAGTAGCATTAGCAGACTTTATAACTGGTTTCAAAGTATGAGGTGAATATTTGCTGCCAAGATGCCAAAAGGATGACAAAAAAATAACACAGTTACATTACCAATTTTATTTTTATGAATAAACAATCTGCATTTTAGAGCACATGAAGAGGTCCACACACCGGTTTGATTTTGATTATAGACAGTAGACACATCACATTTCTTTTAAAGGCCTACATTACTACATGAATCATTAGCAAAAGTCAAAAAGGATATTTTTTTGGTTAATCAACTGAAACCTGATTTTTCTAAAAAAAAAAAAAAAAAAAACCCTAAAATATGAAATCCTTATATTTTTTTCTTCATTTCCTTAAATCAAAGATTCTGAAAAATTTTA
Source organism: Periophthalmus modestus (assembly GCA_019594935.1). Lineage (NCBI taxonomy): Eukaryota > Metazoa > Chordata > Actinopteri > Gobiiformes > Gobiidae > Periophthalmus > Periophthalmus modestus. The sequence goes on along the minus strand of JAIEZT010001373.1, from coordinate 9,697,764 downwards.
TGGTGATTTATTAGAGCTGGTTAAATTCTAAAGATGCACTATGTAGCTTTTCTGATGGAGTATCCACCACCTTCCTTTCTCCATGGAGATGTTTTTATTTTTCCTGGAATGTTTCCCAGTCTGTCATTCCAATTTATTTATGTCTACAGAGAAAAGGACGTGAAGTTACAGGTCATATCTGTGAAGAGGCGAGCCTGCTCACAGTGAGAATGCATCAAGATATTTGAGCAGTAAAAACACCTGTAACTGAATAAATGCAGACCCTCTACTAGAAAAGTGACATAGTTTCCATGGGGGCAAGAAGGTGGATGCTCTACAAGGAAAGTTACATAGTGCGTCTTTAATAATCATTACATCCCTAGTGAACATTAAACATTTGATTGCAGTGTGATCCCTGTTTATTTGTCAGGAGTGGGTTTGTACACATTGCAGCGTGACCCGGTCAGATGCTGGTTGCAGGTTAGCGTGTAGCGCACCTCTACCCCTCCCTTCCTGGTGTTACAGGCGTGGGGGTAGGTGCCCTGGAGGGGATAGTGCGTGCAGGAGATCACGCGGTTGCCCTTAGCCCACACCTCGATCTTCAGTCCTGCGTGAGTGTCCACCTGCACAACACAAGCTTCTATTAGCACGTGCTTTGAAATGTTAAGGGGGCTGCACCCATTTTTTCAGGTAATAAAGTAAAAATTGTTTTGCTTCAGCAAATAGATTGTATATTGTAAAAGGATCTCTTTGGGTGAAAAGTAGGTTGTACTGTCTGCATCTAGGCCTAAAAAAAAGTTTTTACTCAAAAGTGCACTGTTAGCATTTCCATGACAGCAAAACTTTGCTCTGGCCTCTGAAAGCTGTGAAAAGCTCTCATGAATAATTAGATGGTAGGAATGTGTGAAGCCTGGTGTCCACTGCATGTTTTTTTCTGTCTTATACGATTGTTGTAATGTCACACTACACAACGTTGGGGAATTTAAATCGTGCAAAAACACACTGACACACTGTGTGATGGTGCAACTATCAGTCATGGATATGATAAAAGTTTCTCTGAGTGAATATTAGTCTCCAGACTCTATGTGGTAACCTCTCCACAATTGTGCATGTTGGGTGAGGGTTGCCAGGTTTTCCATAAAATACAAAATCGCTCCGTAATTAGAAATTCAAACCGTGTCTGTAATTGAAGTGATACGGAACAAGATTTTTAAGTCTAAAAGAATGACATGATAATTTTTTTGACAGCAAAAACTGTGTATGGTGCCTATAAACGCTGAGTGGTTTATACTTTTGTGTTTGAAAAGTAGGATTCTCTTAAGAGCGCACATTATAAATATGTCCAGGAGAATTGGTTGCATTTCAGAACATATGTGTGGAGATCTAAACTACAGGATTACCAAAATATGTTAATAAACAACAAAATATTTCGATTTTTATGAGAACATTATTTTACCTAATCATGTCATATTTGATAACTATGCCAACTCAGATGTCAATTTAATTGTAATATTTTATGCTGCCCTATACATGGGGGTGTTACAAATATACTTTCCTCCCTAGTACAGATACATAAGTGTAGAGATACTCACCTCGCCCAGATTGTAGACTGTATTCCAAAATGGGTAATTGGACCTGATGACTCGAGTCTGGCGGTAGTGAGGTCCATACCACAATTTGACAAAACTAGTACAAGAGAAAAGAGCATGAAGTAACAGTGTTTGTTATAAGATCTTTGAGTTTGTCCTACCTGTCAGTTACAGCCTGGAAGTTCCCATTAAGTCCCCAGGCCCGGACGACAGTCACCGTGAGCCGACCTCTCCACGCATTTTTGTTCACTGGGCACGGTTTCTCGTCTTTCTTACTGATGCCGTTTTCCTTCAAACAGAAGTCAATATAGACTTTTTAAAATTTTATTTTACAGATAAATATATCTCTTTCAGGGTGTGTGCTGTAGAAAAATTCTTTACTTTATGTTTCAGAAAGTTTCAGGGCACACAAAAGAAAAGCAAACAGAGCGTACACACCAGGCAAGGTTACATGTACATTCAGCAGATCAATATTTCTCTCCCTCTGTTGTAAGTGGAGGTTGAAAGTCATGATTTCCATTGTTCTGATTTGTCTGATAATGTGTATCTAAAGACCCATTGTGGGTGCATCCTTTTTCAGCCAGCAATTTGTAATTGCCTTTTTTCCCCTGCAACAAGAATGATCTTAAATAGATTTACATCAGATTTACTTAGACCTTCTGGGGGTATATTGTATTGTTGCCAGATTCTATTACCTGCACAAGCACAAAAGTTCTCATGCTGCAGAACTACTTTTGCACAGTCCACACAACCAAGCACTGATTGGATTGGTGTTTAAGTCAAAAAGAATTCCATGTCTTTCCATTGAACCTCATAGACTCATTTAGACTCATCACACCTAAGTGTTAGTGACCTGAACTGGGCTGCATCGTGGTAATGTCTTAGACTGAAGGATAGAATATTTTATTTGTGGTTTGATAGATTTCCACACAGACCTGTATATAAATTTATCCCATCCTTTAAATTGTGTCTGTGGAATCTCCACAGATAATGCATTGAATAAGTACAGTAATTTAGGTAGAATTACCATTGTAATCAACCTTATCCTGTCACGATGTATAGGGGAAGCAAAGCCCACCTGTTCATACACTCACTTTGTAATATTTCCATAGTTTATGGTAAAAAGAGATGAAAGGTCTTTTGGTACAAACACCCCAGGATATTGAATCTGTGACAATTTCCAGTGAAAATCATAATCTAACTAATTCCAGACTACAATTAAAATTGAACAAGAGGGTCTGGGGTTTTGACATTAAGAGAATATCCAGAAAAAGGCCCAAATATTTTAAGAGTTTTCTTATGCATACAGCATAAGGAAGTCTATATTCTGTAGTCCCTTTATAATTATACCTTCGAATTACTCTAATCATCTGGGCTCAGGTCTCGATAAACAGATTTAGCAAAAATGGATTAAGAGGGCAGACTAGTTACTAGTGTTTGACAAGCCACTGTTAATTTGAATCATTGCAGTTTGTGATGAATATAAGACCCTTATGCACTGTATGAATTGACTTGAGAAGCTAAATTGGACCTTTGCTTGACAAAGAAACTGTAAAATAACCAAATCAAAAGCCTTGCACAGGAGTTTGCCTTTGTTATGATATGAATGCTTCGACATATATTTTTTTGTGTTTGAAGGTCTTTAACAAAGCCTGTTTGGTCTATATCTACGAGAAACAACATGTTAAGAACACTGATGAGATTTACAATCCAATTTATGTTTGTCTCTTTTATGAATAACCCATATAAATGTCTCCCTCCACACAGCAGTATCCCATAGTATTGTCTCCATGCATGCCTCGCTAAACATCTGTTTTATTTATCCAGGACTCAGTAGAAGTCTTCTTCCTCTTACTATTTGTTGTACCTAACTTCATCTGAACATTAAAATCCCCTGTGCATTTCAAAGTACCAGTATTTTTTTTTGACATATTTTTCTGTATCTGCTACATGTAATTTTATTGCTTGATTATGATGATTTAGTGCAGATACAGAGACATGCAGTCTACTTTTCTTCACCCACCTTTTGTGATTGACTGGTGGATTTAGTAATAGAGGAGTTAGATAACATTAGTACTACATGGCCTGAAAAAGTATATAAGACATAACCAAGACTATTTTGTTTGTATCACAACTCCTACCTTCAGGTAGTCGACAATGGCGGCGTTCAGGTGTGCTCTCTTCTGTGAGTCTGGCACCAGGTCGGATATGAGTCGGAGCGAGTACCGCACTATGTCGGGGTGGTCTTTGAGCGACTGCAGCCACGTGTTGTACCTTTGCGAGTTCTTGAAGAGCAGGGAGAAGTTTCCCGCCCAGTCCCTGCCCCCCACCACCTCTGTGTGGTGCTCCTGCAGGCCCGTGCTGAGCAGGTTCTGGCAGCTCTTGTAGAGTCCAGTCCCAGGTGCATTGTTCTTGCCCAGGCCAAGGTTTATGCCCAGAGAGAGACAGCTATGTGCCTGTACGGACCAGAGTGAGGTTTACTGTTATGGTAATGTGCTTTAATCATACCTAACTGGACAACGCAATAAGGGACTGCGCCCTCTGCTGGCAGTGGTGTCAAACATATTGCAGATAGTGTTTATATTTCATTAACATTGTCAATTTGTGTTTACAGAGTTAAAGTGACATATTATGAACACGAACTTGTTACCATGTTATAGTTGTTTCCCTTCTAATTTACCCTCTGAAGTTGTATTTAGTGTGATTCAAGCATGTTTGTGTCATCTTTGTTCTGCTTTTTCTTAAAAAAAAAAAAAAAAAAATCTTGGTGATACAGTTGGGATTCAGCAGTTCTGTATAGCAATTTTGGCACAAATGAAGAAATGTGGTTCACTCCTGTGAACTGTACTTGAGGACATTGGTTCATTAGGTCAGTTCTCCTTTTTACGGAATGATACATGTTTTGCATGAAAGGTGAGGAAACTCATCTAAACGTGGAGAGAAACTCTGCACAGAAAAGGCTGGGCGGTCCTGAAGTCAAACCCAGAACCTTCTTGTTGTAAAATATGTGCTGTAGCCACTTTAGCCACTGCCCTGTGGTTTATACTGAAGTAAAGGTGCAGAGTGAAATCAACGCTGCAGTTTTCAAAGTCAGTGGAATTGTTTCTTTCTTTCTCAAAGCATAATATGTCTTCTTTAAAGTTAAAGTGCCCTGTTGTCTGAGCTCTCCACTGCACTCACACAGTGACAAAAGTGAATCTGTTCATGATTTGTCTAAGGCTTTATTTTGTTAATGTTTGAGGGCTGAGATGCATCGATACATCGACTCATGAGCCTCAGAATCATAATCAAATTTATTTGTGAGACACCCATAGGTTGCCAGCCGTAGTTGCTCTGTTACTTTAACAGAATGTAAACGTACCGTAGAAGGGGGAAAGCCTTTGAGAGAGGGCAAACAGGTTCGCAGACCCGTCACACGTCGAAATCGCCCACCCAAATATGCCTGCAAATATAAAGATTATGTAGTATTATAGACTGACCAATGAAACTGTGAGAAGCACCTCTTCAACATTGTCATGGTAATGGCCCTAAGTAGGCAATTAGAATAAAAACTCCCAGTTCTCTCTTCCAAAATGTGTGCTGGTCTTTTGACATGTTTTTAATCCAAATGACTGTAGCTGATCTGGAAGAGAGCCCTCGAGCGTGGACCTCTAGACCACTGGCCTGCTTCTACCTCATGCAGCTTGACCTTCAGAACCGACCTTCTGAAGGCATCAGCACAACAGCATGGGCCCACTTCAACTAGAAACATCCTGCTCCCTCTGTTTTGAATCTCAGGACCCTTTGGGACCTCCAGACTGGTCTTCAGTCACAGACTTTAACTCTGCCCAAAACAGTCTTGTTATTGACCCAAACGGGGTTACTACTATCTTCAAAAGACTGGACACCAAAAAGGCCAATGGGCCGGATGGGATCTTCCTCCTTAAAACATTTGCTGAGGACTAACCCCAGCATGGACCTCCTTAAAACATTTGCTGAGGAACTAACCCCCAGCATGGACCCCCTTTGTTCCAGCTTTCAGCTGACACCGGACTTATTCCGACCATGTGGAAAAAAGCAACTATTATTCCTGTATCAAAAAAAACTTCTCCAAAGGAAAACAATGACTTCAGACCAGTGGATTTAACATCAGTGATTATGAAAACGTTTGAACGCATTATGGTTGGTTTCTTAAAGAGGGATGTGAAAGATCATTTAGACCATTACCAATTTGCATATAATGATAACAGAAGCACTGATGATGCTCTCATTACAATTTCACACTTAGTTCTAAAGCTTCTAGAAAACCCCTGCTCATATGCTAGAATATTATTTATGGACTTCAGTTCAGTGTTCAATACTATTTTACCTAATGTTTTAATTAACAAACTGTTGCAGATAGGTGTCTACATTATCTGACATCCAGGTTATAAGGACTGGGGCCCCCCAAGGTTGTGTGAGTTTGCCTCTCCTCTTCACACTTTACACAAATGACTGCAAAAGCAAACAATCAAACAATCAAACAATTACATTTTTAAATTAAAATTTTCTGATGACACAGCTATTCTTAGCTCACTTGATAAAAACACAGACATTGGTGTCTATAAATTTGAAATTGAACAAGTGGTAAAGTGGTGTGAAAAACACAATGTTATCTTAAATGTTGACAAAACAAAAGACATTTTTTTTTATCCAAGATCTGTTGGTGATCACAGTTTTGTTGCAGTTAAGGGTCAGAATATAGAGCAGGTGAGTTGTTACAAATACTTGGGGGTGTATTTTGATTCTCAACTTAACTGGAGCAAGCACGTGGAATTTGTTCGCTCACGAATCTGTCAGCGCCTGTACTTTTTAAGAAGATTGAGGGTGTACAGAGTGGACAAAAATGTAATGCTTCTTTTTTATCGAGCATGTATTGAGTCTATTATCCGTTATGGGATATCTACCTGGTTTGGCAACCTATCTGTCAAATTGAAAACTCAAACCCTAAGTTTGACTAAAAGGGTGGGTAAAATAATTGGCATGGCCCCCTGTCCTCTTCAGGAGATTTTTCAAGACGCACTAGTGAAACTGGGGAGTAAAATACGTAATGACCCGACTCACATCCTCCACAACCAGTTTGAGTTAATGCCTCAGGAAGAAGGTACAGGGTCCCAACCAGCAGACTAAACAGGTTTATAAACTCATTTGCTTCCCTACGGTATGGGAGTGTGCAGTGTCCTTTGGCACCTTAGGCAGAACAATCACCATTACACTTTTAGGCCGCAGGGAATGTGTAAAATATGCTAATGCGGTTCAATATCATCAAATGTTGAATGTCACCTCTTCTGATGAACACATTAATTGATGTGTCAATTTATGTGTATGTCAACAGGTGGCATAACTTGTTCCAGATAAATTTCTCTAAAGGAGACATCAAGGCTAATCTAATCTAATCTAACATCCTGCTTGTTTTAACCCCCAGTCTAGAGCCACACTTTATTTTCTCATATGTCATAAACCCCAGATGCTGTCTGTTTCATACTTAGTTTAACTTAGTCAATAAATATTCATAACAATTTCCTTCAGTGTATAGTGATGTTATTTCCAGATATAGTATATGAATTTATAAACCTTCAGGGCATTGTTTAATGAATTATTAAATAATTCATTAATTTAGATAATTGATTATACTGGATTGGAAGTGTCTGACATAACGAATTGAAAGTTAAAGCAGAACTCACGTTGCCTTTGTGAGTCTTTGGCTTTGACTTGAAGATTTCACAATTATACCCCTAACAAACCCTACAACTATTAACAGGAAATAAGAGCGAATAATTCACAATTGTGCCTGGTCAGGATAAATGTAGTGACCTGTCGGATGTAGTGCGTGCCATAGGTGCTGATAAGGCGTCTGTACTGGGCCTTGGTGAAGGAGTTGTAGGAGGAGGGCAGCAGGGACACGTCCTTTCGAAACTCAGAGCTCAGAGGAGGATTACTGGACACCTGGTATGCGGCTGCGCACATGCAAGGTTGCACATGCAAGGGGGGTTTTCATGCATTTTCGGCACATTACATTGATGTAGGTGGGGCCTAGAGGGGGTATCTTACCTGTAGTGCGTACAGGAGGAGCGGTGGACACTAAAAGTATACTTGTCAATTTTAGGTCTTCTTGCTGCAAATTTGAATACATCAGAGCGTGTCCCTCCCACCTCCAGGTCTCCATAGTCTTCCTGCTTCAGCCCCACCTGTCACAGAGGAGAGAAGTCATGTCAAAGATCATTTTCACTCTATTCTTATCTCAAAACACAGTCTCCGCATCTTACCTTCCAGTCACTGCTGTCTTGGGAAGTTATGGCACTGACCAGTTTACTGCACACAAATCAAAAAGTTAAATGAACACTGTTACAGAGTTACCCCTTGGCTTAGCCTCTGGGTACTCCTTCTGGGTTTAGAGTTACTAGTGGATTACCCCTCTTAGGGTGAAGGTTAGTGCTTGGGTAAAGTTACATTAGGATTACATTAGTCTTACCTGACTGAAGACTCCAGAGACTGGTAGACATTGGAATCACACTGAGTAAAAGCTTGGAAATCTGCTGCAGCGAGTGGCAGCTATAAATGAGGAGAGCATTTTTAACATCCAAGTGTCCAGAGTGAGGGAAGTGTGGGAGTCCCTGCTTAGACTGCTGACCCTACGACTTGGCCCCGGATAAAGCAGAAAAAGACGGGGCCCCCTTGTAGATATGGGCCCTCTGCACTTGGTCACTTATAGAAACGTCTGATTGTATGATAGGGCTTTAGTTCTTGAAATGGCCAATGGTCACAGTCGACTGAAATGTTTGTGAAGTATTTATGGATGACAGCAGAAAGGAGGAAGCATGGAGTAGTGAGTTAGCTGGAGTTTTGGGAGTGCACAGTGCACAGTGTAATCTGCCTTTTCAATTCAACTAGATGCTGTTTAATAGTTTTTCTCTGCGTACATATTTGTATTTGCACACTATCCTGATCATTTCACTGTCAATGCATTGATGCACTGGGCTTGACATCAGTTAATGCTGTAACAGTACTGAAATAAAACTCTGGTTTGATTCTAAGGAATAGACCTGACACCTGAGACCTGTCTCTAATAGAATGTGATCTTTAACATTAAATCATAGTGCATTCTTTTATATCACCATGTGGCCTTATATCTGTGTAAAGTGCCCTCAGTCGCCCAGGTAGGTTCCATAGTGGCCATGAGCGTATATAAGTCTATGTGTCTTATACTTGTTCTGATACATCTCAAGATCATTTCTAAATTATTCAGGAAAGGTTCATTTATAGCATCAGTACTTATTCAATTGAGTATCTGGATTTGATACAAGTTTTACTATCAGTTAATAGAAGATTTTCAATACTTTTGACAAACCCTAATTTGAAGTGTAAACTCACAGTGGGATTCATACACACAGGTGTATGAACGAGTGTGTGTAAGAACAAATGTTACAGTTTTAGTATCTGATTTTTGATACTTTTAACAACCATAATTCATTGTCCATTGGTGACTTGCTATAGTGAAACAATTATTCACCATTTTACCAAAATGTCTGAATGTTAGGGTATCATATCTGTGGCTGCCTCTCTCACCTTCTGCAGTTGGTTTCCTTGGAGAGGGTTTTCGATCAGGTTGCAGGTTCCTTTCGGGGTTGTGTAGGTGTTGACGTCGACCACATAAGCCCCTTTCCTCTTCAGGGTGACGATGTCGTAGCCCTCGCCCATCAGGTTGTGTCCCGGGATAAAGGGGGCGTTCTTGCACAGATCACCTATGCCGATTAGGCTACAGCAGTGACCCAGAGACAGGAGCCCCGCAAGGAGGGAGGGAAAAACGCCATGGCCTGGAATGCACACATATCTACATTAATGTCTAATCTGCAGAAAAGTTTTTTTTTTTTTTTATGTGTGTACAAATCTGTATTCTCCTGCAGCTTCCTGGTGCGTGCACTCACCTGTGATCCTGTGGAGCAGGCTGCTGTGCAGAGGGTTAGAACCAGAGGTACTTTAGGAGAGCAGGGAAGTAACAGTCTTTTTATACCAGGGGACAGGATATCAAAAATTCAAGGAGGAAGTAATTCTCGGAAAATTTTCAATTTAATTTTAAACCGGAGAGACCACATTCAGTGTGAACAGACTGGCTCAACCACTTTTACCTTCCTCAAAAAGGGTTGAGGTGTCTGTACGTTTTTTAGAGATTATTTAGTTAATCACAGGTTATCATTTGAAGTGTTTTCAACTTTTAGGTATGTTTTTGTTTTAAATGGAGCTAGACAATCCCCCTCCATACTCTACTAGTGAAATCATCAATAAAACTTAGACAGTGCTGGGCAGTGACGTGCGGTGAGGTTCAGGGCTGATGAGGCACTGATGTCGTCACAATCGGATTTACAAACATATAAACCAGGTGTCAGTACATTTGGTCCCGGGCCAATCAATTTCTCTCCCAGTGACTTAGGGCCAAAATAAAAAAAAGAATTTCAAAATAAAAGCTCCAAAGTCTGTATGAAATAGCTCTAATAGTATGAAATAAAAAGCAAGCTGGTTTATAGATGTTTTTTTTATCCTTATTCTGGTTCCCCAATTGTCAGTGGATTGAAGTAATTCAATTTCGTACCATTTCGTACCACTCTGTTTGGAAAGAGCGAGTCTTTTGTCCCGTCGTCTGGAGCCAACCATTTAGCTCCTTTAGCTTTGGTCTTCCTTTAATTATAACCTCCTGCTTCTACCAAAAGTCGAGTTTAGAAAACTGTTTGAGCTTTAATATGTAATCTTCCTCCATTTAAAAAGTAGGGCCAGACATGAAGAAAAAAGTGAACAGATGGCTAAACTTGATGTGCTAACTCTAAATTGTAATTTCCTGCCCCTTTTCTGTGGGAGTTACAAGAATCCCTGTGCTCACGAGTGCCCCCTAACATGAGGCAGGGTAACTATGTGCCTCACCCGACGCCTTTTCACAGCCGCTTAAAGCAGCGTCACTGCTGAGCTACAGCACAGTCAGTCCATGTGAGGCACGAACGGCTGGTGCCTCACCGCGCGTGTCTTCTCAGTATTTCAACTGTAAACGTAAAAATTCAGCAATTTTGAATAAAAAAAAGAATTAAATTGCAAAGTTAAATAGAAAATAACTTTACAGTACAAATCATTGGATAAATATAACAATTTCACTTATTTTTTCTCTGTGATGACAGGTGAGGCAAGGCCTCACCTGCCTCACCTGACTGAACGTCACTGGGGATGTTTGCATATGACTGAAATGCTTTCAGTTGTATGCACAGACTTTAATGGTTTAATGTACATGTGGATGATGTGTTTGACAAAAACACTAAAGAGGTCAGTTGTCTTTGAAGCATTTGACCTGACTCAGCATGTCAGCGAGCCCACCCACAACAGAGGGCACAGTCTGGACCTGCTCATTACAAAAGGAGTAAATATTTCAAATGTCATTGTGCTGGATGCTCTCTGGCATCTACAAATGAGCATGAAGACATCTGTAGTACATCCTAGCACCAAAATACATCTCCAACATGTTAGTGCCATATGAACCATCTCACACTCTGAGGACTTCAGGGACCGGCCTCCTGCTGGTGCCAGAGTCAGGACTAAACATGGGGAATCAGTGTTTCAGTTTTATGCAGCTAAAACCTGGAACAGTCTTCCTGAAGATGTGAGACAGGCCTCTACTTTGACAATGTTTAAATCCAGGCTCAAAACGGTTCTGTTTAGCTGTGAATATGATTGAAAGGTCTTTACTCTACACTCTTCTCTTTGAATGTCAATTAAATAAAGATCATTTGTATTTATTTATGTTTTTGTTTGTTTGTTCTATTAAAGGAACTAGGGCTGCACAATATATCGCAAAAATATAGATATTGCAATATAACAGCAATTATGTCGTCACAAAAACACAAAGTTCTCTATTTTACAGAAGTTTTTTTTTTGTTTTTGCAAAGTGAAAATGCACAAAAAGACAGATTTTATTTTCTTTATTCTGTTACATTTTTATTTTGACAGAGTAAAGGTAAAGGAAAGAATATTTTTTAAAAAGTAAATATCACACTACAAAACAAAGTTAATAGGTTGGAGAGGAGTTTCACTTGTTTTGGTTTTACTGAAATAATAAGAGTGACCAGAGCTATACAAAACGATCTCCAGCCTCCAGCTGAGTCCTGGTGCAAGTGTCTTACCACAGTAACACAAAGACTTCAGGAAGACTGCCGTCATCACATCCAAAAACTTCAGGGCCGTCCTCCTCATCTCACATCTGGGTCACATCATGGCAGCTGAGCTCTCACATCTTACTTGGGAGTGTGCATTAAACAGTACCAAACTGTCATTTAGATACATATAAGTATTTCCTGGTCCCTATGTCACTTTGTGCCTTAGATTTTATTTTGCAACTGATACGAGCGCAATAGTTCTGTTTTCTCACTTGTGCTTGTGCATGATTTAATGTGCGAGACTTTGTCTCTCAGACATGTGCTGTGCAGTATGTTTTTTTAGCATTAGGACTGGAAATACTTTGCAGGTCCCTCAGACTGGAAATTATTAATGGATGTGTGAATGAGAGTTACATTGTACTGGATATTATGTTCCCATGGAAACTGCCACTGATGGGTGGGTTGACGACATGTTTGGGGATTGTGTAGTGACTGGAATGTTTATTGTTCATTTTGTGGGTCTGTGTGCCCATGGATTGTTCATGATAAATTTCCCCAGAAGGAGACAACAAAGGCTAATCCGTCTTCTTCAGGGGCCTCGTGCAGTTCTCTTCAGGGCCCCTGTCCTCTCAATGTAAACAGTATGTGTCTTTTTAGACCAAAGTGTGAGACATCAGGAAATTAGCCCATGGTTACACCTGCTGTAGTCCAGCCTCCAGCTTTATACAATTATCACATTATATACAATGCTAATTTTAAGACAGTTTAAGTTTTAAGAAATGATTTGCAGATTACAGGTCAAATCCTTGTGCCCTCTGCTACAACCCTGTCTGTTTAGACATCTGGGCTGATTTACTTGAACTTTTTCTGTACATATGAAACCAGCACAAAGATGTCAAGTGGTTCACTTTTGTTCTGTACATCAATTTGCAGATTCATACACTGAATGGGCAAACAATAAACGAGTAAATAACAAAGCAACACATGCTCCAGGGCCCCTAAAAGGCCTTAGAGGTAAAGGTGTGTTAGTGTGAGGGAGGGAGTTCTGGTAAGAGCTAATGCCCTTGGTGGTGCTGTTTACGCCCTTGTGGCACTGTGAATGCGTGCTTTCTTTTTAAAGTTTCAGCGTGTTTATGTAGTGACTACATATATGAGTCTCTGAACATGTTATTTTGTCATTAAACTGTTCAATGACAAAATAATGTCATTAAAGTGTGACAGGAGTGGCCTGATTACACTGGCCACTCCTGCCCTAGTTTGGTCCTGTCCAAAAAATCCACTTATTCATAAATGTCAACTAATTTTTTAAAAAGTTGCACTATGGCTCCAGTCTGATTTTACTGATTTGCCTGGAGTGTTCTATAGTACGGCATTAAATGTTTATATCTTGAATTTATTGAATTGCACGTATTGTGTGCCTCCAAAGTTACTTGGAAAAACATGCATTCTTCTTGCGAGTGAGGTCACCTCTCCACAGATCTGACCAGTAACTTGTCCAGGTCTTGTTATCTGGTTGGTAAATGTCACACTGTGTCTCTGTGGAGATTATACTTTACCTGGAAAGCTGCAAGCAGGTGGCACTGTAAAATTTGCATAGTGTGTCTTTAATTAGTCTGTAGCCAATATTCAGATACTGCATTTTGGAAAGTGTGTATTTTACTCACTGTTTTCTGTTTTATTAGCTTTTCAAATCAATGAACAAGTCACAACATGAAACATATTTTTCCGATTATGATTGTAGTAATCATCATGATACTAAAATTTCAAAGTCGATTTTGATACTAAGGAATAGACTCGATACTCAATACCAATTCTGATACCACGATAATAAAAAAAACACTTTTAGACAATAGAAAGTGACAACAGAATAGTACTTTCTTTTGTGTTACCATTTGGCCTTATATCTGTGTATCCCTCAGTCGTCCAGGTAGGTTCCGTAGTGTTCCTGGGGTATACTACTCTGTGTGGGCTTATACTTGTTCTGATACAGCTCAAGATCATTCTGAAAGCTGTTCAGGAAAGGTTTACTTCTGTCTTGTCAATGTGACTTTTTTAGTTTCTAAACTAGTTTTAGTATCGATCAGTATGTAATTTGATAATTTTGGTGACCCTAATCTAAAGAGGATCAAACTGATGTTGTAGTTAAAATAATAAGCTAATATTTTACCTGTTTATATTTTTTAACCACAAAGATAAGTAACAAAAGCAAAGTTTATTTGAAGGAAAAGTGAGAGTGACATGGGCCCATGCATTTGCTCAATGGAAGTACATACTGAGCTAATGCTTTATACTCCAACAATAACAGGAAAGTACAATATTGTAGTTTTATTAGTGTAATGAACAGAACAATTTGTCATTTCTGTAGGTGCAGCCTTTTGAATAGGTTAAGTTATGGTCATTAAACTGTCACCTGTAATAGTTTAACAGGCTGTTGTGAAGTAGTGGGTTAAGCGTCGCCTGGAAATTGGTTCAATTCCCATCAGAGGACATAACGTTGCTGTGTCACTAGGCATTTCATTCCATTGTCCACCCTAATATACATATAATTTTTCCCCCAAAAGTTTTAGTCCACATGTTGATAGACGGTTTAAGCTTATTAAGATTTATTAAGATAATTTTCACAGTATGGCATATATGTAAATATCTCCATGTAAACAGGTGATGCAAAGTTTTCCAACCTACACACAAATAAACACATGCTCCAGGGCCCCTACAAGCCCTTAAAGGTGTGTGTTAGTGTGAGGGAGGTGTTCAGGTAAGGGCTAACGCCTGTCACTGTGTAATGTGCTGTTCACGCCCTTGTGACTTGGTAAATGTGTGCTTTGTTTTTGAAAGTTTGAACATATTTCTGATGTGACTTACATGTGTCTCTGAACATATTATTATGTCATTAAACTAACAAAATAATGTAATTAAATTGTGACAGGTGTGGCCTTATTACACTGGTCACTCCTATCCTGGTTCGGTCCTGGTTTTGTCCTGTACAAAAATCCACTTTCCAGTAATGATTAATATTATGAGTTTTGCTTTAAATGGGATCTAAACCCTTAGCCTCCACAGGTCCATCAAGGCTATAGATTTGGACCTTATATTGGGACGTCAGTTTACAGTGGCATTTCCATAGTGATAAAAACAGCTGTGGTTTGGTGGTTTGAGGCTGTTTGGGGGCTCTTTCCTGGTTTTACCCCGTGCACATAAAGATATGGGCCCCAGAGTCGATGAACATGGGGCCGCTCATGTTCTCCACTTTGAGCGCGAACGAGGCCTCTTCGAAAGCTTTTTAAAGTCTTTAAAATTCAAACGATATATTTTTTAAAGTTTATTTTATATTCAGTTTCTTAATGTAGCCACATGTGCAAGAAAATGTAAAATCATCATTCTCATTCAATACAATACAAGCCTCCTGTGCTTTTCTCTGGCATTCTGAAGTTGAGGAGAGGAGCTACAGGACTATTGCACAGAAGTCTCTTACCACAGCAGAAGCTGGGTTCTAGCTGCGAACATATTACAAAGTGGGACTGGCCAGGTGCCCAGTCGGATACAAAACCATTAGATCCTTTGATGGCGAGCTATAACCAGCCTAGAACCTCAAGAACCTGAACTCATTTACTGTCAGTGCTCATCCTTCTACGGCCTGGTGGCAGGCTTGTTGCAGCCAGTCACTCCCCGCTCTTTTCCACCCATTATTTGCATTTACACAAACCGTTTCATGTACTTATGGACAATTCAAGAACTCCCCGTTCTCCCCGAAACTTTTGAACACTTGCCGAACTATCAGTCATCGCTGTGGACTGCAAGTTAGTGTTTTCTGCTGTCACAGTATTTGGAGGGCCTCCTTTAACTCTTCTGGCCATCAGTACAATCTATGTACATGATACACATTGGCGCCTAAATGTATTTTAAAAAATCTGCCCTGAATAGAGAGGACACGATTATTTAACTTTACTTAAGTCTGATTTCACAAAGCTGGTCTAGAGCAATGGTAATATACTAGATAGGAATCACGATTTCACTTGTAAATGACAAAATTAGATAAAAATCTAATGTTTCATTGTGACATCCCTCGTCCGGAATACATATTTCATCTTTTAATGTCCTGTGTTTATGCATAAGGTGAGAAGGTCATAAAAGGGCTAAAAAACAGCAGCTGCAAACAAGGTAGCTGAGGGTAGGTTATGATTAATAAAAGAGCTGAGCGTGTTGTGGGTTATTTGTCTTTGTAAACATAGAGGAGCACTTCTGGTTAAAGGTTATGTAGCCTGCACTCTTACAGTTTTAAAAAAGTATTACAATACAACTGAACCTGGGTTTCTAGTTCCTAAACCTGCAGATAGAGGACACATACAAGTTTTTCTCATTCTCAGTATATGGACAGGCCTCATGTGAAAACTCAGAACCTCCAGAATTCACTTACTGAGCTGCAGAGGCTGCACTAGCACGGATTAATGATGGCTGCAGGTGCTGGGGTTTACGTAGTGACGATTCAGATCAGAGCGAGTCCTTTTCCTCGTGTGAGGCTTACTCTGCTTTCTGATTGAATAACCGTCTTGAGAACTAAAACACCAAATTATAACACATTGAGTCCACACATTTAGATCCTGTGGCCTTTGTGACTGTTTTTTAATACTACATTGAAAAACATATTTTAACACTTGCATTAAGATGAATTTGAACATCATGTTTTTGTTTCATGTGGATAGGCCCAGTAATTACAGAGGTATTAACCATAAACCAGGTCAACAAATCTGCAATCTGACAGTTAAACAGTGAATTCTACCATACAATTCTGACCTGTCCTCCAGCTTAAGGTGCATATGACACGGTTTTCATGTTAGTGTGATAGTACCTGTAGTAAATATTTATCATAGTTTTACCCCAGTTAAGCGGCAGTTTAAAAAAATACAGGAAGTAGAGCTGAGTTGTAAAAAGGGGGTTGTTGTCGGTGTAGACCACGCACTTGTGGCCTAAGAGGTACTCCCTGAAATTCTCTGTCATGGCCCACTTAAGAGCCAGCAACTCCAACTTCATGGAGCTGTAGTGTGACATATTACACTTAGTCAGTCGCAACCCATGACTGGTGAATGCAATAGGCCGCACTTTCCCTTCTTGCTCCTGGGAGAGCACTACCCCCAATCCAGCATGACTTGCATCGACCTCCAAAATGAATAGGAGGGGGAAGTCAGCGTTGGCGAGCACTGGGCCACGGTGAGATTTGCCTTCAGTGCATCAAAGCTCTGCTGACATTCTGTGGTCCAGGGTCCAGCAGCACTGTGGGCAGGCCTTTTCCTGGACCATTTACCAGTCAACTCTGCGATGTAAAGAAGCAGCCAGTGGTACCGCTGCCGGACCGGGACATCGTCCAAAAGGGGGATGTCATGAGTGATCAGGTTGGTACAACCCAAATCCTGATCATGTGCAGCAAAAACAGAGGTATAATTCCTAAGTGATGACTGCACCTCCTCCTGCTCCTCAGTGGACAGTGGGGATAGGTCAATTGCTGCAATGGGATCCACAGCTGTGGCAGCAGCAGTTTGGGAGGAGACACTCGCAGAAATGGGTGGATCCTCTGTCACTCCTGCTGGGAGACTCACCACACTGACATCGTCCAGTGTCCCTACAAGGGTATGGGTATATAGCTGCACGTCATTGTCACCAACATTGACAATTGGAACAGCAGCAGTACCTCGGACCTGAACCAGAGCCGGTGATGCCAGCAAACCTGCTGGCAAAGCAGCCTTTAAGGGTTAAAATAAAACTGTGGTCTTCGAGTACTACTCTGAACAAGTTGCAGGAGCAATCTTCATGGCACTCCCTGGAATGCAGACAGCCCTTTGACCCCACACCCTCACCTTACCTGGTTGCCTTAAATTGGCAGCATGACATTTTTGTAGGGTGTCCAAAAATGTAGAAGATGCCACAACAGAGGCGGTGTTAAACAGGGCCGCTCCATACCCCCGAAGAGTTCTTGGTAGCATTTGCACATAACATACATACCTAGAACTACAGGGACATGAGACAGCTTGGTTCTGGAAATGTCTTTAACGACCAACATGTAGCTGTAGCCAGTGACGGAATGCGGAAGAAGCTCTCTCGACATATTGACACCATGGACCCCGTGGTGATGAGACATGGCACCTTTACACCGGCCATATCTACCTCAACGTGTGGACACGACGCAATCAATTTTGGAGCCAATTTTTTGTAGGCTGAGCCTAGCCTACAAATGCCCCACCCGAGCGTTGGCTCTGCAGCACGGTGGGCATCAGTTTTCCGGCTGCTCAGCCAATTGACGCTGTACCAGAAAGGGAGACTGCATGCAGGGGGCCCTCACAGTCTCTGGCTATATGGCCAGGCTGCTGGCAACAATTACAAATGAGGGAGCCACGACAGGGGGAGCGACTGCGTTGTTGTATTGTCTGTGCATTCTGAAAGAGAGCAATACTCCGTATGAGGAGGTTGAGCTGCTCCTGATGCTGTTTCAGCAGCTCTTTCATTTCGCTTACCTCAGCCTGAGTGGGGTTCATGTCATGTTGACCACCCTGCATGGCATACTGTAGTCCCACTGCTGAGGGCACCGAGTTGCTTTGGCCTCGCATACCAGCTAGCAAGCCCTCCAGTTCCCACCTGATTGCTTCTCCCCTGACCTCAAGCAACCCTGCCCTAGGATTCTGCCACACATATTGTTTAAGGTCACATAGCAGGGAACCATAAAGAACATGTTCAACAAATTAGTCTCACAACATCAGCATTAGGAATATTACCAGGAGCCTGCTGCTTAACTCTTTCCATCAAGCCCATTAATGCCAGCGAGAATTCTGGGAGTGTCTCGCCCTCTTCCTGTCTCCTAGAGAAAAATACTTCCTGCAAAGGAGCGTATGACTCATCCATAAAAATCTTTGAAAATCCATTATTTTGGCTTGATTTCTTCCATAGCTTCTCCTTCCAAGTGATCATACAAGAAGAATGCCTAGTTAACTGGTGACAAGTGCCGTTCCCTCATACAGGCCTGTGCCTCCTCGACCCACTCACCCACGCTAATACCTGACCGCCCCGTGAACATGGGGCATTTACAGTCCCTAGAGACATAAAGTAACCTGTCAAATTGGGCGGCAGAGGGCACAGAGCCTGCTGAGATGTGAGCACTGGAGCTTGGGGCGGATGAGTGATCCTGGCACAGCCCCTCATTCTCCGCTTTTAGCTGAGCAAGCTGATATCTCAACTCCTGTAGCTCATCTTCCAAAGAGCTGCTCATGAAGTACTGCTGCCGTTTTGTCCTCAAAATCAAACACAAAAGCACAAAAGTTATAGTTGCCACAAAACAAACTATTTTTACCCAACAATGAAAAGTGAAACGGAATGTCTCTGGCGAACAGTAAATCCTGTCAGCAACGCCAACATGTGGTGGGAGCGGTGGAGTAAAACCTTGATTCGGTTTTCACTTTAAATCATTTCATAATAAATGTCCAACAACTCCACCCCAGGAATTTCACCTGGAGAATATAATATGCTAAGCCTAGGGCACACAGGTAAGGTTTACTGAAGGAGGCCAAGAGACAATTCACAGTGTAAAAATCCAATTCTTTATTAAAGTAATGTAGGTTAAAATTCAAATGTAAAACTGTCAAAACCCATCCCACACGTACACACACACACGAACAAACAAGCTAGGGAGTTGAGACCTTTCTGAGAAGAAGGGAGAGGAGCAACTGAGGAGGATATTTAAGTAACAACAGCAACAAAAAACACCACATGCAAATAAACAGTGCACTGCAAATGAAAAGAGTTACCGCCACCAGAAGAACCACCACCAACACCAGACCAGAAACTCAGCTCCTGAAAACAAACATCAAAATATTAAAATGGGGGTTCAATGATATTTCTATATCTGCACACATACACAGGAATACAACTAAAATAGTCTGGTTGCACGACCATCAGGATAGTCAGATTTCAGTGCATTGTGTAATTAGTCCATTGACTCCCAAGGAGCGGAGCCGAGAGGCAGATCTGATGCATACAGAGCAGGGGAGAAGTCCTTGCGCACCCTTTCAGTGCGGTGCCGGTGGACCACAGGCACGTGCATGGTAGAGAGTGAGCAGCGAACAGTAAAAGGTAACGGTAGGCATTCGAAAAGACAAGACAAAATGGCAGCATCTGCACAGAAAGGAGGATGCACACGAGGATCAGAATTTACAAGTGCATGCACCAGTGACACAGGCATATACTTACCACTTGAGCCCAACTTGTAGGTCCTGTGAGGGAGAAGACAGGGAAGCAGGCTACGGTGCCTGTAGACAATACACAGTGCTAAAGCACTGTGTAAGGGACCACAAAAAGCCAAATACAATTGGGATCCCTTACCGTCATAAGTTGCGAACGCCACATCTCCACATCTCCAACGTCACTTCTTCCAGAACCCTTGTCACAGGCCTTGAATCTGTCCGTGACAGTCCCCAACAGAGATTTCTGTCACAGCAGAACCCCCATCACCTCCACTACCATCCGGGTCCCTTTGCTACATGTACTCCCACGCCCCCCCAGACTTCCCCCAGAAGTCAGGGAAGGGCTCTATCACCAAGAGCTAGAACACACAGGACCTCTGCTGTCCCAGGACACACAGACATACAATCATGATAAAAATAATATTTTAGACCCCACAACAGCACTGAGACTGCTCTTATCAAGGTGGCAAATGACATCCACCTGAACACTGATGCAGGCAAAGTCTCAGTCTTGATCCTGTTAGATCTGAGTGCTGCCTTTGACACTGTCGATCGTGAGATCTTCTTACAGAGACAAGAGGACTGGGTGGACATCTCTGGTACGGCACTAAACTGATTCAAGTCCAATCTAGAATACAGGGAGTACTTTGTTAAAATTGGAAAATGTATCTCAGATAAAATGGCCATACTATGTGGAGTGCCCCAGGGGTCAATCCTGGGACCCCTGTTGTTCAATCTCTACATGCTGCCTTCTAATCAGGCTAGAAATCTAAGGGTAATAATGGACTCAGACTTGAACTTTAACAGTCACATCAAATTGATAATATCTGTAGCTTTTTACCATATAAAAAGCATTGCAAAAATCAAAAGTAAACTGCCAAAACCAGACTTAGAGAAACTTATCCAAGCATTTGTCTCCAATAGGTTAGACAACTGAAATGGTCTGCTCACTGTTCTCTCCAAGACAGCTACAGTACATCCAGAACACTGCTGCTCAGGTCCTGACTAGAACCAGGAAGTACGAGCACATGAGTCCTGTGCTCAGGTCTCTGCACTGGCTCCTGTGGCTCAGAGAAAAGACTTTAAAGCAGCTCTGCTCGTGAGCAAGTCTCTCCATGACCTAGCACCAAAGTACATCTCCGACATGTTAGTGCCATATGAACCATCTCACACTCTGAGGACTTCAGGGACCGGCCTCCTGCTGGTGCCCAGAGTCAGGACTAAACATAAATCAAAATCAGAATCAGCGATTTCTCTTTTCCCCATAAAGAGAAAACAAAGGTTAATCGGGGCCTCGTGCAGTTCTCTTCAGGGCCCCTGTCCTCTCAGTGTAAACAGTATGTGTGTTTGTGTTGTGCGCCTCCAGGGCCCGGTTAAAAGTCTCTCCAAAGAAGAGAAGGAATAAAACAACCCGGGTCAATTTGAAAAATAAATCCACACAGTGGAAGTGAACACATAAGGTCGACATGATGAGTACTTAGAGCCAGAGCCTCCAAATGTAGCTTGTCCATCTCCCAGAATCAGAGTGTAGTCAATGAGCTACACAAGTGAACTTAATGTCTTTATTTAGGCTAGTGTGTGTTTTTAGTTTTTGTGATAGACTATTATTGATATTTTTGTTTATGATTAAAATCAGAAACCTGGGTAGAGAAACAATTTGGAGGCATCAGCATCAGCCCAGAGGTGAAGTCCTCCTCTTTGAGTCACAAGTAAGTGAGCAAGTAAGGAAGAAGCATCATTTATGAAGAGAAACAGAAAGTTAACTGAAGTTACTAGGCTCTAGTGATTGACATTCAAGCAGGGCCTTAAAGTGGAACTTAACACTAAATCCACTTTCTTTTGTTTCTAAACTGTGTTTATGTTGTTGGAACTGTATTATCTACTGTTCCTAGACATTTTTGGCAACTTTAGTGCAAACTAGCTACAACTTTCTGGTCAGAACCTCCTAAATGTAGTGACATGAAAAATTAAGCCTAAAGAAGCAATGAGTCTTACAGCCAGTTACAGCTTAAAAAAAAAGCCTCAAAATACTGCCACCTACTGTTTTTTTTAAGACATTACAAAAAAAAAAAATGTATTATAAGGTTTTCTACCAGTGTGTATATAAACTTTTGTCAAGTATAACAGTAACAAGGACATTAATAAAATTCATTATGCTTACATATACTACGTATTTCTTGATTTTTCTGCATTTACACAAACAAAAGCCTTGGCCACTGTTATGTTCAGGACTCAGGAGGCTTGACAACTGATCATTTTAAGAACAGCTTATTCTGGTCAGCTAACATGTTACCCACGGAACCACAACTCCCGCTCACCTCACTTACATGCATAACCTATCTACAGGTGCCTGTGTGCACTAACTTAAATACATTACATCCCCCTTTTTAACAAGTTCTAAATTTACACTCATAACATTCACAGCAGGGCCACATTTTGTAAAGTACATTTTAAACAAAGTGCAAAACATCTTTTTTTTTTTTTTCAGATAACATGTTAAACTAAAACTCACAATAACATGCCACCAAACTCCTGTTTGCAATAACAGTTTTAACTGACTTGTTTTTACTATAAACACAGTTGTATCTAGCAGGTGGTTTTACTGCTCTACCAGATCTGGATTTATATGTTAATGCATCAGAGGTACCATGAACAGTCTGTGTATCGTGTGCATCAACAGTATGATCAGGGGTCCCTGTTTGAGTCTCTGAATCACTTGTTTGCATTTGAGTGTCCAGTCCATTTGTTGTGAAGCTCCTCTGTTTTTTTGTTGTTTTTTTTAACGTTAGTGTTTCCTGTATCTCCTGTACACCCTACCATCAGGTGTATGAACCATAAATGAATGTGGCTGTGTTTGTGCAGGACCACAGCTGGCGGCCATGACTCTCCTCGTTGCATTCGAAGACTCTCTCCATCTTGCAAGTCAGGCAGTGTCCTTGTTTGTCTGTCAAAGTACAGTTTCTGCTTGCCTTTCAGTTGCTGACGAACCTTGTCCAATCCATCAGGAGTGAACAGTGACGTAGATGTTGGCAGTTTTCCTTTCAGCCGGCGTCCCATGAGCAGTTGTGCTGGAGATAGTCCTACATTCTCCAAAGGTGTATTCCTATACTTCAAAAGTGAAATGTAGGGATCGCCTTTACTGAACTCGGTTTTCTTCAGCAGATTTTTTACAGACTGTCCCGTTCTTTCAGCCTGTACATTGGACCATTATCTGATATTAGCACATCAGGTATACCATGCCTGGCAAACATCGACTTAATAGCCAGTATAACCCTGTGGCTAATAGTGTCCTTCAGTTTCATGAGCTCTGGAAACTTCAAAAAGTAGTCCACACACAAAAGAATCTCAGATCCATTGTAGTGAAAGAGATCAGTGCCTACTTTCGCCCATGGCCTGTTGGGTAGTGGATGTGAAAGTAGCTCTCTTGGTTTACTGTTTCTGTGTTGGTTGCACACTGTAACACTGTTTGCTCAATGTGTGCTGACATGTTTGGCCAATACAAAATGTCTCTGGCTCTCCCCTTACACTTAACCACTCCTAAGTGTGACTCATGAATTTTCTCTAGCATTTCGTGTCTTAGCTGTGCAGGGACAACGATCTTAGCAGTTTTAAACATAACTCCAGAGGTGTATGTGACCTCATCCCTATTCACGTCATATGGCACATATGGCAAAATGTCCTTTGGTACTGCACGTTTTTCATTTGGCCAACCGTTTAGTGTCATGTCCTTTAATAACTGCATTTCTGTGTCTTCCGCAATAGCTTTTTGAAACTTGAGTAGTTTTTCCTCTGAAATTGGTAGTTGTTGTGTGACCAAATTTACATCCAACTCTTTTCCCAGTAAATCTTCTGTTTATTCTCTGAGAAAAGCTCTGCTCAAAGTGTCTGCTATGTAAAGTTCTTTACCAGGTTAGTACATTACCTTGAAGCCTCAGAAGCATTCTTTGTAGCCTCATGGGAGCCTGGTGAAGTGACGTTTTGAAAATGCTCTCCAGCGGCTTGTGGTCACTTTCCACTTGAATGTTTTTCCCACAAACAAACTGATGGAACTTTTCACAGCTATAAACAATAACTAGTAGCTCGTTTTCAATCTGAGCATACCTTTGCTGACAGTTAGTGAGCGCCCTTGAGCCGTATGCCACAGGTTGTCCATCCTGCAGTAGGACTGCTCCTATTCCTTCAGAACTCGCGTCCACCGAAAGAGTGACAGGTTTATTGACGTCATAGTATTTGAGTGTAGGAGCGTTGGTGACAAGCTGTTTTAGTCGTTCAAAACTATCTTGTTGTTTCTCCCAGTGCCACTCCGCATTTCCTTCAAGCAGCTTTCTCACGGTGCACTGATATCTGACAGGTTTGGTATGAACTTTGCAAGATACTGAATCATACCCAGGAATCTTAACAGATCTTGTTTGTTCTGTGGCGGAGGTAGCTGTGTCACCGCTATCACCTTTTCTTCATCTGGTTTCAAACCAGTAATGGGTAGTGCTCACGTTTAATAGCTTGATTTAAATCTTTGGGTCCAATGCAGATACATATTTCTTCGGTGTGACTACAGTGACCATACTATTGACCCACTGTGTTGGCTCTGTCTGCCTTGATATCACTCCCATTCTCTCCATACGCTGTAGTTCCTGAACTACTCTCTCTCTCAGTGCAACTGGTATTTTTCTGGGTGCTTTCACCACAGGTGTGACTGTCTGGTCTAGCTGTAGCAGGTAAACACCCTCCAAACATATTCATGCTTTTTACAACCCATTCTCCAAAAAGGATAGTGAGTGACATTAAACCGGTTTTGTTAAGTAGCACAACGACAGTAGCATTAGCATAGTTTCAGATTAGGAGAATATATGCTGTCAAATTGCCCAAAAGGATGACAAAAAAAAAAACAAAACACATTTACATGAGCAATTTTATTTTTATGAATAAACAATCTGCATTTAAAAGCACATGAAGAGGTCCACACACAGAAGTTTCATTCTGATTATAGACAGTAGACACATCACATTTCTATTAAAGGCCTACATTACTACATGAATCATTAGCAAAAGTCAAAGCAATAAAAGCCTGAAATAGTATGAGCTAGTGTAGAAGCGTGAGAGACACAGGGACATTTAGGTCTCAAAGGGGATATTTTTTTCGTTAAACATCTGAAACCTTTCTGATTTTTTCTAACGTAAAAAGATAAAATCAAATAAAATATGAAATCCTTATTTATTTTCGTCATTTCCTCTAATAAATCATCATAAACGCTTTCAGAATGTTTGATTTGAGCTGGTCAAATTCTATGTAGCTTTTCTCCATGGAGATATTTTTATTTTTCCTGGAATGTTTCCCAGTCTGTCATTCCAATTTATTTATGTCTACAGAGAAAAGGATGTGAAGTTACAGGTCATATCTGTGAAGAGGCGAGCCTGCTCACAGTGAGAATGCATCAAGATATTTGAGCAGTAAAAACACCTGTAACTGAATAAATGCAGACCCTCTACTAGAAAAGTGACATAGTTTCCATGGGGGTAAGAAGGTGGATGCTCTACAAGGAAAGTTACATAGTGCGTCTTTAATAATCATTACATCCCTAGTGAACATTAAAGATTTGATTGCAGTGTGATCCCTGTTTATTTGTGCAGAGTGGGTTTGTACACATTGCAGCGTGACCCGGTCAGATGCTGGTCGCAGGTTAGCGTGTAACGCACCTCTACCCCTCCATTCCTGGTGTTGCAGGCGTGGGGGTAGGTGCCCTGGAGGGGATAGTGCGTGCAGGAGATCACGCGGTTGCCCTTAGCCCACACCTCGATCTTCAGTCCTGCGTGAGTGTCCACCTGCACAACACAAGCTTCTATTAGCACGTGCTTTGAAATGTTAAGGGGGCTGCACCCATTTTTTCAGGTAATAAAGTAAAAATTGTTTTGCTTCAGCAAATAGATTGTATATTGTAAAACAATCTCTTTGGGTGAAAAGTAGGTTGTACTGTCTGCATCTAGGCCTAAAAAAAAGTTTTTATTCAAAAGTGCACTGTTAGCATTTCCATGACAGCAAAACTTTGCTCTGGCCTCTGAAAGCTGTGAAAAGCCCTCATGAATAATTAGGATGGTAGGAATGTGTGAAACATGGTGTCCACTGCATGATTTTTTTCTGTCTTTTAAGATTGTTCAATGTCACAATACACGATGTTGGGGAATTTAAATCGTGCAAAAACACACTGACACACTGTGCGATGGTGCAACGATCAGTCATGGATATGATAAAAGTTTCTCTGAGTGAATATTAGTCTCCAGACTCTATGTGGTAACCTCTCCATAATTGTGCAGGTTGGGTGAGGGTTGCCAGGTTTTCCATAAAATACAAAATCGCTCCGTAATTAGAAATTCAAACCATGTCTGTAATTGAAGTGATACGGAACAAGATTTTTAAGTCTAAAAGAATGACATGATCAAATTTTTTAGACAGCAAAAACTGTGTATGGTGCCTATAAACGCTGAGTGGTTTATACTTTTGTGTTTGAAAAGTAGGATTCTCTTAAGAGCGCACATTATAAATATGTCCAGGAGAATTGGTTGCATTTCAGAACATATTTGTGGAGATCTAAACTACAGGATTACCAAAATATGTTAATAAACAACAAAATATTTCGATTTTTATGAGAACATTATTTTACCTAATCATGTCATATTTGATAACTATGCCAACTCAGATGTCAATTTAATTGTAATATTTTATGCTGCCCTATACATGGGGGTGTTACAAATATACTTTCCTCCCTAGTACAGATACATAAGTGTAGAGATACTCACCTCGCCCAGATTGTAGACTGTATTCCAAAATGGGTAATTGGACCTGATGACTCGAGTCTGGCGGTAGTGAGGTCCATACCACAATTTGACAAAACTAGTACAAGAGAAAAGAGCATGAAGTAACAGTGTTTGTTATAAGATCTTTGAGTTTGTCCTACCTGTCAGTTACAGCCTGGAAGTTCCCATTAAGTCCCCAGGCCCGGACGACAGTCACCGTGAGCCGACCTCTCCACGCATTTTTGTTCACTGGGCACGGTTTCTCGTCTTTCTTACTGATGCCGTTTTCCTTCAAACAGAAGTCAATATAGAATTTTTTATTTTACAGATAAATATATCTCTTTGAGGGTGTGTGCTGTAAAAAATGTTTGTTACTTTATGTTTCAGAAAGTTTCAGGGCACACAAAAAAAAAGCAAACAGAGCGTACACACCAGGCAAGGTTACATGTACATTCAGCAGATCAATATTTCTCTCCCTCTGTTGTAAGCGGAGGTTGAAAGTCATGATTTCCATTGTTCTGATTTGTCTGATAATTTGTATCTAAAGACCCATTGTGGGTGCATCCTTTTTCAGCCAGCAATTTGTAATTGCCTTTTTTTTCCCTGCAACAAGAATGATCTTAAATAGATTTACATCAGATTTACTTAGACCTTCTGGGGGTATACTAAGAAATAAAGTAAAAAACAAGGACCAAATCCAACACTGATTGCACTTATTGGTGCAAGAAAAAAATTGACCAGACTCTTCCAACAGAAATCGCTCCAGGTGAGTGAATTCGTAGTATGGCTTTGGGATTTCCATTCTTACCAGAGCTCCTCTGGGATTTAATTTGCCAAAACTTTATCCCATTGATATTTCACATGATGTGTCTCATCTATTTTACAGGACTGTACATTTTGTCTACAATGTTTTTATTACTGGATCCTTTATAAATATCTACTATGATTTAAGTAACTAGAGCTGCCGATATCATGTTTGCCGAGTCCAAATTTACTATCCATCTGCCCTTTGGAAATAGCACTACTGAATGTTGTAAGACAAAATGGCAACTACTGTTTAAATCTAGGCTCATTTACTGCTGGTAGAAAATGTGGATCACACACACATCAACCTAGTAACTTGGATGTGTCTTTAGATCCCATACATCCTTATAACTTGTTGCCAGATTCTATTACCTGTACAAGCACAAAAGTTCTCATGCTGCAAAACTACTTTGGCACAGTCCACACAACCAAGCACTGATTGGATTGGTGTTTAAGTCAAAAAGAATTCCATGTCTTTCCATTGAACCTCATAGACTCATTTAGACTCATCACACCTAAGTGTTAGTGACCTGAACTGGGCTGCATCGTGGTAATGTCTTAGACTGAAGGATAGAATATTTTATTTCTGGTTTGATAGATTTCCACACAAACCTGTATATAAATTTATCCCATCCTTTAAATTGTGTCTGTGGAATCTCCACAGATAATGCATTGAATAAGTACAGTAATTTAGGTAGAATTACCATTGTAATCAACCTTATCCTTTCACGATGTATAGGGGAAGCAAAGCCCACCTGTTCATACACTCACTTTGTAATATTTCTATAGTTTATGGCAAAAAGAGATGAAAGGTCTTTTGGTACAAACACCCCAGGATATTGAATCTGTGACAATTTCCAGTGAAAATCATAATCTAACTAATTCCAGACTACAATTAAAATTGAACAAGAGGGTCTGGGGTTTTGACATTAAGAGAATATCCAGAAAAAGGCCCAAATATTTTAAGAGTTTTCTTATGCATATAGCATAAGGAAGTCTATATTCTGTAGTCCCTTTATAATTATACCTTCTAATTACTCTAATCATCTGGGCTCAGGTCTCGATAAACAGATTTAGCAAAAATGGATTAAGAGGGCAGACTAGTTACTAGTGTTTGACAAGCCACTGTTAATTTGAATCATTGCAGTTTGTGATGAATATAAGACTCTTATGCACTGTATGAATTGACTTGAGAATCTAAAGTGGCCCTTTGCTTGAGAAAGAAACTGCAAAATAACCAAATCAAAAGCCTTGCACAGGAGTTTGCCTTTCTTATGATATGAATGCTTTGACATATATTTTTTTGTGTTTGAAGGTCTTTAACAAAGCCTGTTTGGTCTATATCTACGAGAAACAACATGGTCTATTCCAGTCTCCTGGCCAGAGTTGATGCCAAAAGCTTATAATCAAAGTTAAGAACACTGATGAGATTTACAATCCAATTTATGTTTGTCTCCTTTATGAATAACCCATATAAATGTCTCCCTTCACACAGCAGTATCCCATAGTATTGTCTCCATGCATGCCTCGCTAAACATCTGTTAGACCTAAAAGATCGATTGTTTTATTTACCCAGGACTCAGCAGAAGTCTTCTTCCTCTTACTATTTGTTGTGTCTAACTTCATCAGTAATTTAAAATCCCCTGTGCATTTCAAAGTACCATCTGTATATTGTTTTTACATATTTTTCTGTATCTGCTACATGTAATTTTATTGCTTGATTATGATGATTTAGTGCAGATACAGAGACATGCAGTCTACTTTTCTTCACCCACCTTTGTGATTGACTGGTGGATTTAGTAATAGAGGAGTTAGATAACATTAGTACTACATGGCCTGAAAAAGTATATAAGACATAACCAAGACTATTTTGTTTGTATCACAACTCCTACCTTCAGGTAGTCGACAATGGCGGCGTTCAGGTGTGCTCTCTTCTGTGAGTCTGGCACCAGGTCGGATATGAGTCGGAGCGAGTACCGCACTATGTCGGGGTGGTCTTTGAGCGACTGCAGCCACGTGTTGTACCTTTGTGAGTTCTTGAAGAGCAGGGAGAAGTTTCCCGCCCAGTCCCTGCCCCCCACCACCTCTGTGTGGTGCTCCTGCAGGCCCGTGCTGAGCAGGTTCTGGCAGCTCTTGTAGAGTCCAGTCCAGGGTGCATTGTTCTTGCCCAGGCCAAGGTTTATGCCCAGAGAGAGACAGCTATGTGCCTGTACGGACCAGAGTGAGGTTTACTGTTATGGTAATGTGCTTTAATCATACCTAACTGGACAACGCAATAAGGGACTGCGCCCTCTGCTGGCAGTGGTGTCAAACATATTGCAGATAGTGTTTATATTTCATTAACATTGTCAATTTGTGTTTACAGAGTTAAAGTGACATATTATGAACACGAACTTGTTACCATGTTATAGTTGTTTCCCTTCTAATTTACCCTCTGAAGTTGTATTTAGTGTGATTCAAGCATGTTTGTGTCATCTTTGTTCTGCTTTTTCTTAAAAAAAAAAAAAAAAAAAATCTTGGTGATACAGTTGGGATTCAGCAGTTCTGTATAGCAATTTTGGCACAAATGAAGAAATGTGGTTCACTCCTGTGAAATGTACTTGAGGACATTGGTTCATTAGGTCAGTTCTCCTTTTTACGGAATGATACATGTTTTGCATGAAAGGTGAGGAAACTCATCTAAACGTGGAGAGAAACTCTGCACAGAAAAGGCTGGGTGGTCCTGAAGTCAAACCCAGAACCTTCTTGTTGTAAAATATGTGCTGTAGCCACTTAGCCACTGCCCTGTGGTTTATACTGAAGTAAAGGGGCAGAGTGAAATTAACGCTGCAGTTTTCAAAGTCAGTGGAAATTGTTTCTTTCTTTCTCAAAGCATAATAATATTCTTCTTTAAGTTAAAGTGCCCTGTTGTCTGAGCTCTCCACTGCACTCACACAGTGACAAAAGTGAATCTGTTCATGATTTGTCTAAGGCTTTATTTTGTTAATGTTTGAGGGCTGAGATGCATCGATACATCGACTCATGAGCCTCAGAATCATAATCAAATTTATTTGTGAGACACCCATAGGTTGCCAGCCGTAGTTGCTCTGTTACTTTAACAGAATGTAAACGTACCGTAGAAGGGGGAAAGCCTTTGAGAGAGGGCAAACAGGTTCGCAGACCCGTCACACGTCGAAATCGCCCACCCAAATATGCCTGCAAATATAAAGATTATGAAGTATTATAGACTGACCAATGAAACTGTGAGAAGCACCTCTTCAACATTGTCATGGTAATGGCCCTAAGTAGGCAATTAGAATAAAAACTCCCAGTTCTCTCTTCCAAAATGTGTGCTGGTCTTTTGACATGTTTTTAATCCAAATGACTGTAGCTGATCTGGAAGAGAGCCTCCGAGCGTGGACCTCTAGACCACTGGCCTGCTTCTACCTCATGCAGCTTGACCTTCAGAACCGACCTTCTGAAGGCATCAGCACAACAGCATGGGCCCACTTCAACTAGAAACATCCTGCTCCCTCTGTTTTGAATCTCAGGACCCTTTGGGACCTCCAGACTGGTCTTCAGTCACAGACTTTAACTCTGCCCAAAACAGTCTTGTTATTGACCCAAACGGGGTTACTACTATCTTCAAAAGACTGGACACCAAAAAGGCCAATGGGCCGGATGGGATTTCGCTGTTCCTCCTTAAAACATTTGCTGAGGAACTAACCCCAGCATGGACCCCCTTTGTTCCAGCTTTCAGCTGACACCGGACTTATTCCGACCATGTGGAAAAAAGCAACTATTATTCCTGTATCAAAAAAAACTTCTCCAAAGGAAAACAATGACTTCAGACCAGTGGATTTAACATCAGTGATTATGAAAGCGTTTGAACGCATTATGGTTGGTTTCTTAAAGAGGGATGTGAAAGATCATTTAGACCATTACCAATTTGCATATAATGATAACAGAAGCACTGATGATGCTCTCATTACAATTTCACACTTAGTTCTAAAGCTTCTAGAAAACCCCTGCTCATATGCTAGAATATTATTTATGGACTTCAGTTCAGTGTTCAATACTATTTTACCTAATGTTTTAATTAACAAACTGTTGCAGATAGGTGTCTACATTATCTGACATCCAGGTTATAAGGACTGGGGCCCCCCAGGTTGTGTGTGAGTTTGCCTCTCCTCTTCACACTTTACACAAATGACTGCAAAAGCAAACAATCAAACAATCAAACAATTACATTTTTAAATTAAAATTTTCTGATGACACAGCTATTCTTAGCTCACTTGATAAAAACACAGACATTGGTGTCTATAAATTTGAAATTGAACAAGTGGTAAAGTGGTGTGAAAAACACAATGTTATCTTAAATGTTGACAAAACAAAAGACATTTTTTTTTTATCCAAGATCTGTTGGTGATCACAGTTTTGTTGCAGTTAAGGTCAGATATAGAGAGCAGGTGAGTTGTTACAAATACTTGGGGGTGTATTTTGATTCTCAACTTAACTGGAGCAAGCACGTGGAATTTGTTTGCTCACGAATCAGTCAGCGCCTGTACTTTTTAAGAAGATTGAGGGTGTACGGAGTGGACAAAAATGTAATGCTTCTTTTTTATCGAGCATGTATTGAGTCTATTATCCGTTATGGGATATCTACCTGGTTTGGCAACCTATCTGTCAAATTGAAAACTCAAACCCTAAGTTTGACTAAAAGGGTGGGTAATATAATTGGCATGGCCCCCTGTCCTCTTCAGGAGATTTTTCAAGACGCACTAGTGAAACTGGGGAGTAAAATACGTAATGACCCGACTCACATCCTCCACAACCAGTTTGAGTTAATGCCTCAGGAAGAAGGTACAGGGTCCCAACCAGCAGACTAAACAGGTTTATAAACTCATTTGCTCCCCTACAGTATGGGAGTGTGCAGTGTCCTTTGGCACCTTAGGCAGAAAGGCCCCAGGGAATGTGCAATACTCACCATTACACTTTAGGCCCCAGGGAATGTGTAAAATATGCTAATTATGGGAAGCCGGTTCAATATCATCAAATGTTGAATGTTTTTTTTTTTCTTCTGATGAACTGCATTAATTGATGTGTCCACTGCGTGTGTGTTATGTGTATGTTTTTATAGGTGGCATGAGTTCCCTTGTTCCAAGACAAATTTCTCCTAAGGGAGACAATAAAGGCTAATCTAATCTAATCTAACATCCTGCTCCCTGTTTTATGTGCACACATCATAGATTGGCTTATTTCATCAATTTAAACTCAACACATAACTTTAGATAATTCTCATCAGTTTATCTAATCTTTAGTCTTTAAACCCCAGTCTAGAGCCACACTTCTTTGCATATTTCATAATTGATGCTGTCTGTTTAACTTAGTCAATAAATATTCATAAAACACAACTTCCTTCAGTGAATAGTGATGTTATTTCCAGATATAGTACATGAATTTATAAACCTTCAGGGCATTGTTTAATGAATTATTAAATAATTCATTAATTTAGATAATTGATTATACTGGATTGGAAGTGTCTGACATAACGAATTGAAAGTTAAAGCAGAACTCACGTTGCCTTTGTGAGTCTTTGGCTTTGACTTGAAGATTTCACAATTATACCCCTAACAAACCCTACAACTATTAACAGGAAATAAGAGCGAATAATTCACAATTGTGCCTGGTCAGGATAAATGTAGTGACCTGTCGGATGTAGTGCGTGCCATAGGTGCTGATAAGGCGTCTGTACTGGGCCTTGGTGAAGGAGTTGTAGGAGGAGGGCAGCAGGGACACGTCCTTTCGAAACTCAGAGCTCAGAGGAGGATTACTGGACACCTGGTATCTGCGCACACACATGCAAGGCGGGTTTTCATGCATTTTCGGCACATTACATTGATGTAGGTGGGGCCTAGAGGGGGTATCTTACCTGTAGTGCGTACAGGAGGAGCGGTGGACACTAAAAGTATACTTGTCAATTTTAGGTCTTCTTGCTGCAAATTTGAATACATCAGAGCGTGTCCCTCCCACCTCCAGGTCTCCATAGTCTTCCTGCTTCAGCCCCACCTGTCACAGAGGAGAGAGAAGTCATGTCAAAGATCATTTTCACTCTATTCTTATCTCAAAACACAGTCTCCGCATCTTACCTTCCAGTCACTGCTGTCTTGGGAAGTTATGGCACTGACCAGTTTACTGCACACAAATCAAAAAGTTAAATGAACACTGTTACAGAGTTACCCCTTGGCTTAGCCTCTGGGTACTCCTTCCGGGTTTAGAGTTACTAGTGGATTACCCCTCTTAGGGTGAAGGTTAGTGCTTGGGTAAAGTTACATTAGGATTACATTAGTCTTACCTGACTGAAGACTCCAGAGACTGGTAGACATTGGAATCACACTGAGTAAAAGCTTGGAAATCTGCTGCAGCGAGTGGCAGCTATAAATGAGGAGAGCATTTTAACATCCAAGTGTCCAGAGTGAGGGAAGTGTGGGAGTCCCTGCTTAGACTGCTGACCCTACGACTTGGCCCCGGATAAAGCAGAAAAAGACGGGGCCCCCTTGTAGATATGGGCCCTCTGCACTTGGTCACTTATAGAAACGTCTGATTGTATGATAGGGCTTTAGTTCTTGAAATGGCCAATGGTCACAGTCGACTGAAATGTTTGTGAAGTATTTATGGATGACAGCAGAAAGGAGGAAGCATGGAGTAGTGAGTTAGCTGGAGTTTTGGGAGTGCACAGTGCACAGTGTAATCTGCCTTTTCAATTCAACTAGATGCTGTTTAATAGTTTTTCTCTGCGTACATATTTGTATTTGCACACTATCCTGATCATTTCACTGTCAATGCATTGATGCACTGGGCTTGACATCAGTTAATGCTGTAACAGTACTGAAATAAAACTCTGGTTTGATTCTAAGGAATAGACCTGACACCTGAGACCTGTCTCTAATAGAATGTGATCTTTAACATTAAATCATAGTGCGTTCTTTTATATTACCATGTGGCCTTATATCTGTGTAAAGTGCCCTCAGTCGCCCAGGTAGGTTCCATAGTGGCCATGAGCGTATATAAGTCTATGTGTCTTATACTTGTTCTGATACATCTCAAGATCATTCTAAAGTTATTCAGGAAAGGTTCATTTATAGCATCAGTACTTATTCAATTGAGTATCTGGATTTGATACAAGTTTTACTATCAGTTAGTAGAAGATGTTCAATACTTTTGACAACCTTAATTTGAAGTGTAAACTCAAAGTAGGATTCATACACACAGGTGTATGAACGAGTGTGTGTAAAAACAAATGTTACAGTTTTAGTATCTGATTTTTGATACTTTTAACAACCATAATTCATTGTCCATTGGTGACTTGCTATAGTGAAACAATTATTCACCATTTTACCAAAATGTCTGAATGTTAGGGTATCATATCTGTGGCTGCCTCTCTCACCTTCTGCAGTTGGTTTCCTTGGAGAGGGTTTTCGATCAGGTTGCAGGTGCCTTTCGGGGTTGTGTAGGTGGTGACGTCGACCACATAAGCCCCTTTCCTCTTCAGGGTGACGATGTCGTAGCCCTCGCCCATCAGGTTGTGTCCCGGGATAAAGGGGGCGTTCTTGCACAGATCACCTATGCCGATTAGGCTACAGCAGTGACCCAGAGACAGGAGCCCCGCAAGGAGGGAGAGAGCCAGGGGGAAAAACGCCATGGCCTGGAATGCACACATATCTACATTAATGTCTAATCTGCAGAAAAGTTTTTTTTATCTGTGTATAAATCTGTGCTGTTCTGCAGCTTCCTGGTGCGTGCACTCACCTGTGGTCCTGTGGAGCAGGCTGCTGTGCAGAGGGTTAGGAGCCGGCGGTACTGTAGGAGAGCAGGGAAGTAACAGTCTTTTTATACCAAGGACAGGATATCAAAAATTCAAGGCAGAAGTACTTGTCGGAAAATTTTAAGTTCAATTTTAAACCGGAGAGACCACATTCAGTGTGAACAGACTGGCTCAACCACTTTTACCTTCCTCAAAAAGGGCGGAGGTGTCTGTACGGTTTTTAGAGACCAATTAGGTTAATTATAGGTTTTCATTTGAAGTGTTTTCATCTTTTGAGTATGTTTCCTTTAAAATGGAGCTAGACAATCCCCCTCTATACTCTACTAGTGAAATCATCAATTAAACTTAAACAGTGCTCGGGATGTTTGTATATGACTGAGATACTTTTAGTCATTTGCACAGACTTTGACGGTTTAGTTATTACAGATGATTTTAATGTTCATGTGGATAATGTGTTTGACAGACACGCTAAAGAGATCAGTTGTCTTTGAAACATTTGATCTGACTCAGCATGTCAGCGAACCCACCCACAACAGAGGGCACAGTCTGGACCTGCTCATTACAAAAGTCATTATGGTGGATGTTGCTCTGTCTGATCATTTCTGTGTTTTCTTTGACCTGTCTGTTATTTCCAAAATAATGGCTGGCCCTGCAGTTGTTTGAAGGAGACTCATAAATGATAACACAGGTGCACTGATGATGGAAATAATAAACGTTAAAAAATTCTCATGTACTAATGCTAATGGTCTGCTGAATTCTGTGACTTTGAGTGTTTTGTTCTGGACACCATTGCCCTGATGAAGGTTAAAATGGTTAAAGATGAGCGGAAAGGAGGAATGATGACTCTGTCAGGGCGCAGAAAAGGGAGTGCTGGAGTGCTGAGCAGGAATGGTGCAAGTCAAAGCTCCAGGTTCATTATGAGATTTACAAAGAAAAGTACAAAGTACATGTACAACACAGTTTATGTAGAACACGGAAGAGGTATATTTCTGACATTA
Source organism: Periophthalmus modestus (assembly GCA_019594935.1). NCBI lineage: Eukaryota > Metazoa > Chordata > Actinopteri > Gobiiformes > Gobiidae > Periophthalmus > Periophthalmus modestus. The sequence goes on along the minus strand of JAIEZT010001373.1, from coordinate 9,661,432 downwards.
CTGGAAGTTGCAGTAACTCTCGTGTCCTATTTGCAAAAGTAAACAGACTAACAAACCCTCCAAAACTAATTTCCACATCTAAGTGAAATGAATATGTAGACACTTAGACTTGACACACTTTGCACCTGTAATTGACAGAACTGTCCAAGACACCATCACCAGTCTGAGTTCATCTTGTCATGATCTCTGCCTGCTCCTGCCTCCTGTGTCTCCTCTCCCCCTCCCACTCCTGCCTGACTCCAGAGCTGGGTGGAGCCCTGGCTCCTCCCACACGCACCTGCAGCCCATCAGGGCAATCAACACACCTGCAGGAGGATAAAGGGAGCCAGGACCCAGCTCTCTCTGCCAGGTCGTCTGATCGTCACCCTGCTGCTCTTCACCGTGCGTCTGCGTGCTGTTCACATCACTGCTTGTCCTCGTGTCTCTGCTGTGCTTCATGTCCGTGTCCTGCCTGATGTCCTGCCCATGTCCTGCCTGTGTTCTCCGACCCTGTCTCCCGGTACCGGCTGTGTTTCCCGTCTCGTGTCTTCCCTGCACCTCTGGACCCTGACCTGCACCCCAGCACCCAGCTCCTCGTATGTTCTCCCGTCACCTGTGTGTCTTGTTCTGTAAATAAACACCCTTGAACTTGCCCCGAGTCCCGCCACTCGCTTACATACACTGCATTCCAAATTATTATGCAAAGTGTGTTTAAATGTCATTAAGTTGTTTTTTTTGTTTTACAGTGAAACACATGGATGGTATTGTGTCTCAGGGCTCTTTGGGTGAGTGAAATCAATCTCAGACACTTAAGCCAATGAGTTTGCCAGATAAATCCAATTAGAGGAAAACTACTTAAGAAGGATGTTCCTCATTATTAAGCACACAACCATTTTCAATCTGGGAAAGAAAAAGGATCTCTCTACTGCTCAAAAGTGTGAAAAAAATGTCTCGAATATAATTTGCATAATGCTTTGGAACACAGCGTAGTTAACATGTCACTTAAATCTGGAACATTCCCAAGAGCAGCACTGATGCCACAATACTGAACAATTACCGACCCATATCAAATCTGCGTATTTAAGACTTGAAAAAGTTGTTTACCAACAGCTTATGAACTTTCTCCAAATGAGCCACTCCTTTGATGTTTTCCAGTCGGGTTTTAGACCCCACCACAGATTGCTCTTATCAAGGTGACAAATGATATCCGCCTGAACACTGACGAAGGCAGAGTCTCAGTCTTGTCAGTCACTGAATCCTCCTACAGAGACTAGAGGACTGGGAAGGCATCTCTTGTACGGCACTAAACTGGTTCAAATCCTATCTATAAGAGTACTTTGTTGAAACTGGAAAATGTGTCTCAGATAATGTCCCTGACCTGTGAGGGCAATCCTGGGACTTTTGTGGTTCAATCTGTATATGCTGCCATTAGGGCAGTTGACACACAGCAATGGTGTGTCTCACCACAACTCTGCAGATGACACTCAGATCTATGTCTCACTGCCATCAGGTGACCATATGGACCATTGGATTCACTCTGCCACTACATCCAGCAGATCAGTGTGTGGATGCAAAACAACTTTCTTTAGCTAAAGTTAAACAAGACTGAAAATGTGTCAGCAGTCACCTCTAGTCTCTCTCTCTCTCTAAAACTTTCAAATCAGGCTAGAAATCTAGGGGTAACAATGGTCTCAGACCTGAACAACCACATCAAATCAATATTATCTGCAACTTTTTATCATCTAAAAACTATTGCAAAAAGCCAAATGTATAGAGTCCATGTTTTTGTCTCCAGTAGATTAGACTGCTGTAACGGCCTGTTCTCTGGCATCTACAAACAAAACAAACTACAAAAGCATGAAGACAGCTGTAGTATCCAGAACGCTGCTGCTCAGGTCCAGACTAGAACCAGGAAGTACGAGCACATAAGTCCTGTGCTCAGGTCTCTGCACTGGCTCCTGTGGCTCAGAGAATAGACTTTAAAGCAGCTGTTTGTGAACAAGTCTCTCCATGGTCTAGCACCAAAGTACATATCTGACATGTTAGTGCCACATGGACCATCTCACACTCTGAGGACTTCAGGGACCGGCCTCCTGCTGGTGCCAGAGTCAGGACTAAACATGGGGAATCAGTGTTTCAGTTTTCTGCAGCTAAAACCTGGAACAGTCTTCCTGAAGATGTGAGACAGGCCTCGACTTTAACAATGTTTAAATCCAGGCACAAAACGGTTCTGTTTAGCTGTGAATATGATTGAAAGGTTTTTACTCTACACTCTTCTCTTTAATGTTAATTTTATAATGATTATTTATATTTATTTATGTTTTGAAAAGTTGTATTGTGATTTTCTTATCCTGTAAAGCACTTTGAATTACTTTGTGTAAGAATTGTGCTGTACAAACTAAACTTGTATTGCGTCTGGAAAACTGTCTAAAATTATAAAGATTGAATGTATATTAAGTATTTCTATTAAAGGAACTAGGGCTGCACAATATATCACAAAACTATTGACATTGACATTGTGCAATCATTTCATCATAACAACACAAAGTTCTCCATTTTACAGAAGTTTTTTTTTTTGTTTGTTTTTGGAAAGTGAAAATGCACAAAAAGACAGATTTGATTTGCTTTACTTGGTTTCTTGATTTATTCTGTTATTTTTATTTAATTATTTATTTATTTATTTATTTGACAGAGTTTGACTAGTAAATATAAAAAGTAAATATCACACTACAAAACAAAGTTCATAGGTTGGAGAGGAGTTTCACTTGTTTTTTTACTGAAATAATGAGAGTGACCAGAGCTATACAAAACTGATCTCCAGCCTCCAGCTGAGTCCTGGTGCAAGTGTCTTACCACAGCAACACAAAGACTTCAGGAAGACTGCCGTCATCACATCCAAAGACTTCAGGGCCGTCCTCCTCATCTCACATCTGGGTCACATCATGGCAGCTGACCTCTCACATTTCAAATTATTTTATTCGGTCATTACATTCAAAATCAAACATTATTCAACTCATATAAGGTGGTACATAACATTTCTATCATGACCAAAAGGGTTTAGGCTGAAGTAAAAAATTACTTACAATGCCTTACCCATTTTAATAACACACAGGAATTCCAGGAATAGCAGCAAGAATCAGTTTTACAACATATGATTAAATATGTATACAAAGAAAAAAACAAAGTAAAGAGTAAAGAGTCTTGTAATTTTCAAAAAGTAATGATTTATACCTCTTTTTAAATGCTTCTATTGTGTAGGAGCTTTTTAAATTTATCTTCAAGTTTGTTCCACACACTGACCCCTCGAACCCCCTACAATGATGTTTTTTTTACTGGTTCTAGCCTTGATTTCTTTTAATATACCTGTTCTTCTAAAATGATATTGACTGTCTCTCTGTTTGAATAACATCTGTAAACAAGGGGGGAGCTTATGATTAAATGCCTTGTACATAATTGCGGCTGTGCTCAAATTGACAAGCTTAGACAGTTTTACTAGTTTTAACTTAAAAATAGGATTACTACGCATCCTACTTGGGAGTGCATTAAACAGTACCAAACTGTCATTTAGATACATATAAGTATTTCCTGGTCCCTATGACAATTTGTGCCTTAGATTTTATTTTGCAACTGATACGAGCGCAATAGTTCCCTTACTTGTGCTTGTGCATGATTTAATGTGCGAGACTTTGTCTCTCAGACATGTGCTGTGCAGTTTGTGTTTTTAGCATTAGGACTGGAAGCACTTTGCAGGTTCCTCAGACTGGAAATTATTGATGGATGTGCAAATCAGAGTTACGCTATATTGGATATTATTCCGTTTTGGTTATTGTCTTATGTTCCCATGGAAACTGCCACTGATGGGTGGGTTGACGACATGTTTGGGGATTGTGTAGTGACTGGAATGTTTATTGTTCATTTTGTGGGTCTGTGTGCCCATGGATTGTTCATGATAAATTTCCCCAGAAGGAGACAACAAAGGCTAATCCGTCTTCTTCAGGGGCCTCGTGCAGTTCTCTTCAGGGCCCCTGTCCTCTCAATGTAAACAGTATGTGTCTTTTTAGACCAAAATGTGAGACATCAGGAAATTAGCCCATGGTTACACCTGCTGTAGTCCAGCCTCCAGCTTTCTACAATTATCACATTATATACAATGCTAATTTTAAGACAGTTTAAGTTTTAAGAAATGATTTGCAGATTACAGGTCAAATCCTTGTGCCCTCTGCTACAGCCCTGTCTGTTTAGACATCTGGGCTGATTTACTTGAACTTTTTCTGTACATATGAAACCAGCACAAAGATGTCAAGTGGTTCACTTTTGTTCTCTACATCAATTTGCAGATTCATACACTGAATGGGCAAACAATAAACGAGTAAATAACAAAGCAACACATGCTCCAGGGCCCCTAAAAGGCCTTAGAGGTAAAGGTGTGTTGGTGTGAGGGAGGGAGTTCAGGTAAGAGCTAACACCTGGTGTGCTGTTTACGCCCTTGTGGCACTGTGAATGTGTGCTTTCTTTTTAAAGTTTCTCTGAACATGTTATTTTGTCATTAAACTGTAACAGTTCAATGACAAAATAATGTCATTAAAGTGTGACAGGAGTGACCTGATTACACTGGCCACTCCTGCCCTAGTTTGGTCCTGCTTTTTTCCTGTTCAAAAAAACGTATTCGTAAATGTCAACAAATTTTTAAAAAGTTGCACTATAGCTCCAGTCTAATCTTTTTGATTTGCCTGAAATTTTCTATAATACGGCATTAAATGTTTATATCTTGAATTTATTCAATTGCAATTGTGTTGTGTGCCTCAAAAGTTACTTGGAAAAACATGCATTCTTACTGCAAGTGAGGTCACCTCTCCTCAGATCTGACCTGTAACTTGTCCGGGTGGTGTTATCTGGTTGTTTCCATGAAGACAGGTTAAATGTCACACTGTGTCTCTATGGACATTATACTTTACCTCGAATGTTGCAAGCAGGTGGCACCGTAAAAGTTGCATAGTGTGTCTTTAATTAGTCTGTAGCCAATATTCAGATACTGCATTTTGGGAAGTGTGTATTTTAGTGTATTTTTGTGTTTACTGTTTTTTTAGTTTTTCAAATCAATGAACGAGTCACAACACACAATATCTTTTTTCCTGTGATGATTGTAGTAATCATCATACTAAAATTTCAAAGTCGATTTCGATACTAAGGAATAGACTCAATACTCAATACCAATTCTGATACCACGAGAATAATAAAAAACAATTTTAGACAAGAGAATGTGACAATAGAATAGTACTTTCTTTAGTGTTACCATTTGGCCTTATATCTGTGTATCCCTCAGTCGTCCAGGTAGGTTCCGTAGTGTTCCTGGTGTATACTAGTCTGTGTGGGCTTATACTTGTTCTGATACAGCTCAAGATCATTCTGAAAGCTGTTCAGGAAAGGTTTACTTCTGTCTTGTCAATGTGACTTTTTAGTATCGACACTTGCTCAAATGAGTATCTAGTTTCTAAACTAGTTTTAGTATCGATCAGTATGTAATTTGATACTTTTGGTGACCCTAATCTAAAGAGGATCAACCTGATGTTGTAGTTAAAATAATAAGCCAATATTTTACCTGTTTATATTTTTGGACACAAAGATAAGTTGTTAAAAAAAAAAAAAAAAAAATGGAGTGGATGTACATACTGAGCTAATGCTTTACACTCCAACAATAAAAAGAAATTATTATTACTATTGCAATGAACAGAGCAGTTTGTCATTAGTCATTCATGCTTCACAGCTTCATGAATGGGTTAAATTATGGTCATCTAGAGGCATGCATGCTAAAAAAGCTCAGGGCACACTGCAAATATATATATAAAAATCATCTACATGAGTTAAAATCTTTTTTTTTCTCCCTCTCTTCTAGGCTGTTGTGAAGTAGTGGCTTAAGCGTCGCCTGGAAATAGGTTCAATTCCCATCAGAGGACATAACGTTGTTGTGTCACTAGGCATTTCACTCCATTGTCCACCCTAATTTTTTCCCCCAAAATTTTTTGTCCACATGTTGATAGACAGTTTAAGCTTATTAAGAAAATAGTCAGAATGGTTTATTTTCAAGAGTACTTTATGTCTAATAGTAAATATATAATATATATTATAAATTTATATCTAAAAGTAAATATTTTTAAAAGATGCACTATACAATTTTCACAGTATGGCATTACATGTAAATATCTCCATGTAAACAGGTGATGCAAAGTTTTCCAGCCTCGACACAAATAAACACATGCTCCAGGGCCCCTACAAGCCCTTAAAGGTGTGTGTTAGTGTGAGGGAGGTGTTCAGGTAAGGGCTAACGCCTGTCACTGTGTAATGTGCTGTTCACGCCCTTGTGACTTGGTGAAAGTGCGCTTTGTTTTTGAAGGTTTCAACATATTTCTGATGTGACTTACATGTGTCTCTGAACATATTATTTTGTCATTAAACTAACTGTTTAATGACACCATAATGTAATTAAACTGTGACAGGTGTGGCCTTATTACACTGGCCACTCCTGTCCTGGTTCGGTCCTGGTTTAGTCCTGTACAAAAATCCACTCATTCATAAATGTCAAATAAATTTTAAAACATTGCTCTCCAGTCTCCAGTCTGATCTTACTGGTCTGCCTGAACTGTTCTGTACTAAGGCATTAAATGTTTATTTCTTGAATTTATTCAATTGCAGGTGTTGTGTGGCTCAGAATTAACTTTGAAAAAAAAAAAAAAAAAAAAAAAAAAAAAAAAAGGTCTCACTAATATTTGGTTGGACTGCCTTTAGCTTTGATTACAGCTCTCATTTGCTGTGGCATTGGTTCAATAAGCTTCTGCAGTGTCACAAGATTTATTTCCATCCAGTGATGCATTAAGTTTTCATCAAGACCTTGCATGATCATCTTGATGATGGTCGAGTCTGACCGCTGCACAAAGCTTCTCCAGCACATCCCCAAGATTCTCAATGGGGTTAAGGTCTGGACTCTGTGGTGGACAATCCATGTATGAAAATGACGTCTCATGCTCCTGAACCACTCTTTCACTATTTGAGCCCAATGAATTCTGGCATCGTCATCTTGGAATATGCCCGTGCCATCAGGGAAGAAAAAAAACATGGATGGAATAACCTGGTCATTCAGTATATTCAGGTAGTCAGCTGGAGGAGGCTTGTACTTATTTGCTTAGTTAAATACATGCTGTTTTCCAAATCCAAAACAACACCTCAACATCTCCCCCAAATCACTACAAATGAAGGCAAACCAATTGAAAAAGTGTCAGTATATAAATATCTTGGGATTTTAATCGACGACTGTTTTTCCTTCAAGCCACACATTCAAAAATTAACTCACAGACTCAAATTGAAGTTGCGCTTCTATTTTCAGATAAAATCTTGTCTGTCATTTGAGGCTCGCAAAAAACTTGTAAATGCCACTTTTCTGCCTGTTCTTGATTTTGGTGATGTTATTTATATGAATGCCTCTGTTGAATGTTTACATGCTCTTGACACTGTGTATCATGGTGCACTACGTTTTATTACGAACATGAGGTCCCTGACCCATCATTGTGTCCTGTACGCCCGTGTGGGCTGGACTTCTTTGACACTTCGCAGATTGAAACACTGGTATATTTTTATTTATAAATGTCTTGCTGGCCATTTTATCTCCAGCAGCTCATAGAAGTGAGGAGCAGCAGCTCTTACAGTCTCCGCTCTCAGGAGCTGCTCCTGCTCTCGGTGCCCAGAGCTCGCACAGAACTTGGGAAAAAGGCTTTTCGCTTTGCTGCAGCTCATTCCTGGAATGAACTCCAGAGGGATTTTAAACTGAAGGATTTGGTATCGTTGAACTCTTTTAAATCACTTTTAACTGAACTTGAAACAGAACGATCAATTTGTAAATGTTTCACATAGGACTCGTTTTTATGATGCTTTGGTTTGTGTGAAAGTGTGAATATTTTGTGTTGTTCTGTGTCTGTGTTGATGCTGCCTCTTGGCCAGGACACTCTTGAAAAAGAGATTTTTAATCTCAATGAGTTTTTTTATCCTGGTTAAATAAAGGTTAAATAAAAAAAAAAAAAAGTGAAATCCAGGTGGCAACTTTTTTTTGGCCAGGCAGTGTATATGTAAAGCTGCACTATACATTACACGCAAATATCTCCATGGAGACGGGTGATACAAAGTGAGAGGTCAAATCTGTTAAGATGCCAGCCAACTCAAAGTAAGATTTCAAAAATATATACTTTTTACACCTGCAATTGAATAAATGCAGATTAAAATAGTTTAATGCCATACTAGAAAACATTCCAGGAAAAGAAATTCCGAGTGGAAGCAGACCCTCCACCAGGAAAGTTACATAGTGCATCTAAGATGAAATAATAAAATAATAAATAAAAAAAAGGTCTATTTTAGAAGTCATTTTGGATCTAATAAGTAAATCATTTCAGCTAGTCCAATAATGATTAATATTATGAGTTTTGCTTTAAATGGGATCTAAACCCTTAGCCTCCACAGGTCCATCGAGGCTATAGATTTGGGCCTTATATTGGGACGTCAGTTTACAGTGGCATTTCCATAGTGATAAAAACAGCTGTGGTTTGGTGGTGTTTGGGGGCTCTTTCCTAAAATTCAAACGATATATTTTTGTAATTTTATTTTGTATTTTGTTTTTTAATGTAGCCACATGTGCAAGAATATGTAAAATCATCATTCTCATTCAATACAATACAAGCCTCCTGTACTTTTCTCTGGCATTCTGAAGTTGAGGAGAGGAGCTACAGGACTATTGCACAGAAGTCTCTTACCACAGCAGAAGCTCCATTCCAACTGTGAACATATTACAAAGTGGGACTGGCCAGGTGCCCAGTCAAATACAAAACCATTAGAGCCTTTGATGGCGAGCTAGAACCAGCCTAGAACCTCAAGAACCTGAACATATTCACTGTCAATGCTCATCCTTCTACAGCCTGGTAGAAGGCTTGTTGCAGCCAGTCACTCCCCGCACTTTTCCACCCATTATTTGCATTCACACAAACCGTCTCATGCGCTTATGGACAATTCAAGAACTCCCCGGTTAAACTTTTGGACACTTGCCAAACTATCAGTCATCGCTGTGAACTGCAAGTGTGTGTTTGTCTGCCGTCACAGTATTTGGAGGGCCTCCTTTAACTCTTCTGGCCACCAGTACTTTACTTTACTTACTTTACTTAAGTCTGATTTCACAAAGCTGGTCTAGAGCAATGGTAATATACTAGATGGGAATAAGGATTTCACTTGTAAATGACAAAATTATATAAAAATCCAATGTTTCATTCTGACATCCCTCGTCCTGAAAACATATTTCATCTTTTAAAGTTCTGTGTGTAGAGGAGCACTACTGGTTGAAGGAACTGTGTGTAGCCTGCACTCTTACAGTTTTAAAAAAGTATTACAATACAACTGAACCTGGGTTTCCAGTTCTTAAACCTGCAGATAGAGGACACACACAAGTTTTTCTCATTCTCAGTATATGGACAGGCCTCATGTGAAAACTGAGTTGCAGAGTTTGCACGAGCACTGTACAGTCACAATTCCCTTCCCGCGGCCAGTTGTTCAAGGGGAATTAAAGTAGGAGCAGTCAGAAGGAAAAAGCTCACAAAGAGTGCTGGACTCACCAACAGGTAATCAGGTTTCAATGATGCATAGAAAATCCAACTTGTCTGACGTGAAGAAGTCCTTTAAAATTAACATTTTGTTGGCTAGCGATCTAGCATTCACAAGTGCTATCCTAGCAGCACACACTGTAGCTTTAGCCGTCCCTGGGGCTCGGAGAAGTGGCTGTAGGTTGTGGAAGTTTACTTGGCGCCAGGAGACGTGAACATTGGGACGACAGACTGGTTGAGAGGTGCAGACCACCGGAATTAAGCATGGTTTAATAGGGTCCAAGGAGCGCCAAGGGCGGCGATGTGACGGTTCCAAATATTCCAGAAAGTCCATTGGAGATAGTGAAAAGTGGGCCTTTAGCTTAACCAGCCTTCCACTACGTTTTCCTCGGCGCTTGCGTCCTCTGCGCAAAGGTGTAGCAGGTGACACACGGAGCAGGTAAGCTGGGACATCAGAGAGGGGAAGAGGGCATGTCTTTTGTCCATTAAAGTCATAATTCACCAGATTTTGAAATCAAGCAGGGTTTGGCGATCATAGACCAGCACTGAGTTGACTTTTAGTGTGAGAACAGCCCGAAACAGGAAAAACACAATGAACATTCGGAGAGAGAGACAGCCGGCCACATACTGGCGCCATCTTGCTAACCTTACTGCAGGTGAAAGGACTAAAACATGCCTCTTGCTCTGTAATTTGGAATACTAGGAGTCTACCTACTTTCTCTCCTTGTTCATAGTATGTATGTCTCAGCTGTATTAATATTTGTTTTTTCAGAACTATACAATAGATTAACTTCAGTCTGGAGACATTGATTTTTATTATACTGGTTGGATGACGGGGAGAGCTCATATAGTTGAACTATTTCTTTGATTTTGCTAATAATATTGGATTCCTTCTCTCTTGTCTTTTTCATCAATGAAACTGTCATAACAAAGGCAGGTGGGACCAAAAGATGCAGTACATGGGGAAAGGTTTACAGTGTTATTTACAGATAGTGAAAATATGTGCAAGCAATGAAGGTAGATCCGACGATGAGTGGGGAGTGAGGTGCGGGCCAGGGTCCAGGAATGTGACGTGGAGTTTAGAGACAAAGACGAGGCAGACAATACTGGAGCAGGGTGCGAGCAAGGGTCCAAAGGACGTGGAGTGCAGAGACAAAGACAAGGCAGACAATACCGGAGCAGGGTGCGAGCAGGAGCAGGGAGGCAGGGTCAGGAGCAGAGCTGGGATGGTCCAGGAAGCAAGATCTGAAGGGTAGCAAAAATCCGACGAGCAAGGTAACAACAGGCAAAACATAAGCAAGGTCTAGCAAGAATATCCACGTTGACACGCAGACAATCTGAACCGAGTGTCTGGTGCTGGCTCCTATTATCCACGGCTGGTGGTATTGATTGCGCTGATGGATTCCAGGTGTGCGCGGGAGGAGCCAGGACTCCGCCCAGCTCCAGACTCAGGCAGGTGAGGGAGGGGAAGGAGCAACACAGGAGGCAAAACAAGAGGCAGGAAACACTGGGATCATGACAGAAACAACTGGGTGAAATCAACTGACCATGTAAATAAGCTTTTTGAGTCTCCCATTATGTACATCTTGTTACATCTGGCGTGTCATTAGTGGCTTAAAATCAAGGTCAAGGTGTTTTTCAATTTCTTTCTTGCCTGTCTGATCTGATAATAAAGAACTGTTAAATCTCCACACTTTAGTTGTTTTTTGCCCAATTGCAATTTGTATAATACTGGACTGTGATCTGACAAAACTGTTGTTTAATATTCACATAATGAACTTTAGACAACAGGCCTTGATAGATAAGGAAGAAATCATTCCTTGAAAAGGAATGATGGATTGGTGAAAAATTATTCGCTTTTATCAGGGAAAAATGATCTCCAGGGTCTACCTTATAAGTGTCCATGAAAAGTGTGAATTGTTTTTGCCGAATTTGACAGTGTTGGTGCCCTCTTCAAAGATCTATCCGGGTCAAGTACCAGGTTGAAGTCCCCAATAATAAGCTTGTGTGTGTATCTTTATCTTGAACATGTGTCTGCTGAAGGAACCTAATATGTATGTCAAGTGTCTCAAGATGGGAAAGAATATTGCCTTGCTTCACTGCTCCATTTAGTTCCTTACAGTTCCAAGAAATGATCTTTACGGTGTTTTATACCATAGTCAGTGATTATCAAAAATCATCAGCACCACCACCTCCCCCATAGCACAAGTCAGCTGCACCACCACCTTCCCATGTGAAGAATTCATCTCCAGCGTCACTTCTCCCAGGACCCTCGCCACAGGCCTTGAATCTGTCTGTGACAGCCTCAACAGAGATTTCAGTCACAGCAGATCCCCCATCACCTCCACTGCCATCAGGGTCCCCTTTGCTACATGTACTCCCACTAGGGACTCTTCACTCTCCTTTTCCTCCCCACCTTTACCCATTGGCCCTTTCCACCATCTAGAAAGCCTCATCAAATCATGATTAAGATAATATTTTAGACCTCACCATCCACAGCATAGAGACTGCTCAAGAGCTGGTGACAAACGATGGTGAATGACGTGGTGAACTCTTCCCGTAAGCTTCCTGAACACTGATACTGGCAAAGTCTCATTGGCCCTCACTTGCTGCCTCATCCACAACTGTTGAGCATGCTTGCCCTTACCTGAGACCCCAGAGCTTTTATGGCACTGAACTGGACACAAGTCCTCTCTGAAAACAGGGACACAGACATTGAACAATGTATGATAAAGATAGTAATTTCCCCCACCACAACACTGAGACTGCTCTTATCATGGTGACAAATGACATCCACCTGAACACTGATGCGAGGTGCCCCAGGGGTCAATCCTGGGACCCCTGTTGTTCAATCTCTACATGCTGCCTTCAAATCAGGCTAGAAATCTAGGGGTAATAATTGACAAACTTGAACTTTAACAGCCACATCAAATCCATAATATCTGTAGCTTTTTACCATATAAAAAAACATTGCAAAAGGCAAAAGTATACTGTCAAAATCAGACTTAGAGAAACTTATCCAAGCATTTGTCTCCAATAGGTTAGACAACTGAAATGGTCTGCTCACTGGTCTCTCCAAGACAGCTGCAGTACATCCAGAACACTGCTGCTCAGGTCCTGACTAGAACCAGGAAGTACGAGCACATGCGTCCTGTACTCAGGTCTCTGCACTGGCTCCTGTGGCTCAGAGAAAAGACTTTAAAGCAGCTCCGTGTGAACAAGACTCTCCATGGACCAGCTCACACTCTGAACTTCAGTACATCTCTGACATGTTAGTGCCATATGAACCATCTCACACTCTGAGGACTTCAGAGACCAGCCTCCTGCTGGTGCCCAGAGTCAGGACTAAACATAACATTTCTCCTTTAATCTTAATTTTATGATGATCATTTGTATTTATTTATGTTTTGATTTGTTGTATTGTGATTTTAATGTCTTTCTTATTCTTTAAAACACTTTCATATACTTTGTGTATTAATTGTGTTATACAAATAAACTTGCCTTGCCTCTGGAAAACTGTCTAAAAAAATAAAGAATGAATGTATGTCATATTTTTCTATTAAAGGAACTAGGGCTGCACAATACATCGCAAAAATGTCTGTATCGCAAAATAACAAAAATAAATTCATCACAATAACACAAAGTTCTCTATTTTACAGAAGGTTTTTTTTGTTTTTTTTTCTTTTTTTGTTTGGAAAGTAATAAATGCACAAAAAGGCAAATTTTATTTTCTTTACTTGGTTTCTTGGTTTAGTTTTGTATTTTTTTTTTTTTTTGACAGAGTTTGACTAGTAAAAGAAAGCATAGTTTTAATTGAACTAAATATTTTGATCCATACTAGAATATCATAGTACAAAACACAGTTAAGAGGCTGGAGAGGAGTTTCACTTGTTTTGGTTTTACTGAAAAAATGGCCTCCAGCTGAGTCCTGGTGCAAGCGTCTTACCACAGCAACAGAAAGACTTCAGGAAGCCCGATATGATCTCACATCCAAAAGACTTCAAGGCAGCTGACCTCTCACATCTTACTTGGGAGTGTGCATTGAACTGTGCCAAACTGTGATTTGGATAAATATTAAGTATTTCATGGTCCCTATGTCAATTTTTGCCTTAGATTTTGTTGTGTAACTGATACGAACTCTTTCCGCTTCCTGGGCACCTGCATCACCCAGGACCTCAAGTGGGAGCCGACCATCAGCTCCCTCATCAAGAAAGTCCAGCAGAGGATGTACTTCCTGCGGCAGCTGAGGAAAGCCAAGCTGCCGGTCCAGATGATGGTGCAGTTCTACATGGCCATCATTGAGTCCATCCTCACCTCCTCCATCACTGTGTGGTTCGCTGGGGCCACTGCCAGGGACGGACAGAGACTGCAGCGCATTGTGCGCTCTGCTGAGAAGGTGATTGGCTGCAGCCTTCCATCTCTCCAGGACCTGTACGCCTACAGAACAATGGGGGCGAGCAGGCTGTATAGCAGCTGACGCTTCTCACCCTGGACATGAACTATTTCAGCCACTTCCCTCTGGCAGGAGGCTACGGTCCATCAGGACCAGAACCTCTCGTCACAAGAACAGTTTCTTCCCCTCTGCTGTTTCCCTCATGAACACTTCATAAACCTGCACTAAACTGGACACTTTATAACACTGGTCACTAAATAACCCATGCTGCACTGTTGCTGTGATGCTGCTATTGTATATATTTTTCTACCTCCTAAGTATTTTATTTTATTTTTAAACATATCTTTTTTAACTTGTGCATGCTCTTATTTGTATTTGTATTTATTCAGTGTGTTTTTTGTGTGTGTGTTGTATGTGCACTTTATCATCGAAGTAAGTTCCTAGTCTGTGAGATTTGCTCACTGACAATGGCAATAAAACTTCTTCTGATTCTGACGAGTACAATAGTTCTGTTTCCTCACTTGTGCTTGTGCATGATTTAATGTGCAAAACTTTGTCTATCAGACATGTGCTGTGCATGTGTGTTTTCTAACATTAGGACTGGAAGCACTGTGCAGGTCCCTCAGACTAGAAATTATTGATGGATGCGTAAATGAGGGTTACACTGTATTGGATTTTGTTTTGTATAGGATATTATTCTGTATTGGTTATTGTCTTCTGTTCTATGGAAACTGACACTGATGTTCGGGGATTGTGTAGTGACTGGAATGTTTATTGTTCATTTTGTGTGCCCATTGAATTTTCCCATAAAGAAACACAACAAAGGTTAATCAGGGGCTCGTGCAGTTCTCTTCAGGGCCCCTGTCCTCTCAGTGTAAACAGTTTGTGTCTTTTTAGACCAAAATGTGAGACAACAGGAAATTAGCCCATGGCTACACCTGCTGTAGTTTAGCTTTCAGGTTTCTACAATTACCGCATTATATATAGTGACAATTTTAAGACAGTTTAAGTTTTAAGAAATGATTTGCAGATTACAGGTCAAATCCTTGTGCCCTCTGCTACAACCCTGTCTGTTTAGACATCTGGGCTGATTTACATGAACTTTTTCTGTACATATGAAACCAGCACAAAGATGTCAAGTAGTTCACTTTTGTTCTCTACATCAATTTGCAAATTTATACTCTGAATCGGCAAACAATAAACAATTAAATAACAAAGCAAATACGCACATGCTCCAGGGCCCCTAAAAGGCCTTAGAGGTAAAGATGTGTTAGTGTGAGGGAGGGTGTTCAGGTAAGAGCTAACGCCTGTTGATGTGTGGTGTGCTGTTTACGCCCATGTGAATTGCTGAATGGATGGTTTGTTTTTTAAAGTTTCAGCATGTTTCTGGAGTCACTACATACATGCGTCTCTGAACACATTATTCTGTCATTAAACTTTCAACTGTAACACGCTGATTACACTGGCCACTACCACCCTGGTTTAGTCCTGTATAAAAAAATCCACTTATTATAACTCATTTTTAAAAAGCTGCACTATGGCTCCAGTCTGATCTTACTGATTTGCCTGGGATGTTCAATAGTATGGCATTAAGTGTTTCGATCTTGAATTTATTCAATTGCAGTTGCTGTGTGGCTCAGAATTTACATGGAAAAACATGCATTACTCCTGCGAGTTTGAGGTCGCCTCTCCACAGATCTGACCTGTAACTTGTCGTGTTATCTGGTTGTTTCCATGAAGACAGGTTAAATGTCACACTGTGTCTCTATGGAGATTATGCTTTACCTGGAATGTTGCAAGAAGGTGGCACCATAAAAGTTGCATAGTGTGTCTTTAATTAGTCTGTAGCCAATATTCAGATACTGCATTTTGGGAAGTGTGTATTTTACTCACTGTTTACTGTTTTTTTAGCTTTTCAAATCACAACACACAATATCTGTATCTTATGATGATTGTAGTAATCTGAAGTAGTCACAATACTCACATTTAAAATACTATTTTGATACTAATAGACTGAAAACTTTCCATATTTTTTCCATAGACTTGATTGGAAGTGTTTGACATAACAAATTGAAAGTTAAAGCAGAACTCATGTTGCCTTTGTGAGTCTTTGGCTTTGACTTGAAGATTTCACAATTATACCCCTAATAAACCCAACAACTATTAACAGGAAATATGAGAGAATAAGTGCCACATTGTGCTTAAATGTTTTAGTAGAGCAGTTCACGATCACGCCTCTGGTCAGGATAAATGTAGTGACCTGTTGGATGTAGTGCGTGCCATAGATCTTGATAAGGTGTCTGTACTGGGCCTTGGTGAAGGAGTTGTAGGAGGAGGGCAGCAGGGACACGTCCTTTCGAACCTCAGAGCTCAGAGGAGGAGTACTTGACATCCGGTATCTGCACACACATATCCTACCTGTAGGTCGTATAGGAGGAGCGGTGGATACTAAAAGTAAACTTGTCTTCTTTAGCTCTTGTTAATGCAAATTTGAATACATCAGAGCGTGTCCCTCCCACCTCCAGGTCTCCATAGTCTTCCTGCTTCAGCCCCACCTGTCACAGAGGAGAGAGGTCATGTCAAAGATCATTTTCACTCTATTCTTATCTCAAAACACAGTCTCCGCATCTTTCCTTCCAGTCACTGCTGTCTTGGGAAGTTATAGCACTGACCAGGTTACTGCACACAAATCAAAAAGTTAAATGAACACTGTTACAGAGTTACCCCTCAGTTTAGCCTCTGGGTACTCCTCCCGAGGTTTAGGGTTACTAGTGGGTTACCCCTCTCATGGTTTGGGTTACTGGTGTGTGTTACCTCTCTCAGGGTTAGAGTTAGTTCTTGGGTAAAGTTACATTAGGATTACACTCGTCTTACCTGACTGTAAACTCCACAGAGAGGAATGGCAGTAAGTAAAAGCTTGAAAATCTACTGCAGAGAGTGGCAGCTGTAAATGAGGAAAACATTTTTAACACCCAAGTGTCCAGAGTGAGGGAAGTGTGGGAGTCCCTGCTAAGGCTGCTGCTCCTATGTCTCGGCCCCAGATGAGGCAGAAGAAGATGGATGGGGCCCCCTGGTGGATAAGGGGCCCCTGTGCATTTGCTCATTTGCTGATAAAAAAAAGTCACACACACACACACGCACATACAACTAGAAACATTTAACATTCAAATACTTCAATTCCAACTTTTTTTTAAGTCTGAAATTCCAATTCCACGTACCCCCTGACAAGTGCTCGCATATCCTCAGGAGGGAAATGTCAAACGTGCAAAATTATTCCAAATAATATGTAATTAACAAAGCATTTGTTGTGCATCAACTAATACTTTTTGGAAACAACCGTAAGACACTATCCCAGACAGTCGTTTCTTTGTCATGGTTCAATATCACAGAGGCAGAAAGCACAGTTTTCTAACTGTGCTTTCTACGTTACAACGTTACTGACTCATGGTTTAAAATCAGGTACAGGCCAATAATATACAGAGCTCTACAAAGGCCTGTCACTGTAAATTAAAGTCACTTTTTGGCACTTTTGGGAGTAGCTTTCAGACACCATATTTTTACTTCTATTTTAGTAATATTTTATGGTGTAACAGTACTCTTTCTTGAGTAAGTGACAAAAGCTGACAATATAAAATGATCTCAACATCACTCCTTCATATAGGATTTAGTTTTTCTCATTTTTGTAGTCTAAAATAGCTACAAAAAATACATAGATTTTGTGCATTATTTAATGTTTTGTCTTTCTCATTCCACCAACTTCAAATTAAAAATAGAGACTGATCGATATGCTTTTTTTTTCATGGCTGATACTGATTGTTTACAATCCAGAGGAATCAATGGCCGATAAGATCTGCCAATATTTTTAGGACAATATGTAGGGCTGGCTTTGGGCAGTGTAGTTATGTTTTGTAACGTTACCTCTTTACACTAAAGTGTTCAAATAAAGCTTTATTTTTTTAGGCAGCAGATCAGCCAAAACAAAATATGGGCCTGCTCTCTAGGCTGATAGTCAATAATTTGTATAAAAAATGTGTTGTGTATTTGACACTCTGAGTAGCCCCCTCCCCTTCAGAGTGCTATCACAACACAATGAGAGTACATTCTGCTAACACATCAGGTTTGTTAAGTTGTAGTTCATTGTTTTGTATCATGCTTTTGTGGGGCAAAAAAGTATTTAGTCACCAATTGTGCAAGTTCTCCCACTTAAAAAGATGAGAGAGGCCTGTAATTTTCATCATAGGTACACTTTAACTATAGGAGACAGAATGGGAGGAAAGAATCCAAGAAATCACATTGTAGGTTTTTTTTGATGGATTAATTGATGATATATATATGATATATATATATATATATATATATATATATATATATATATATATAATATATATATATATATATATATATATATATATATATATATATATATATATATATATATATATATATATAATGAGGTATATAGATATATATATATATATATATATATATATATATATATATATATATATATATATACATACACATACATACATACATACATACATATATATATCTATATATATATATATATATAATATATATATATATATATATATATATATATATATATATATATATATATATATATATATATATATATATATATATATATATATACATACACATATATATATTTTATTAATTGATAAATTCCTTGGTAAAATTAGTATTTGGTCACCTACAAACAAGCAACATTTCTGGCTCTCACAGACCTGTAACTTCTTCTTTAAGAGGCTCCTCTGTCCTCTACTCGTTACCTGCATTAATGGCACATGGTTGAACTTGTTATCAGTATAAAAGAGACAAGTCTACAACCTCAAACAGTCAGACTCCAAACTCCACTATGGCCAAGACCAAAGAGCTTTCAAAGAACACCAGAAACAAACCTGTAGACCTGCACCAGGCTGGGAAGACTGAATCTGCAATAGGTAAGCAGCTTGGTGTGAAGAAATCAACTGTGGGAACAATTATTAGAAAATGGAAGACATACAAGTGGACACATCGCAGCCAATTACAGCACAAAAAAGTCTCAAAATACTGCCACCTACTGGGGATTTTAAGGCATTCCAAAGAATGTTTATTTCAAGGTTTTCTGCCAGTGTGTATATCAGGGGTCACCAACCGTATGCCCGCGGGCACCAGGTCGCCCGCAAGGCCTACATGAGGCGCCCGCAGGCCGCTTCTAAAAATAGCACAACTCACCAATGAGCTGCATCTAAAATTTTATTTTATTCTGTTGCTATTTTTTTTAATTACCCTTACATTTATATAGATTTAAAAATGACAACATCTTAAAAATATATTCATTATACATGAAGTTTAGAAAAGTTAAGGTGAACTCTGACCTCCTCAGGTCAAAGGTCAGTATTGTGCGCGTGAGAAGACCAGTGCTCCGCTCGCGAGCGCTGTGAAGATTAGCTCTGAATGTAGTTTCACGACTTTAAAATAAACCTGCGTGTGTCTCATCTGCGGCGCGACTGTGGCGATGGCAAAGCGGCACAATGTGGAGGGACATTTCACTACGTGTCACAAAAGTTACCGAGCGAACTACCACCAGGACGTAAACTACGGGCAGGAAAGGCACGTGAGATAAAGGCAGCTTCAGGTAAGCAACAGGTTTTTTTTTCGCGAGACCAGAGAAAAGAAAAATCAGAAAAAGCAACAGAGATTTATTTAAAAATATGCAAGTTGATTTTTCTTTAACATTACATAATTTATTTGTCATTTCAAAAAAACGAATCAAACTGGTAGCCCTTCGTATGACTGGGTACCCACGAAGTAGCCCTCGGTTTCAAAAAGGTTGGTGACCCCTGGTGTATATGAACTTTTATTTATTTTATATTAGGCCTAGTAGTAAGTCAACGTCGTAATCCTCAAAAAGCAAACCCTTGATGTAGTCAGAATTTAGATTTTCAGTGTAGTGGCAATAGTTAAAGGCACAATTTAATTTCTTAAATCCCTCAATTATATAATCCTATTTTAGTCCTTTTAAATAACTTACCTGTGAGGAGGGGAAGAAGCAGCAGACAGTCTTTGAGCTGCACCATGTCCAGTCCTGAGACATTTCAGACACAAACCTGGATAAACACTGTCAAATCTTACACGGATTATACGGCAGAGTCTCTTGGTTCAACCTGTGGACTGTGGACGGTCCTGGCAGCTCACAAACTCTCTTCTCACTCTGTCACATCGCTTCCTCGGGGCAGACTCTGGAGCAGTGGAGAGCCCAAATGAGATGCACGTGTCCGCCCCCGAGTGTCCACCCCAGTCCCCAGACGGAAGAGGACTGAAGTGGGCTCGAGGAAAAAGGACAGCGATGTAGCGCCTCCAGGGCCCGGTTTAAAGTCTCTCCAGAAAAGAGGAGGAATAAAACGACCCGGGTCAGTTTGAATGTTAAATCGACACAGTGGAAGTGAACACATAAGGTCGACATGATGAGTACTTAGAGCCAGAGCCTCCAAATGTAGCCTGTCCATCTCCCAGAATCAGAGTGCAGTCAATGAGCTACACAAGTGAACTTAATGTCCTTATTTAGGATAGTGTGTGTTTTTAGTTTTTGTTATAGACTACTATTGATATTTTTGTTTATGATTAAAATAGGAAACCTGGGTAGAGAAGCAACTTGGAGGCATCAGCATCAGCCCAGAGGTGAAGTCCTCCTCTTTGAGTCACAAGTAAGTGAGCAAGTAAGGAAGAAGCATCATTTATGAAGAGAAACAGAAAGTTAACTGAAGTTACTATGTTCTAGTGATTGACATTCAAGCAGGGCCTTAAAGTGGAACTTAACACTAAATCCACTTTCTTTTGTTCCTAAACTGTTTATGTTGTTTCAACTCTATTATCTACTGTTCCTAGACATTTTCCTCCTTGACTTTAGTGCAAACTAGTTGCAACTTTTTGGTAAAAAATGCCTAAATGTAGTGACACGAAAAATGAAGCCTGAAGAAGCAATGAGTCTCACAGCCAAGTTACAGCACAAAAAAAGACTCAAAATACTGCCATCTACTGGGGATTTTAAGGCATTACAAAGAATGTTTATTTTAAGGTTTTCTACCAGTGTGTATATGAACTTTTGTCAAGGTCATTATGCTTACATATACTACGTATTTCTTGATTTTTCTGCATATACACAAACCAAAGCCTCGACTATGTAACTTCCTTGTTACTGAACCTCTTTCATTTTAAGATTTTGGACATTTGGAACGCCCACTTCAGCTCGAGCCACACTTCGAAGCTTTGTTTAATTTTGTCCATCACTACCTAAATCTAAGTTTGTGCTGCTTTCAGTGGCCACTGGAATTTCCAATCATGAAACACCTGCCTGCAGCTGTGAAGTTTAAAGTGTGTATACCTGTTAGACCAATCCTTTTGTTTCTCATACTCTCAAACCCTCCTCCCCCTCACTCCCTTTAGTCCACAGGTACTGCCCAGTTTAGCAGCTTTATTTGAAATGTGGTTGTGAGTCTTTAGTCCCACTTTAAATACTTATGACCCTCACCTTTTTCCAAATTTAAATGTAGTTGGCACCATGTCTGCACTGTTACCAAATGAACATTGTTGAGTGGAAAAAATTTATGAGGGCTATTGCGGTGCCTCCCATCTGGTAAACGTCCTCCAAATACAGCCTCAAGTCTGACTTTTACATCCACACACTCACACACTAGTGTACATAAAACTGACATTTTTAAGCTTTTGACCATGTTCTGTCCTCAGGTCCTTAATGCTGTGTATAAACCTGTATATTTAGCCCAGAGATGTCCAAACCTTTTTTATCGAAGCCCATATCTCAAAACGTATCTAGGGCCACAGACCGGTGATCAATGCAGTGCGGCGCTTTATACACAGCTTTGACAGAGCAGCTCTGTATTAATAAGGCTTGAAACACATTCAGTTTAGGTCTGTATCACACTGCAATGTGATGTTTGAGGATAAAGTGGTAGAAATAGTTTAAGTTGCTGTTAAAAGTACTGCTTATGATCAATCGGGCCGGTTTAGCTGGAGGCCTGAGGGCCAATAAAAACTGGTCTGAGGGCCGCATTTGGCCCTCAGGCCATAGTTTGGACACCCCTGATTTAGCCGGTTCCCCCTCCAAACATCTTCATGATTCTTACAAGCCATTCTCCAAAAAGGATAGTGAGTGACATTGCACTGGGTTTGTTAAGTGGCACAACAGTAGCATTAGCAGACTTTATAACTGGTTTCAAAGTATGAGGTGAATATTTGCTGTCAAGTTGCCAAAAGGATGACAAAAAATAACTCATTTACACGACCTATTTTATTTTTATGAATAAACAATCTGCATTTCAGAGCACATGAAGAGGTCCACACACAGAAGTTTCATTCTGATTATAGACAGACACATCACATTTCTATTAAAGGCCTACATTACTACATGAATCATTAGCAAAAGTCAAAGCGATAAAAGCCTGAAATAGTATGAGCTAGTGCAGAAGCGTGAGAGACACAGGGACATTTAGGTCTCAAAGAGGATATTTTTTTGGTTAAACAACTGAAACCTTTCTGATTTTTTTTTTTTTTTTCATAACATAAAAAAAAAACTCTAAAATTTTAAATCCTTATTTTTTTTCTTCATTTCCTCTAATAAATTACCATAAACTCTTTCAGAATGTTTGACTAGAGCTTGTCAAATTCTAAAGATGCACTATGTAGCTTTTCTGATGAAGTATCCACCACCTTCCTTTCTCCATGGAGATGTTTTTACTTTTCCTGAAATATTTCCCAGTCTGTCATTCCAATTTATTTATGTCTACAGAGAAAAGGATGTGAAGTTACAGGTCATATCTGTGAAGAGGCGAGCCTGCTCACAGTGAGGATGCATCAAGATATTTGAGCAGTAAAAACACCTGTAACTGAATAAATGCAGACCCTCTACTAGAAAAGTGACATAGTTTCCATGGGGGCAAGAAGGTGGATGCTCTACAAGGAAAGTTACATAATGTGTCTTTATCATTACATCCCTAGTGAACATTAAAGATTTGATTGCAGTGTGATCCCTGTTTATTTGTGAGGAGTGGGTTTGTACACATTGCAGCGTGACCCGGTCAGATGCTGGTCGCAGGTTAGCGTGTAGCGCACCTCTACCCCTCCCTTCCTGGTGTTACAGGCGTGGGGGTAGGTGCCCTGGAGGGGATAGTGCGTGCAGGAGATCACGCGGTCATCACGGAACACGTCCTTATCCCACACCTCGATCTTCAGAGCCGCGTGAGTGTCCACCTGCACAACACAAGCTTCTATTAACATGTGCTTTGAAATGTTAAGGGGGCTGCACCCATTTTTTCAGGAAATAAAGTAAAAATGGTCTTGCCTCAGTAGAGAGAGAGTATATTGTAAAAGGATCTCTTTGGGTGAAAATGAAATTGTACTGTCTGTTTTTAGGCCGAATTAAAAAAAAGTTTCAATTAGAAAGTGCACTATTGGCATTTCTGTGACAGCAAAACTTTGCTCTGGCCTGTGAAAGCTGTGAAAAGCCCTCATGAATAATTAAGATGGTAGGAATGTGTGAAGCCTGGTGTCCACTGCATGATTTTTTTCTGTATTACAAGATTGTTCAATGTCACACTACACGACATTGGGGAATTTAAATCGTGCAAAAACACACAGACACACTGTGCAACGGTGCACACGATCAGTCATGGATATGATAAAAATTTGTCTGAGTGAATATTATTCTCCAGACTCTATGTGGTAACCTCTCCGTAATTGTGCATGTTGGGTGAGGGTTGCCAGGTGTTCCATAAAATACAAAATCGCTCCGTAATTAGAAATTCAAACCGTGTCTGTATTGAAGTGATACGGAACAAGATTTTTAAGTCTAAAAGAATGACATGATCAAATTTTTTAGACAGCAAAAACTGTGTATGGTGCTTATAAACACTGAGTGGTTTATACTTTTGTGTTTGAAAAGTAGGATTCTCTTAAGAGCGCACATTATAAATATGTCCAGAAGAATTGGATGTTACCCAATGTTACAGATATGGTTTCCTCCTAGTACAGATACATAAGTGTAGAGATACTCACCTCGCCCAGATTGTAGACTGCATCCCATCTTGGATTATTGGACCTGATGACTCGAGTCTTCCGGTAGTGAGGTCCATACCACATCTTGACATAACTAGTACAAGAGGAAAAAGCATGAACTAAGAGTGTTTGTTATGAGCTCTTTGAGTTTGTCTTACCTCTCAGTTTTACCCAAGAAGTCCCCTTTAAGTCCCCAGGCCCGGACTATAGTCACCGTGAGCCGACCACTCCACGCCTTTTTGGGACAACAGTTCACTCCGCACAGTTGCTCATCTTTCTTACTGATGCCGTTTTCCTTCAAACAGAAGTCAATATAGAATTTTAAAATGTATATTATAGATGAATATATCACTTTCAGGATGTGTGCTGTAAAAACATTTTTTTACTTTATGTTTAAGAAAGTTTCAGGGCTGTTGTAAGCGGAGATCAAAAGTCATGATTTCGATTGTTCTCTAATTTCTCTAATAATTTGTATCTAAAAATTGTATCTAGAAATTTCCTTTTTTTTCCCCCTGCAACAAGAATGATCTTAAATAGATTTACATCAGATTTACTTAGACCTTCTGGGGGTATACTAAGAAATAAAGTGAAAAAGGAAGGACCAAATCCAACACTGAATACATTAATTCAGTCACATTTTCCCAAGTCATTTATACCTGGGCATGACCAGAATATATGAACCTGATCTGATCCACACTCTCCAGCGGACACACTGAAAAAACACATTCTTTGATTTGTCTATCACTGCAATAATAAAACTGACCAGACTCTTCCAACAGAAATCTGTCCAGGTGAGTGTGGCTAGGTCCAGGTAGTATGCTTTGGGATTTCCATTCCTCCTACCAGAGCTCCTCTGGGATTTCATTTGCCAAATCTTTATCCCACTGATATTTCACATGATGTGTCTCATCTATTTTACAGGACTGTACATTTTGTCTACAATGTTTTAATTACTGGATCCTTTATAAATATCTACTATGATTTAAGTAACTAGAGCTGTCGATATCTGAAACAATCATGTTTGCCGAGTCCAAATTTACTATCCATCTGCCCTTTGGAAATAGCACTACTGAATGCTGTAAGACAAAATGGCAACTATTGTTTAAATCTAGGCTAATTTACTGCTGGTAGAAGATGTGGATCACACACACACATCAACCCAGTAACTTGGATGTGTCTTTAGATCCCATACATCCTTATAACTTGTTGCCAGATTCTATTACCTTCTATTACCAAAAGTTCTCATGCTGCAAAACTACTTTGGCACAGTCCACACAACCAAGCACTGATTGGATTGGTGTTTAAGTCAAAAAGAATTCCATGTCTTTCCATTGAACCTCATAGACTCATTTAGACTCATCACACCTAAGTGTTAGTGACCTTAACTGGGCTGCATTGTGGTAATGTCTTAGATCGTGCCACGATGTATAGGGAAAGCAAAGCCCACCTGTTCATAAACTCACTTTGTAATATATCCATAGTTTATGGTAAAAAGAGATGAAAGGACTTTTGATATAAACACCCCACGATATTGAATCTGTGACACTGTCATGACCTGCCTGTTCCCTGGCCCCTTGTGTGTCTTCTGCTCTCCTCCCCCCTCCCTCACCTTCCGGAGTCTGGAGCTAGGCGGAGCCCAGGGCTCCTCCCACGCGCACCTGCAGCTCGTCAAGCTTGATTGCCACCACCTGTCCCGGATAAAGAGACTGCTCTCCAGTCATTCGGAGCCAAACCGTCCGCATGACTACAGTGAATAGCCTCGTTGTGTTCCACTTTGTTTGTTGCTTATTTTCCTCCTTTTTGACTCTGGATTTTTGCCTCCTCAGACTCCGGCACTCTGCGCACCCGGCTCCTGCACCAGCTCCGTCCTGGCTCCAGCTCTAGACCCCGGTATTGTAACCTCATTCCTCCTGCTCCTCCTCTTGTCACCGGACTCCAGCTGTAACCCGCCCACCACTCTTCAAGAGAGACTCATCCTTCACCCCTGCATCTTGTATATACACATATTGCACAAAACTGTAAATAAACACTGTAAACCTGCCCCGAGTCTGGCGTGTTGGTCCGTTCACCTGACATTACGACAGACAATTTCCAGTGAAAATCATAAACTAACTAATTAGGAGTAAAATTGAACAAGAGGGTGAGGAGTTTTACTGACATTAAGAGAATATCCAGAAAAAGACCCAAATATTTTAAGAGTAGTCATAAGTTGAGATATGTTTTAACCTGGATTTTGGAGTATTATCAACACGTTGTTTAGCATGTATGGGCTAAGGGCTCAATAAACAGATTTAGCAAAAATGGATTAAGAGGGCAGACTATTTACTAGTGTTAGACACTAGTGTCATCAATTGGTGATGAATACAAGACCCTTATGCACTGTATGAATTGACCTGAGAAGCTAAAATGGCCTGTTACTTGACAAAGAAACTGCAAAGTAACCGAATCAAAAGCCTTGCAAATATATATATATATATATATTTATTTGCAAGGCTTCTTTTGTATGTATATTTATATATAAGAAGCACTGAAATGTTTTTCCAATATCTTTTCTGTACATGTAAAAAAAACAAAAAACACAAAAATAAAATAAAAGTAAAAAGACTTTCAGCCTTTTATATGGTGATTTAATGCAAACACAGAGACATGCAATCTACTTTTCTCCACACACTTTTTTGATTGACTGGTGGATTTTGTAATAATTGGATAGATTAGAACATTAGTACTACATGGCCTGAAAAAGACATGAGTAAGACTATTTTGTTTGTATCACAACTCCTACCTTCAGGTAGTCGACAATGGCGGCCTTCACATGTTGTCTCTTCTGTGAGTCTGGCACCAGGTCGGACATGAGTCGGAGCGAGTACTGCACTATGTCGGGGTGGGCTTTGAGTGACTGCAGCCAGGTGTTGTATCTCTGTGAGTTGTTGAAGAGCAGGGAGAAGTCTCCCGCCCAGCCCGTGCCCCCCACCACCTCTGTGTGGTGCACGTGCAGGCCTGTGCTGAACGAGGTGGCCACGTCCTTGTTCTGGAGCAGGTTTAGGCAGCTCTTGTAGTTTCCAGTCCCAAATGCATTGTACTTGCCCAAGCCCAGGTTTATGCCCAGAGAGAGACAGCTATGTGCCTGTACGGACCAGAGTGAGGTTTACTGTTATGGTAATGTGCTTTAACCCCTTACCATTCCGGGTATTTTTGGTGAAATTGCCTACGTTCTGACCTCTCCAAATTAAAATGATTACTGTTATTGAACCATAAGTATTATTTACACAAGTTTGGGGTCTTTGTAAAGGTAACATCCTCTAGTTTTACCCTCAGGTGTCAGAATCACTGTAAGTTTGTCTGGTAAGTATTTATACACTTTGGAATACACATAAAAATGATTTTTTCTCATCCTCGCCTAAATTTTTTTGTAAAAATTAAGGGGAAGAAAGCTGCAGTAGGTAGCTGGGGACAAAAATACACCATATTTCAATTGAAAATGTTGTTGACCTCTCACATTTTCAGATTTGAGGTCAATCTATAAAAAAATGAGATTTTTTACACTTATTTTATTATGACTAAATCCAGGCGTTTTATGGAGGGACTTTTGATGTATCCAAGTTTATCCAAACCTCTCCAAATGGAGACATTTGGAGAACGTTTGGAAAAAACTGCAAACTTTTGAATGCTTCAACCCACAGACATCAATGAGGGCTCTACTGAAAGCTCACACTTAGAGGAATCAGTATCTGCACACTGAGCTGCTCTATTACTTATGTAAATTTATATAGCATATCAAAACACAATATAAAATACATATTTGTTTATGAAATATAGTCAAAACAAGGGGTATGGGTCAAAATAAATATATATTTACAAACTCCACACACTGCAAACAATGAACAAACACACACTGTGAACAGCAGTGAAAAGCTCACTGTACATGATTATGGCTTGTCCAAAAAATGGTGAAAAAATGTCTTTGCCAAAATGCCATTTCTTTGTTTTGTGCAAAACCTGGTAACAGCCGATGAGCAAATCTGATAACGTCACCCACGTGCCTAAAGAAAAACACAAACACATTAGTAACAAGAAAGTACAAAATTGAGAGAGGGTGAAGTAATATTATATCATATATACATTATAATTTTACTTACAATACTGTAAACTGCAGAATAAAAAACACCTTTCAATCAATAGACAAAATTAAGTCTAATTCATACAGATAAACACACATGTGCCAGACGCATGGTTCCAATGTGCACTATGCACAGAAGTGATGCTAATGATTACACACGATATATTTTATCTACAATTATGTAAATAGCAGAATAAACCAGGCTTACCGACCCAGAACAGCATCCAGTCCATCAAAGAATATGCTCCTCCACTTCTGAGTCCACCGTGGAATCTGACACGGACCGCTCCGGGTCCGAGATGCCTCTGGTATAACTTGTACAAACATCCACAGTGTCCTCGGTCGCGTACTGTCTTTGTTTTATCCGTTTCGTGTCGTGTTAGAAGCAAAACTGTTGCAAAATCACAGTGCGTCATCATTTACGCACACTTTACCGCACGAAAAGCCGTGATTCATTTACTTTCGTTACGCACTGGGCCTGCTCCGTGTGTTTACAGAAAACCATGCCATGTCATACATCCTCGTGTTCAGCTGCTCATTGGCTGTGAGGAGAAAACGTCACTGAATGTGTGAGATGTGACTGGTTGATTCTACACGGGGGAGAGTGGGGCGTACACTTTCAGTCACCTGTAGCACTGATTCGCTGTCTGGGGCTCCAGTGACCCACAACCCCCACTTTATTGGCCAAACTTGGTGTCAATCAGAAGCTAGCAAGTTTGTCTACCACTGAGAAACAAAGTTGGCGCTGTCTGAAGTTTGTTATGCCTGAAATTGACGAAAGAAATGCAAAAAAAATGACGGAGAAGATTTCACTCACTTTCCTGCAGCAGATTGGACATGGAGGATCAAAAAGTTATTTTGCGGACATAATTCTTGACTGGATTATATTCTCTGGACGTCTACGGAAAGAATGAGACCGATATTGTGGAAATATGTTGATGTTTGACAGAACCAGAGCCCTCAAAGGTGAGTGAAGTCCAAATAGGCATTTTTGGCTTTTCTGTGTAAAAACGGCTTTCCTGACAGCACTGTGGTGACTTTAGATGAAAATGGTTTACATATTCGGAAAGATGAGATCCGTAGCTTTCATTTGATGTGTATATTGTTTGTGTGGGTGACGCAGAAGTGAATGTACATTGCTGTAAAGTTGTAAATAAAAGGCGACGGCCGCGGGCGGGCCGTCGGAACGGTAAGTGGTTAATCATACCTAACTGGACAACGCAATAAGGGACTGCTCCCTCTGCTGGCAGTGGTGTCAAACATGTGACAGATAGTGTTTATATTTCATTAGCATTGTCAATTTGTGTTTACAGAGTTAACGTGACATATTATGCATGGTTGACATCTAAAGAACTTGTAACCATGTTATAGTTGTTTCCTTTCTAATTTACCCTCTGAACTTGTATTTAGCGTGTTTCACGCATGTTTGTGTAATCTTTGTTCTCCTTTTTGTTAAAAGAAAAAAAAAAAATCTTACTTATACAGTTAGGGTTTAGCAGTTCTGTATAGCAATTTTGGCACTAATGAAGAAATGTGGTTCACTCCTGTGAACTGTATTTGAGGACATTGGTTAATTAAGCCCTTGTAACAGAAATTCACTGTTTGCAAATGACCCATCAGCCATTGACGTGAACAATGTGATTTTTTTCTCATCTGGATATGACAGAAGTTTGATTTGTTCCACTGTTGTGTTTATAGTGACTCACATATCAAGCTGGTGTGAGCCTGGTTAGGTCAGGACTAACTGAGATGGAGGGTTTTACCGAATTGATAAATGTTTTGTATTATAGGTGCGGAAACATGGAGCGAAACTCTGCACAGAAAAGGCTGGGTGGTCCGGAAGTTGAACCCAGAACCTTTTGTTGTAAAATTTGTGCTGTAGCCACTTAGCCACTGCGCTGTGGTTTATACTGACTGAAGTAAAGGTGCAGAGTGAAATCAATGCTGCAGTTTTCAGTGGAATTGTTTCTTTCTCAAAGAATATTATGTCTTCTTTAAAGTTAAACTGCCCTGTCGTCTGAGCTCTCCACTGCACTCACACAGTAACTAATGGGAATCTGTTCATGATTTGTTTAAGGCTTTATTTTGTTAATGTTTGAGGGCTGAGATGCATCAATAAATCAACTCATGTGCCTCAAAATTGTAATCGAATTAATCGTGAGAAAGCCATAGAGTCCCACCCCTAGTTGCTCTGCTACTTTAGCAGAATGTAAACGTACCGTAGAAGAGGAAAAGCCGTTGAGAGAGGACAAACAGGTTCGCACAGCCGTCACACGTTGATATCGCCCACCCAAATATGCCTGCAAATATAAAGACTATGAAGTATTATAGACTGACCAATGAAACTGTGAGAAGCACCTCTTCAACATTGTCATGGTAATGGCCCTAAGTAGGCAATTGAAATAAAAACTCCCAGTTCTCTCTTCCAAAATTTGTGCTGTTCTTTTGACATGTTTTTAATCCAAATGACTGTAGCTGATCTGGAAGAGAGCCTCCGAGCGTGGACCTCTAGACCACTGGCCTGCTTCTGCCTCATGCAGCTTGACCTTCAGAACCGACCTTCTGAAGGCATCAGCACAACAGCATGGGCCCACTTCAACTAGAAACATCCTGCTCCCTGTGGTATGTGCACACATCATAGATTGGCTTAAGTGATCAATTTGAACTCAACACATAACTTTAGATATTTCTCATCAGTTTATCTAATCTTTAGTCTTTAGACCCCAGTCTAGAGCCACACTTATTTGCATATTTCATAATCGATGCTGTCTGTTTAACTTAGTCAATAAATATTCATAAAACACAATTTGCTTCAGTGAATAGTGATGTTATTTTCCAGATATGTTATTTCCAGATATGGTACATGAATTTATAAACCTTCAGGGCATTGTTTAATGAATTATGAAATAATTCATTAATTTAGATAATTGATTATACTGGATTGATAATGTCTGACATAACGAATCCTACAACTATTAACAAGAAATATGAGAGAATAAGTGCCACATTGTGCTTAAATGTTTTAGTAGAGCAGTTCACAATCACGCCTCTGGGCAGGATGAATGTAGTGACCTGTCGGATGTAGTGCGTGCCATAGATCCTGATAAGGTGTCTGTACTGGGCCTTGGTGAAGGAGTTGTAGGAGCAGGGCAGCAGGGACACGTCCTTTTGAAACTCAGAGCTCAAAGGAGGAGTACTGGACACCCGATATCTGCACACACACATGCAAGGTGCGTTTTCATGTATTTTGGGTACATGTAGGTGATGCCTAGAAGGAATATCCTACCTGTAGTGCGAACAAGAGGAGCGATGGATACTAAAAGTAAACTTGTCTTCTTTAGCTCTTGTTGATGCAAAGTTGTATGCATCAGAGCGTGTCCCTCCCACCTCCAGGTCTCCATAGTCTTCCTGCTTCAGCCCCACCTGTCACAGAGGAGAGAGGTCATGTCAAAGACCGTTTTCAGTCTAGAGTATTCTCAAAACTTCACATCTTACCTTCCAGTCACTGCTGTCTTGGTAAGTCATGGTACTGACCACTTTACTGCACACAGATCAAAAAGTTAAATGAACACTGTTACAGAGTTACCCCTTGGCTTAGGTACTCCTCCTGGGTTTAGGGTTACTAGTGAGTTACCCCTCAGGGTTAGGGTTACTGGTGGGTTACCTCTGTCGGGTTAAAGTTACTGGCGGATTACCTCTCTCATGATAAGAATTAGTGATTGGGTAAAGTTACATTAGGATTACACTAGTCTTACCTGACTGAAGACTCCATAGACTGGTTGACAGAGGAATAACACCGAGTAATAGCTCGGAAATCTACTGCAGCGAGTGGCAGCTGTAAACAAGGAGAACATTTTTAACATCCAAGAGTCCAGGTTGAGGAAATTTGGGAGTCCCTGCTGAGACTGCTGACCCTGCCACTTGGCCCTGGATAAAGCAGATATGGGCCCTCTGCATTTGGTCAATTGCTTATAGAAATGTCTGATTGATAGGGCTGTACTCCTTTAGACGGCCAATGGTCATAGTCGACTGAAATGTTTAGTTATGTGATTACAAGTATTTATTATGGACTACAGCAGAGGAAGGAAGGAGGAAGCATGGAGTAGTGGGTTAGCTGGAGTTTTGGGAGTGACTGCAGTGTAATCTGCTTTTTCACTTTATGAAGATGCTGTCTAATAGTTTTTTCACTGCATACATATTTGTATTTCCACAATATCCTGATCATTTCAATGTCAGTGCATTTTGTTAGTTAACCAAGAATTACTTAGTGTACTTCAGCTCTAGTGATTGGTCGACAATATGGTCTACTTTAAACAAACAGCAAAAGGGACTTTTCGTATAGACCTATAATACATTGTAGTAGTGTCACAAAAATAAAATTTTAAACTGTTTTGATACCAAGTGTAGAGGGGTTGTCTGCATTCCCTTGCTCTCCTCAATAGGACCCCTGTGGGCTCCACCCTTGACCCCGCCCTCCTTATTAGGGACTATTTAAGGCTGTTGCCCATATGGCACTCTCTTTGCTGTTGCTCTGCCTGGACTTTGGGTGATTGCAAGGTAGGAAAGAGGTTTTTAATCATTAGATTAACTTGCAATTTATTTCCACTAGTCCTGCTCTGCACTGTTGATCTGGGGGAGTCCAACCCATGACAAATTTGCGACAGAGGGCTGGTTTGGCTCCGGCTGGGCTTTAAAGGATGGTAGGTTGGTGGTAAGGGAGCAGGATAGGGCAGAGGTGGGCCTTTTTAACAGATTTATAGTTGTTTTTCAGGCTAAACCTGCTGCTGTTTTGCTCTTTTGTATTTTGTTTTGCTCTTTTTGTATTTTGTTTTGCTCTTTTTGTATTTTGTTTTGCTGTTTTTGCATCAGTTTTGGATTTTGTTTTGCATTTGTTTTTGCACATTGTTTTGTTTTGTATTTTTGTTTATCAGCAGGTTGCCTAACTGGGTCAAGTTTAATCAATTTTGTTTCGTTTCAGCAACGCTGGGTGCCTTCTGGTGGTTGGGCTAGGCACATTGGTGAGGTTCCCCCACCTTTGCATGTGATTTAGTGCACTAGGATCACGAGTTTAGTTTTGTGCACTTTTCATTTTGCTGTGCCGTTTGCTGTGTCCACTGAGGTGAGTATGTGGTAGCACCCCTGGGCACACCCCTGATAGTCTGCTCACCCCTGGTGGCCCCAGCTAGCTTATTTTGTTTTTGGTCATTTTAAACTACTTTTTACTCCTAGGCCTATTTTAACTAGAAATAAAATTTTTAGCTTGTCTTTGTTTTTTTTTTTTTTTTATTTGTCTATCTTTTTAATTTAAAATGTTACAATAAATATCCATCCATCCATTTTCTTCCACTTAACCGGTGCCGGGTCACGGGGGCAGCAGTCTAAGCAGGGACTCCCAGACTTCCCACACCCCAGACACTTCCTCCAGTGTCCTGGGTCTTCCCCGAGGCTTCCTTCCGGTGGGACATGCCCGGAACACCTCCCGAGGGAGGCGTCCAGGAGGCATCCTGAGCAGATGCCCGAGCCACCTCAGCTGGCTCCTCTCGACGTGAAGGAGCAGCGGCTCTACTCCGAGCTCCTCCCGTGTGACTGAGCTCCTCACCTTATCTCAAAGGGTGCGCCCAGCCACCCTGCGGAGGAAGCTCATTTCGGGCGGTCTTGTTCTTTCGGTCATGACCCAGAGCTCATGACCATAGGTGAGGGTAGGAACGTAGACTGACCGGTAAATCGAGAGCTTTGCCTTTCGGCTTACAACTCACAACGGACCGATACAGCTACCACATCACTGCGGACGCTGCACCGATCCGCCTGTCAATCTCGAGTTCCATCCTTCCCTCACTTGTGAACAAGATACTTCAACTCCTCCACTTGAGGCAAAGACTCCCCACCCACCCGGAGAGGGCAAACCACCTTTTTCCGGTCAAGAACTATGGCCTCCACAGCCTCCCCCGTGATCTGGGAGAAGCTCTCTCGGAGGTGTGAGTTGAAGACACCCCTGACAGAGGGCTCCGCCAGACGTCCCCAACAGACCCTCACAATACGCTTGGGCCTGACAGGTCTATCCGGCTTCCTCCTCCGTCAGCCGATCCAACTCACCACCAGGTGGTGATCGGTTGCAAGACACGCGGCTGGAGGTCAGATGACATGACAACAAAGTCGATCATCGACCTCCGACCTTGAGTGTCCTGGTGCCACGTGCACTGATGGACACCCGTGTGTTTGAACATGGTGTTTGTTATGGACAAACTGTGACTAGCACAGAAGTCCAATAACAGAACACCACTCGGGTTCAGATCAGGGAGGCCGTTCTTCCCGATCACGCCCCTCCAAGTGTCACTGTCGTTGCCCACATGGGCATTGAAGTCCCCTAGGAGAACAACGGAATCCCCGATGGATGCACTGTCTAGTACCCCTCCCAGGGACTCCACACTGCTGTTTGGCCCGTAGGCTGCCACAACAGTGAGAGACCTGTCCCCGACCCGAAGGCGCAGGGACGCGACCCTCTCGTTCACCGGGGTGAACTCCAACATTAAGCGGCTGAGCTGTGGGGCAATGAGCAAGCCCACACTAGCTCGCCGCCAATGCCAATGCCAGAGAAATGGAGAGTCCAGCCCCTCTCGAGGAGTTGGGTTCCAGAGTCCAAACTGTGTGTGGAGGTGGGGCCGACTATATCTACCTGGTAACGCTCAACCTCGCGCACAAGCTCAGGCTCCTTCCCCCCCAGCGAGGTGACATTCCATGTCCCCAGAGCTAGTCTCCATGTCCAGAGATTCGGTCGCCGAGGCCCCCGCCGTCGACTGCTGCCCACATCTTACCACTGGCCTTCCATGGTTCCTCCTGCAGGTGGTGGGTCCACAGGAGGACAGCCCCACGTTGCTCCTTCGGGCTGAGCCCGGCCGGGCCCCGTGGGAGAAGGTCCGGCCACCAGGCGCTCGCTGGCGAGCACCCACCTCAGGCCTGGCTCCAGGGTGGGGCCACAGTAACGCCAGTCTGGGCGACGTAATGAGCCTTGTTCTTAAATTGTTCATGGAAGGTTTCTGAACCGCTCTTGGTCTGACCCGTCCCCCTGGACCTGTTTGCCATGGGTGACCCTACCAGGGGCATGAAGACCCCGACAATATAGCTCCCAGGATGATTCGGGCACTCAAACCCCTCCACCACGTTAAGGTGGTGGTTCAGGGAGGGGTATATATAATAAATATATTTTCCCAAATTTAGTTGTCTTGGTTAACTTTAGTTTATTTCAGCCCTATTTGAATTTTTAAACTTTTATTAAAATAAAAACATTTTAATCGCTCTTCAGGTCTCTTGTCTTTTAATTCAGGATCTTACGTGTCTTTTACACTAAATTTGATTATGACCCTCGGGCCTTAAGCCCCCCAAACGTAAATGCGGTAGACTCGATTCTCAATACAGATTACGATACTTTCTTTAGACAATAGAATGTGATCTTCAACATGAAATCAGAGTGCATTCTTTTATATTACCATGTGACCTTATATGTGTAAAGTGCCCTCAGTCGTGTAGGCAGATTCCATAGTGGTCCATGGGTGTATACTACTCTCTGTGGTCTTGTTCTGATACAGCTCAAGATCATTCTAATGCTATTCAGCAAACATGAATCTTCTGTGACACTTTTATAGTATCATTACTTGTCAATACTATCAATGAGTGTCTAGTTTTAGTATTGATTAGTGCCTGATTTTTGATAATTTTAAGAACCATACTTGTACATTAGTGACTAGATCTTTAAACTTGCTATAGTGAAACAATTATTCACCATTTTAGCTATATTTATCTTAACTTTGGTCTAGATAGTGTTGGGGTATCAAATCTTAAACTCTATTTGTTGAATGAGTTGTGGCTGCCTCTCTCACCTTCTGCAGTTGGTTTCCTTGGAGAGGGTTTTCGATCAGTTTGCAGGTGCCGTTTGGGGTCATGTAGGTGGTGACGTCGACCAGGTAAGCCCCTTTCCTCTTCAGGGTGACGATGTCGTAGCCCTCGCCCATCAGGTTGTGTCCAGGGATAAAGGGGGCCTTCTTGCATACTTCACCTGTGCTGATGTGGTTACAGCAGTGAGCCAGAGACAGGAGACCCGCAAGGAGGGAGAGAGACAGGGGGGAAAACGCCATGGCCTGGAATGCACACACAAATCTACAGAAAACTTTTTTTATGTGTACAAATCTGTGTTCTCCTGCAGCTTCCTGGTGCATGCACTCACCTGTGGTCCTGTGGAGCAGGCTGCTGTGCAGAGGATTAGCAACCAAAGGTACTGAAGGAGAACAGGGAAGTAAGTCTTTTTATACCAGGGGACAGGATATCAAAAATTCAAGGAGGATGTACTCCTTGAAAAATTTCAAATTCAATTTTAAACCGGAGAGACCGCATTCAGTTTGAACAGACTGGCTCAACCACTTTTATGTTCCTCAAAATGGGCGGAGGTGTCTGTACGGTTTTTAGAGATCATTTAGTTAATCACAGGTTATCATTTGAGTGTTTTCATCTTTTGAGTATGTTTCCTTTAAAATAGAGCTAAACAATCCCCCTCCATACTCTACTTGGTAAAATCATCAATAAAACTTAGACAGTGCTGAGGAGGTTTGTATATGACTGAGATACTTTTAGTCGTATGCACAGACTTTGATGGTTTAGTCATTACAGGTGATTTTAATGTACATGTGGATAATGTGTTTGACAGACGCTAAAAAGATCAGTTGTCTTCGAAACATTTGGTCTGACTCAGCATGTCAGCGAGCCCACCCACAACAGAGGGCACACTCTGGACCTGCTCATTACAAAAGGTGTAAATATTTCAAATGTCATTGTGGTGGATGTTGCTCTGCTATCACCACTCGCTTGCATACACCGCATTCCAAATTATTATGCAAAGTGTGTTTAAATGTCAAATTTTTTTTTTTGTTTGTCTTACAGTGAAACTCATGGATGGTATTGTGTCTCAGGGCTCTTTGGGTGAGTGAAATCAATCTCAGACACATGTGCCAATTAGTTTGCCAGGTAAGTCCAATTAGAGGAAAGCTACTTAAGAAGGACGTTCCACATTATTAAGCACATCACCATTTTCAAGCAATATGGGAAAGAAAATTTCTCTACTGCTGAAAAAAGTGAAATAGTTGAATACCTTGGTATGGTACAAGGTATGAAAACCTTTGCTAATTTGCGAAAACTTAAGCGTGATCATTGTACTATTAAGAGATTTGTTGCTGATTCAGAGCACACACGGATTTGTGCAGATAAAGGCACAATGAGGAAGGTTTTTGCCAGATAAATACATCGGATTAAGAGAGCAGCTGCTAAAATGTCATTTACAAAGCAGTAAACAGGTAATTGAAGTTGCTGGTGCCTCTGGAGTCCAAGTAACACAAAAAGTACTAGTCAAATTCTACTGTTTAAAAGTGTTTTTTTTTTAATTATCATGGTATCAGGATTGGTATTAAGTATCGAGTCTATTCCTTAGTACTGAAATCAACTTTGAAAGTATTATTATATTGTCACATTCTATTGACTAAAATCAACTTTTAAATTATAGTATCATGACTACTTTAGAGTACTACAATCATCATGGGAAAAAGATGTTTTATGTTGTGACTCGTTCATTGATTTGAAAAGTTAATCACACAGTGAACAGTAAGTAAAATACACACTTCTCTAAATGCAGTATTGACAACTTTTGAGCCACTCAACACCTGCTATTGAATAATTCAAGATATAAAAATGTTATGCCATACTGTAGAACACTCCAGGCAAATCAGTAAGATCAGACTGGAGCCATAGTGGAACGTTTTAAAAATTTGTTGACATTTATAAATAAGTGGATTTTTTGTCCAGGACTAAACCAGGATCAAACCAGGACCAGTGTGACCAGTGTAATCAGGCCACACCTGTCACCGTTTAATGACATTATTTTGTCATTAAACTTTTAGTTTAATGACATTGTTTTGCTATTAAGCTGTTAGTTTAATGACATTATTTTGTTATTAAGTTGTTAGTTTAATGACAAAATAACATGTTCAGAGACGCATGTAAGTCACTTCAGAAATATGCTGAAACTTTAAAAAACAAAGCACACATTCACCACGTCACAAGGGCGTGAACAGCACATTACACAGTGACAGGTGTTAGCACTTACCTGAAACCCCTCCCCGCCATTACCTCGAAAGGCTTTTAGGGGCCCTGGAGCATGTGCTTATTTGTGTAGAGGTTGGAAAACTTTGCATCACCTGTTTCCATGGAGATATTTACATGCCATACTGTGAAAATTGTATAGTGCACCTTTAAATGTATTTACTTATTAGACACTAATTACTTTTGAAATAAATAAAAAACACCATTTTCTAAAAGATATAGAGATATATAAAGACTTATGGACTAAAAAATTGGGGGGGAAAAAAGATATGTATACTACGGTGGACAATGGAGTGAAATGTCTAGTGGCACAGCAACATTATGTGCTCCAGTGGAAACTGAACCGGCATCCCTCCTGTTTCCAGGCTACTCTTAATCTACTACTTTACAGCAGCCTATTTACTCCACAGGGAGAAAAACAAAAAATACAATCTGATGACTTCAAACTTCTCAAAAAGATAAATATTGTGAGTTTGTTATTTTAACTCGTGTAGATAATTTTTACATATATATATATATATATACATACATATATATATATATATATATATTTGAGTGCGCCCTGAGCTTTTTTAGCATGCATGCCTCTTGAGGACCATAATTTAACCCATTCATGAGGCTGCAACTACTGAAATGATAAATTGTTCTGTTCATTACATTAGTAAAACTACAATATTGTACATTGCCTGTTATTGTTGGAGTTTATAGCATTAGCTCTGTATGTACTTCTACTGAGCAAATACATGGGTCCTGAAACTGTTTCAAACTAATGTCACTCAGACTCATCCTTCAAATAAACTTTTTTTTTTTTTTTTACTTTTTTTTGTGTCCAAAAATATAAATAGGTAAAATATTAGCTTATTATTTTAACCACAACATCAGTTTGATCCTCTTAAGATTAGGGTTACCAAAAGTATCAAATTACATACTGATCGATACTAAAACTAGTTTAGAAACTAGATACTCATTTGAGCAAGTGTCGATACAAAAAAGTCACATTGACAAGACAGAAGTAAACCTTTCCTGAACAGCTTTCAGAATGATCTTGAGCTGTATCAGAACAAGTATAAGCCCACACAGACTAGTATTCACCAGGAATACTACGGAACCTACCTGGACGACTGAGGGATACACAGATATAAGGCCAAATGGTAACACTAAAGAAAGTACTATTCTATTGTCACATTCTCTTGTCTAAAAGTGTTTTTTTTATTATCGTGGTATCAGAATTGTGAAAAAGACGATGTTTAAATCTGTCAACTGGACAAATCGTTGTAGGGGTGAAGATGTCTCGCTGTTCATCCAAGCCGCTTCTTCAGTTCTTTTCAGATTGCTGGTGGACACCGCCTTATATCTATCTGAAGAGAGGGGCTAACTACACTGAAACTGTAAACAACTATTGTCTCCAGTTTCAGCTGAAACTACCCTATTCAGCCCTTAACGACCCTGCTATTGTTCTCATTTTTCTGGGTCTGAGGATGGAGTTTTAGATGGGGGAGAGATTATGTCTCAGGCTCCCATTCCTGTTTAAGGAAGGATTCTCTTTCCTAATAAAAATAGCTTCTTTAACTCTCCTCTCAAACCATTTCTTTTCCCTGGCTAAGATCTGAACTTCACTATTGTCAAAGGAGTGGTTAGTTGACAGATTTGAACTTCGTCTTTTGCTATGGCTCTGACCTGGACGACTGAGGGTTTACACAGGTGACTACTTTATTACTACTTTGATTACTACAACCATTATAGGAAAATATGTTTGATGTTGTGACTCATTCATTGATTTTTAAAGCTAATAAAAGGTAATAAAACATTAAACACTCAACACCTGCAATTGAATAAATTCAAGATATAATGCCATACTGTAGAACTTTCCAGGCAAATCAGTAAAATCAGACTGGAGCCATAGTGGAACGTTTTAAAAATTTGTTGACATTTATGAATAAGTGGATTTTTTGTCCAGGACTAAACCAGGATCAAACCAGGACCAGTGTGGCCAGTGTAATCAGGCCACACCTGTCACAGTTTAATGACATTGTTTTGTCATTAAACTTTTAGTTTAATTACATTGTTTTGCTATTAAGCTGTTAGTTTAATGACATTATT
>JAIEZT010001373.1:9575997-9618497 GCA_019594935.1 Periophthalmus modestus | reverse complement strand
AATGCATCTTTTTCCAAGTTAATTCTGGAGCTTTGACTTGCACTTGAGTCATCATTTCTTCTTTTCCGCTCATCTTTAACCATTTTAACCTTCATGAGGGAAATGGTGTCACAGAATTCAGCCATTATCATAGGAACATGAGGTGTTTATCATTACCATCATCAGTGCACCTGTGTTATCATTTATGAGTCTCCTTCAAACAACTGCAGGACCAGCCATTGGTTTGGAAATAACAGACAGGTCAAACAAAACACAGAAATGATCAGACAGAGCAACATCCACCATAATGACATTTGAAATATTTACACCTTTTGTGATGAGCAGGTCCAGACTGTGCCCTCTGTTGTGGGTGGGTTCGCTGACATGCTGAGTCAGATCAAATGTTTCAAAGACAACTGACCTCTTTAGTGTTTCTGTAAAACACATTATCCACATGAACATTAAAATCATCTGTAATAACTAAACCGTCAAAGTCTGTGCATACGACTAAAAGCATCTCAGTCATATACAAACCTCCTCAGCACTGTCTAAGTTTTATTGATGATTTTAGTAAGTAGAGTATGGAGGGGGATTGTTCAGCTATCCATTTTAAAGGAAACATACTCAAAAGATGAAAACACCTCAAATGACAACCTGTGATTAAATAAATTATCTCAAAAAATTGTACAAACACCTCCACCCTTTATGAGGAAGGTAAAAGTGGTTGAGCCGGTCTGTTCACACTGAATGTGGTCTCTCCGGTTTAAAATTGAATAAAAAAATTTCTGAGAAGTACTTCCTCCTTGAATTTTTGATATCCTGTCCCCTGGTATAAAAAGACTGTTACTTCCCTGCTCTCCTAAAGTACCTCTGGTTCTAACCCTCTGCACAGCAGCCTGCTCCACAGGACCACAGGTGAGTGCATGCACCAGGAAGCTGCAGGAGAACACAGATTTGTACACATAAAAAAAGTTTTCTGTAGATTTGTGTGTGCATTCCAGGCCATGGCGTTTGTCCCCCTGTCTCTCTCCCTCCTTGCGGGTCTCCTGTCTCTGGCTCACTGCTGTAACGACATCGGCACAGCTGAAGTATGCAAGAATGCCCCCTTTGTCCCTGGACACAACCTGATGGGCGAGGGCTACGACATCGTCACCCTGAAGAGGAAAGGGGCTTACCTGGTCGACGTCACCACCTACATGACCCCAAAAGGCACCTGCAACCTGATCGAAAACCCTCTCCAAGGAAACCAACTGCAGAAGGTGAGAGAGGCAGCCACAGATATGATACCCTAACACTATATAGACCAAATTTGAAAAACGACAAAGATAGCTCAAATTGACAAAGATAGCTAAAATTGTGAATAACTGTTTCACTATAGCAAGTTTATAGGTCTAGTCACTAATGTACAATGAATTATGATTGTGAAAAGTATCAACAATCAGGCACGAATCAATACTAAAACTAGACACTCATTGATAGTTTTGACAAGCAATGATACTATGAAAGTCTGTCACAGAAGTTTCCTGAATAGCATTAGAATGATCTTGAGCTGTATCAGAACAAGACCACAGAGAGTAGTATACACCCATGGACCACTATGGAATCTGCCTACACGACTGAGGGCACTTTACACATATAAGGTCACATGGTAATATAAAAGAATGCACTCTGATTTCATGTTGAAGATCACATTCTATTCTCTAAAGAAAGTATCGTAATCTGTATTGAGAATCGAGTCTATTCCTTGGTATCAAAACAGTTTGAAATTTTATTTTTGTGACAACACTACAACGTAAAGCTATAACACTACAATGTATATTTATAAGAAAAGTCCCTTTTACTGTTTGTTTAAAGTAGACCATATTGTCGACCAATCACTAGAGCTGAAGTACACTAAAGAAATGCTTGGTCAACTGACGACATGCTCCGTGCATCAGAGCACTGACATCGAAATTATCAGTATTTTGTGCAAATACAAATATGCATGCAAAGAAAAAAAAAAATTAAACAGCATCTTCATAAAGTGAAAAGGCAGATTACACTGTGCAGTCACTTTCAAAACTCCAGCAAACCCACTACTCCATGCTTCCTCCTTTCTGCTCTTGTCCATAAATATTTGTAATCACAAACATTTCACTCGACTATGACCATTGGCTGTCTAAAGAACTAAAGCCCTATCATACAATCAGACATTTCTATAAGCAACTGACCAAATGCAGAGGGTCCCACATCCACAAGGGGGTCCCATCCATCTTCTTCTGCTTTATCCCAGGCCAAGTCATAGGGTCAGCAGTCTCAGCAGGGACTCCCAGACATCCTCAACCTGGAAACTTGGATGTTAAAAATGTTCTCCTTGTTTACAGCTGCCACTCGCTGCAGTAGATTTCCGAGCTATTACTCACTGTCATTCCTCTGTCAACCAGTCTATGGAGTCTTCAGTCAGGTAAGACTAGTGTAATCCTAATGTAACCTTTCCCAAGCACTAACGCTAACCCCGAGAGAGGTAATCTGCCACTAACCCTAACCCTGAGAGAGGTAACACACCAGTAACTCTATCTCCGGGACCTTAACCCTGAGAGAGGCTAAGCCAAGGGGTAACTCTGTAACAACGTTCATTTAACTTTTTGATCTGTGTGCAGTAAAGTGGTCAGTGCCATGACTTACCAAGACAGCAGTGACTGGAAGGTAAGATATGAAGACTGTTTTGAGATTAGAATGGAGTGAAAACGGTCTTTGACATGACCTCTCTCCTCTGTGACAGGTGGGGCTGAAGCAGGAAGACTATGGAGACCTGGAGGTGGGAGGGACACGCTCTGATGCATACAACTTTGCATCAACAAGAGCTAAAGAAGACAAGTTTACTTTTAGTATCCACCACTCCTCTTGTTCACACTACAGGTAGGATATTCCTTCTAGGCGTCACCTACATGTGCCCAAAATACATGAAAACCCACCTTGCATGTGTGTGTGCAGATACCGGGTGTCCAGTAATCCTCCTCTGAGCTCCGAGTTTCGAAAGGACGTGTCCCTGCTGCCCTCCTCCTACAACTCCTTCACCAAGGCCAAGTACAGACGCCTTATCAGCACCTATGGCACGCACTACATCCGACAGGTCACTACATTTTTCCTGACCAGAGGCACAATTGCTCTACTAAAACATTTATATGATAATGCTGAAAAGATGCTTCTCACAGTTTCATTGGTCAGTCTATAATACTTCATAATCTTTATATTTGCAGGCATATTTGGGTGGGCGATTTCGACGTGTGACGGCTGTGCGAACCTGTTTGTCCTCTCTCAACGGCTTTTCCTCTTCTAAGGTACGTTTACATTCTACTAAAGTAACAGTGCAACTAGGGGTGGGAATCTATGGGTGTTTCACGATTCAATTTGATTATGATTCTGAGGGTCATGAGTCGATGTATCGATGCATCTCAACACTCAAGCGTTAACAAAAAAGCCTTAGACAAATTCTGAACAGATTTCCATTAGTCACTGTGTGAGTACATTAGAGAACTCAGACAGGGCTCTTTAACTTTAAAGAAGAAATATTATGTTTTGTCTGCTGTAATTATAATCTACAAAACCCGTGGATCATTATGTTATAATTTTTTTTTTCATCTTGACTTATAAAAATATTGATTAAAAATGACTTAATGAAAGAAACAATTCCATTGACTTGGAAAACAGCAGCGCTGATTTTACTCTGCCCCTTTACTTCAGTATAAACCACAGGGCAGTGGCTAAGTAGCTACAGCAAACACTTTACAGCAATAAAGTTCTGGATTTGACTCCCAGACCATCCAGCCTTTTCTGTGCAGAGTTTCTCTCCACGTTTGGATGAGTTTCCTCCCCTTTCATGCAAAACACATATCATTCGGTAAAAAGGAGAACAAATAGTTCTGACCTAACCGGGCTCACACCAGCTTGATATGTGAGGCACTATAATCACAACAGTGGAACAGGCGAATCAAACTTCTGCCATGTCCAGATGAGAAAAATCATTCATGTCTTTCATGTCAGTGGCTTATGGGTCAATTGCAAACAGTGAATTTCCGTTACGAGGGCTTAATGAACCAATGTCCTCGAGTACAGTTCACAGGAGTGAACCACATTTCTTCATTAGTGCCAAAATTGCTATGCAGAACTGCTGAATCCCAACTGAATCAGAAATATTTTTTTCTTTTTTTTTTAATGAAGAAAAAAAGAGAACAAAGATGACACAAATATGTGTGAATCACACTAAATACAAGTTCAGAGGGTAAATGAGAAGGGAAACAACTATAAATAGTTACAAGTTCTTTAGATGTCAACCAGCATAATATGTCACGTTAACTCTGTAAACACAAATTGACAATGCTAATGAAATATAAACACTATCTGTCACATGTTTGACACCACTGCCAGCAGAGGGCGCAGTCCCTTATTGCATTGTCCAGTTAGGCATGATTAAAGCACGTTACCATAACAGTAAACCTCACTCTGGTCCGTACAGGCACATAGCTGTCTCTCTCTGGGCATAAACCTGGGCCT
Source organism: Periophthalmus modestus (assembly GCA_019594935.1). Lineage (NCBI taxonomy): Eukaryota > Metazoa > Chordata > Actinopteri > Gobiiformes > Gobiidae > Periophthalmus > Periophthalmus modestus. Next base: position 9,613,985 of record JAIEZT010001373.1, on the reverse strand, counting down.
GGGCAAGTACAATACATTTGGGACTGTACTCTATAAAAGCTGCCTGAACCTGCTCCAGAACAAGGATGTAGCCACTTCATTCAGCACAGGCCTGCAGGAGCACCACACAGAGGTGGTGGGGGGCACGGGCTGGGACGGAGACTTCTCCCTGCTCTTCAACAACTCGCAGAGGTACAACACGTGGCTGCAGTCACTCAAAGCCCACCCCGACATAGTGCAGTACTCGCTCCGACTCATGTCCGACCTGGTGCCAGACTTACAGAAGAGACCACATGTGAACGCCGCCATTGTCGACTACCTGAAGGTAGGAGTTGTGATACAAACAAAATAGTCTTGGTTATACTTTTTCAGACCATATAGTACTAATGTTATCTAATTCCTCTATTACTAAATCCAGCAGTTAATAAAAAAAAAAATAATAATAATAATAATAATAATAAATAAATAAATATATATATATGTATGTATGTGTGTGTGTGTGTGTGTATGTGTGTGTGTATTATATATATGCACACACAAAATATAGACCTCCTTATGCTATACGACGTGTTGCTAACACTCCAAAATCCAAATTATATCATACCTCAATTTATGAATAATCTTAAAATATTTGAGCCTTTTTCTGGATATTCTCTTAATGTCAATAAAACTACTCACCCTCTTTTTTAAATACTCCTAGTCTGGAATTAGTTAGATTATGATTTTCACTGGAAATTGTCTGTACTTATTCAATGCATTATCTGTGGAGATTCCACAGTCACAATTTAAAGGATGGGATAAATTTATATATGGGTTTGTGTGGAAATCTATCAAACCAGAAATAAAATATTCTATCCTTCAGTCTAAGACATTACCACAATGCAGCCCAGTTCAGGTCACTAACACTTAGGTGTGATGAGTCTAAATGAGTCTATGAGGTTCAATGGAAAGACATGGAATTCTTTTTGACTTAAACACCAATCCAATCAGTGCTTGGTTGTGTGAACTGTGCAAAAGCAGTTCTGCAGCATGAGAACTTTTGTGCTTGTGCAGGTAATAGAATCTGGCAACAAGTTATAAGGATGTATGGGATCTAAAGACAAATCCAAGTTACTGGGTTGACATGTGTGTGATCCACATTTCCTACCAGCAGTAAATGAGCCTAGATTTAAACAGTAGTTGTCATTGTGTCTTTCAACATTCAGTAGTGCTATTTCCAAAGGGCAGATGGATAGTAAATTTGGATTCTGGATAATGAGACACATCATGTGAAGTATCAACGGAATAAAGATTTGGCAAATGAAATACCAGAGGAGCTCTGGTAGGAATGGAAATCCCAAAGCCATACTATGAATTCCCTCACCTGGACAGATTCACCTGGTCCATTTTTTATTGCACCGACACACAAATCAAAGATTGTGGTCTTTTGAGTGTGTCTGTTGGAGAGTGTGGATCAGATCAGGTTCATATATTCTGGCCATGCCCAGGTACTGGGCATGGCCAGACTTGGGAAAATGTGACTGAATAAATTATATTCAGTGTTGGATTTGGTCTCTTTTTTCACTTTATTTCTTAGTATACCCCCAGAAGGTCTAAGTAAATCTGATGTAAATCTATTTAATATCATTCTTGTTGCAGGGAAAAAAAAGGCAATTACAAATTGTTGGCTGAAAAAGGATGCACCCACAATGGGTCTTTAGATACAAATTATCAGACAAATCAGAACAATGGAAATCGTGACTTTCAACCTCCACTTACAACAGAGGGAGAGAAATATTGATCTGCTGAATGTACATGTAACCTTGCCTGGTGTGTACGCTCTGTTTGCTTTTCTTTTGTGTGCCCTGAAACTTTCTGAAACATAAAGTAAAGCATTTTTCTACAGCACACACCCTGAAAGAGATATAGATTTTTTAAATTTTATTTTACAGATAAATATATTTGTCTGTCTGTTTGAAGGAAAACGGCATCAGTAAGAAAGATGAGAAACTGTGTGGAGTGAACTGTTGTCCCAAAAAGGCGTGGAGTGGTCAGCTCACGGTGACTATAGTCCGGGCCTGGGGACTTAATGGGGACTTTGTGGGTAAAACTGACAGGTAAGACAAACGCAAAGATCTTATAACAAACACTGTTACTTCATGCTCTTTTCTCTTGTACTAGTTATGTCAAGATGTGGTATGGACCCCACTACCGCCGGACTCGAGTCATCAGGTCCAATTACCCATTTTGGAATACAGTCTACAATCTGGGCGAGGTGAGTATCTCTACTACAAACCATATCTGTAACATTGGGATATAATAATATCAAAGGTCTTCATGTATAGGGCAGAATAAAATATTGCAATTAAATTGAAATCTGAGTTGGCATAGTTATTAAGTATGACATCATTATGTAAAATAATGTTCTTGTAAAAATCTAAATATTTTGTTGTTTATTAACATATTTTGGTAATCCTGTAGTTTAGATCTTCACAAACATGTTCTGAAATGCAACCAATTCTCCTGGACATATTTATAATGTGCGCTCTTAAGAGAATCCTACTTTTCAAACACAAAAGTATAAACCACTCAGCGTTTATAGGCACCACACACAGTTTTTGCTGTCTGAAAAATGTCATCATGTCATTCTTTTAGACTTAAAAATCTTGTTCCGTATCACTTCAATACAGACATGGTTTGAATTTCTAATTACGGAACGATTTTGTATTTTACGGAACAGTTGGCAACCCTCACCCAACATGCACAATTACGGAGAAGGTACCACATAGAGTCTGGAGACTGATGTACATTCAGATAAACTTGTCATATCCACGACTGATCGTTGCACCATTGCACAGTGCGTCAGTGTGTCAATTTAAATTCCTCAATGTCGTGTAGTGTGACATTGAACAATCTTGTAAGACTGAAAGACATCATGCAGTGGACACCAGGCTTCACACATTCCTACCATCTTAATTATTCATGAGAGCTTTTCACAGCTTTCAGAGGCCAGAGCAAAGTTTTGCTGTCATGGAAACGCTAATAGTGCACTTTCTAATAAAAACGTAATTTTTTAATTAGGCCTAGATAGAGACAGTACAATGTCATTTTCACCCAAAGAGATCCTTTTACAATATACTATCTCTTTGCTGAGGCAAGACCATTTTTACTTTATTTCCTGAAAAAATGGGTACAGCCACTTTAACATTTCAAAGCACGTGCTAATAGAAGCTTGTGTTGTGCAGGTGGACACTCACGCGGCTCTGAAGATCGAGGTGTGGGATAAGGACCTGTTCCGAGATGACCGCGTGATCTCCTGCACGCACTATCCCCTCCAGGGCACCTACCCCCACGCCTGTAACACCAGGAAGGGAGGGGTAGAGGTGCGCTACACGCTAACCTGCGACCAGCATCTGACCGGGTCACGCTGCAATGTGTACAAACCCACTCCTCACAAATAAACAGGGATAACACTGCAATCAAATCTTTAATGTTTGCTCGGGATGTAATGATTATTAAAGATGTAAATTTCCATGTAGAGTATTCACCTGCTTGCCCCCATGGAAACTATGTAACTTTTCTGGTAATAATAAAATAATAATAATAATAATAATTAAAACTGCAAGCAGTGATAAAGGCCCTCGCCACCCTTGCGACCGCGGGGTACACGCCACCGCGGAGTTCGCGCTTCTCGTTCCCGCTTACATCACCCCTCCTCCCAAAATCAGCGACTGAGTAATACTACTCCATTCATTCCAATGAGAACATTTATGACATTTTCACACCTACACAGTTGGAAATAGAGGTATGTCTTCATTGGCGTTTTTGTTCAGTATGATGAGTGGAATATGTGTACCAAATTTCAATGGTTTATGACAAAGTAAAATTTTCATCCCATTTAACCAAAACCCATGTATTTCAATGAGAAATGTTGGTCGTTGCCATGGCAACACACTTGCAAATAGAGGTATGTTCTATTTGGCTTTTTTGTTCAGTATGGGGATAGGGATGTCCATGCCAAATTTCAAATGTTTTTGACAAAGTAGATTTTTTTGGATTCCATTCAAAATTTCAAGGGGGCGCTGTGGAGCAAGGGATTGTCTCAGTTATGTAAACTGTATATCATTACATTCAGATGAACAATGTGACCAAAATGTATATTAATGCCGGTTAGCAGGACCTTGCATTTCTGAGTTACGCGCAATTTTAAACTTAAAAAAGTGGCTTTTTTCTTAGCAGGCTGACCACGCCCACATTTTATTATGTTGAAAAAACCAAGACATTGGCCTCTAATCCCACATGGGTCTATTTCATTTTGACCAATTTGTAAGTTTGTTGAATGAAAATCCATGACGTAAAAAATGCAAACGTGAGAGTTCAAATTTCAAAAAAATCGGGTTCCGCCCACAATGGCCGACTTCCTGTAGGGTTTAGGGTGGGGTCATAATATATTTTTCTACTTGTCTTGACATGTTCTATGGTTCTACCAATTTTCATTTGTCTACGATGAAAAAGGTCTGTCATTGCCGTAATGTATTTTGAATTTTGAGGTGGCGCTATTGAGTCATTTTGCAACATTAATTTTTTTTCACATGAAAATACAAAATATTTCACCAATCTTGAATTTTGGGTCATAGTTGGATTAGTGCAGAGCATCTATTTAGTCGACAACAAAGTCCAGTACTCTGAACCCCATTCATTTCAATGACACATTTTTTACCATTTCCATGGTTACCACGGTAACGTAGTTACAAATAGAGGTATGTTCTCATTGGCTTTTTTGTTCAGTATGTCAAGCCACATGCCTCTGCCAAATTTCAAATGTTTATGACAAAGTAATTTTTTTGGTCCCATTCAAAAGTTCAAGGGGGGCGCTGTGGAGCAATGTAAAATCTGACTTATGTAAATTGTATGTCTTTGCGTTCAAACCAACATTTTGAACAAAACGTATATTAATGCCGGGAAATAGGACGTTGCATGTCTGAGTTACGCGCAATTTAAAACTCAAAAAATGGCTTTGTTGTTTGCAAGCTGACCACACCCACATTTTACGACTTAGAAAAATCCAAATGAGTTGGCTGTAATCCCACATGGGTCTAGTTTATTTTGACCAATTTCCAAGTTTCTTGAATGTACATCCACGGCGTAAAAAAATCCAAACGCGAACGTAAAAAATTTCAGAAAAATGGGGTTCCGCCCACAATGGCCGACTTCCTGTAGGGTTTAGGGTGGAGTCATAATATAATTTTTTACTTGTCTTGACATGTTCTATGGTTCTACCAAATTTCATTTGTCTACGATGAAAAAGGTCTCTCATTGCCGTAATGTATTTTGATTTTTGAGGTGGCGCTGTTGAGTCATTTTGAAAGTGTAATTTTTTTGACCATGAAAATAATTAATTTTTCACCAGTCTTGAATTTTGGGTCCAATAAAATTGACTTTTCGTTAACGTGCAGGGGGTCAAAAATGGATTTGAAGTCGCGACCAAAATAATAATAATAATAAGAAGAAGAAGAATAATAATAATGGAAACTGATTTTCGACCCATTATTTTTCTCCTAAACCATAAAAGCTACAGTCTTGTGACTTTCTCACATTGTGCCCCATCACAAATAAGGCCCCTGCGAATTTTTTCACACGTCCACGACAAATCGATTGTCTGCTACGAATTTTTGAAAATGAAATTTGAAGAGGGCGCTAGAGAGCCATTTTGTGAGATAAAGCCATGATATACATATCATTGTGTTCAGCTCACAAATGTGCATAAACGCTGTATTAGCGTTTTCCCAACAAAAAATGTGTGAAAGAGAAATATTTTATTGAAATATTCCAAAAAATTGCAATTTTGTATAAAATTCACCATGACCACACCCAAAGTCATATTCAAATATAATTGATGATCTTTAATCTCACATGGGTTTAGTGGGTTTTGGCCAATTTTGAGTGTTTGTGATGAAAACTGTGCGAGGAGATGTCCTGAATGTGAGGGTGTGCGCTTTTTGTCATCACCGGGTTTGATCCAATATGGCCGACTTCCTGTACATTTTAGGGCGGGGCCATAATATCATTTTTGTCATGTCCCGAAATGTTCTATTTTTCGATGCGAGTTTCAGAGTTTTAGGTTCACTTTTTTTCGAGTCGGGCTCCCATAGGCCCAATGAAAATCAAAGTTTGAGGTGGCGCTACCGAGTCATCTTTCGTTATTTTTTTTCGCGGTCTTCGGGTGACAATTAGAGCTTGGCGAGTTCTAATTTTTGACACCACTCACTGGCATGTCGGGGCGTGTTAACCACTTGATTTTTGCCATTTTCCCCGTTTCGGACGCGGTTTTAAATGTCCCTCGCCGGGACGTTGTCTCCGGCTCGGGCCTAATAATAATAATAATAATAATGCCTTACACTTGTAATGCTCTTTACAGGCTTGTCAAAGCCTCTCAAAGCGCTACACTATAGTCATTATTCATTCACTCCACACTTGGTGAGTAGTTACAGGTGTTTTACTGCTCAAATCTCTTGATGCATTCTCACTGTGACCAGGCTCGCTTCTTCACAGATGACATGATCTGTAACTTGACCTGATCACCTCCTTTTCTCCGTAGAGATAAAAAAAAAAAAAAAAATGGAATGACAGACTGGGAAACACTCCAGGAAAAGTTAAAATATTCCACTCCATTAGAAAAACTATGTAGTGCACCTTTAGAATTTGATCAGCTCTAATCAAACATTCTGAAAAAAGACAATGGTGATTCTTTTTTTTTATGTTTGAAAGAAATCTGAAAGGTTTTAGTTGTTTATTCAAAAAAATATCCTCTTTGAGACCTAAATGTCCCTGTGTCTCTCACGCTTCTACACTAGCTCATACTATTTCAGGCTTTTATTGCTTTGACTTTTGCTAATGATTCATGTAGCAATGTATGGCTTTAATAGAACTGTTAAGTGTCTATTGTGTGTAATCAAAATCAAACCGGTGTGTGTGGACCTCTTCATCTGCTCTAAAATGCAGATTGTTTATTCATGAAAATAAAACTGGTCATGTAAATGTGCTATTTTTTTGTTATCCTTTTGGGCAACTTAACAGCATATATTCACCTCATAATTTAAAACCAGTTATAAAGTCTGCTAATGCTACTGTCGTGCCACTTAACAAAGCCGGTTAAATGTCTTTTTCGGAGAATGGTTTGTAAAAAGCAGTGTTTGGAGGGGGAACCGGCTAAATATACAGGTACACAGCATTAAGGACCTGAGGACAGAATATGGTCAAAAGCTTAAAAATGTCAGTTTTATGTACACTAGTGTGTGAGTGTGTGGATTTAAAAGTCAGACTTGAGGCTATATTTGGAGGACGTATGACAAATGGGAGTGTTAGGTTTGGGCACTTTTTTCCCCCCCCTGGTTTTCCTCAATTTTCTATTTTTTTTTTTTTTTTTTTTTTTTTGCTTAAATCATAAGATTCCTATTTTTTTCCTGTATATTTTTGTTAGTTTAAGTTAGTCAGTTGTTTAGTTGATAATCTTTATCCCTGTTATTTTGATATATAATATTTTAGTATAGTTTTTTGTGTTTGTTCCGGTCTGGGCATTTTAGTTTCGCACGCCGGAGCCTCCTCTCCTCCGGTCTCCACTTTCTTGAGCCACCGCGCACTCTGGGTCTGGTGCTGCCCCCTGCTGGCGCCTCCATGCTGGGTAATATACCTTTTTTATTAGCTTAGCTTTTTTTGTTTGGCCTGGTGGGTCCAGACCTCTTGTTTTTGTTATTTATTTTCTGTAGAAACAGTTTATGAGTTGTGTTTTTTGTTAGGGTAAGGACAGAGGTGCACTGACAACTTCTACAGCTCTGTATAGGGGTGGCCTGTCCAGCGCAAGGTCCTTATTTTACTTTGGCCTTTTTCTTGGTTACTTTGTTTTTTGGTTGGGCAAGGGGTTTGGTAGGGGTTTTTTTTTCCACCTGTTTTTCACTTTTAACAAAAAAAGAAGCCTTAAAAAATAAACACCTGTTTGAACCCTTACCTCTGTTTCCCTGTGCCCTTTTATAAATATGTTTGATCCCTTTGGGTTGTAACATATTTATGGGGGCTCGTCAAAAACAGTAAATAAATTGAAAACCCTTTAACGTAGTCATATTTGTGCCCTTAGTTGCCTTTCGTTTGTTTTGCTGTAACTTTTGGTTGTGCCACTTTTGATTTGACATAACTGGGCAATGTATTGTGAGTTTGGTTGTAGTGAAAGTATTTTATGATGGTTTTTTGAGTTGTTTTGTGCAGAAGAGGTCTTTCAGAGTAGCAGACTATGTTTTGTGTGGGTTGTTTGTGCATTTTCCTTTGTTTTAGTGTAGGCTGCAGGATTCTAGGTGGAGATGGAGTTCCACCTAGATGAGTTTGTTAACGTGCCTACTTTGGGAGCCTTTCGCTTTTCAGGTGTATGAAAGGACCAGTTGCTCGTTTTAGCTGAATATTACAAGGTTGTGGTGACTAAACTATCTAAGAAGTCAGTGACCCAAACTGAGGTGTTAGGAGCATTTGTGGAGCATTTGTGGAGCATGTCATTTTTCTTGCAGCTGTGTTGCCTAAAAGCTTACATTTATCCTCATCTGGTGCAACAGACAGGGCTGTCCATCTGAAGGAGCTGGAAGTTGAGTTAGGAAAGCTGGCATTATGAGAAATGTTGGTTTTGTTCGGAAGAAAGAAATTTAGTTTGACAGGTGGTGCTCCTCTCAGAATGTAGATAATATTGAATGATGAATGGATGAATGGTGGTGGATGAATATATTTTAACGCACAAGTGTGTTTGAGCGTCCTTTTAGTTTTAGGAAATTGGAGAGAAACAGCTGTAATGGCACAGAAACAGTTAAAAATGTACCTACTCATAAAGATCCTGTAAGTTCTGTGGCCAATGCTGAGGTTAAAACAGACAATATTAAAGTCAATTATGTAACATGTTTTTATAGTAAGAAGAAAGGACATATTGTTTCTAGCTGTCCAGTGTTAAAGAAAAAAATATTCAAAACTGTCATCTTGGTTAAAACGGTTAACCAGGTTAGCCAGTCGCAGTTACCAGGAAAACCCAGTGATTCCGCTGATTTTAAGCCTTTTCTTAAGGACGGGTTTGTGTCTGTTTCTGCTCATGTTGAAAAGGTCCCAGTGAAAATATTGCGGGATACTGCAGCCTCCCAGTCTTTTGTGCTCGAGAGTGTGTTGCACTGTCTGGAGACACAACTGTAGGATCCAATGTTCCTGTGCGTAGTTTTAACACAAAGCTCAAATGATAGTCTAATGTGAGTACAGTGGTCCCTCGTTTATCGCGGGGGTCACGCTCCAAAAATAACTAAAACAAATAAATGAAATCCGCGAAGTAGAAAACTTTATTTTTTACAATTATTCAATATGTTTTGGTTGTAAAACACCTCACCACACACTTTATACACTTTTCTCAGACAGGCATTAACATTTTCTCACGTTTCTCTCTTGTTTAAACACTCAAAGTTCAAACCTTCATAGACTCACTGATAGTATCGAACATTTTGGTAAATTTGTCTGAACGTTCTGTCCTGTACAGGAGACACGACGTGTCCCTGAGCCAATCAGGGACACGTCGTGTCTCCAGGGAATGTCCATGACATCAGCTGCAAAGTTTCAATAGGCCTGTTACAACATCTTGATGGTTAATTATGAAAAAAAATAAGTAGTCAAAATGTTCAAGTTAAACAAGTTTCTTTTTTATTTTTTTACACAAGCTCATTTTTTGCCTTGGTGCCTCTAAAGGGTCTGTCCCTTCAGGAAGTCGCTTCAGTGCCACCTCTTTTATTATGTCTGAAAAATAAATAGAAAGAGATTATCAGGGTTTTTTTTGTATTGGTTGATGTAATAATAGGTGTATTTGTGATTTGCAACATGCATGTGTGTGTTTGTGTGTGAAGACCTTCTCCTCCATGTGCCTCCTCTCCTGTTCCTGTAGTAGTCTGGACTTCACACAGTTGTGCATTTCGTTTCTCCGCTCGCTCCAGTCATACAGGGACAGCCCTGAGCAAAGGAGGAAAGGTCCGGCCACCAGGCGCTCGGTGGCGAGCACCCACCCCCCAGGCCTGGCTCCAGAGTGGGGCCCTGGTAACGCCAGTCCGGGTGACGTAACGGGACTTGGTCTTCTACTCCACCTGGAAGGATTCTGAACCGCTCTTAGTCTGACCCGTCCCCCTGGACCTGTTTGTCATGGGTGACCCTACCAGGGGCCCGAAGCCCCCGACAACATAGGTCCCAGGATCATTCGGGTACTCAAACCCCTCCACCACGTTAAGGTGGCGGTTCACGAAGGGGAAAAAAAAATAATAGAATTAGTACACCCATGTCGAAATTCCATTGTATCAAAAAACAGTCACTTATTTTGACACTTACCATGCTCCTGTAACCTTGATCTGAAGAAACCGGTGATGGTGAAGGTCCTGCATATATATATTGTGCTTTTCTACCATATGGCACTAAAAGCATCACATTCACTCTGAGTGTCTCGCTAAGGAGCAAATAGAAATAAATGTTAGGATAATGGACAAAACCTTATTGCATTTGAAAATTATAAAAACAAAATGAAATGTCATTAACAAGGACATAATGTGGATACATATACAATACTTCCATTGGGGTTTTTATGGTTTCTAATGACGCTTCCGTTTCAAGTGGTTAAAAGACTGCTGTTCTGAACCAGGGCTGCAAGCAAAGATTAAATTGGTAAAGAAGATGAATTAATACCTGTAGTGTGATTCAGCAACTATATTATTACCTTTTACTTGTTTGGACGCTGAATGACGTTGGAGAGCTGATGTGAACGTGACTTTGTAGAAGTCTGATGGCTGATTTTGGAGCCATGTTTCTGATGGAGGCTGGGATGAAGGACAGTTGTTTGGATGATGTTGTTGTTTGCCCCTGAAGTTGGTGGTGGTAGGCTGGGGCACTGACTGGACAGAGTGGTGTTTTTCAGGCTTTTGCTGGAGAGACGAGGAGGTTCAAAATGGCTGCTTGCCCCTGTATCTCTTGATGGTGGGCTGGGACTGGAGCAGTCATTTTGATGGAGATCTTGGCTGATGTTGGAGCCATATTTAAACTGGAGGATGGAGCTACTGCCCTGTAGATGTTGATGTTATGCTGGGCAGTTGTAAGATGGTGGTAGATGCAATATAACAAGATGTTTTTTTGAAGACTGGCGGTTTTCTTTTGCCCCTGAAGATGGTGATGGCAGGCTGGGGCAGTAAAATCAGTTGAATTTGGACACATACGCTGTTAAATGTGTCTTTGAAGAAGGTGGAGAAGGTGGGGTTGACTCGCCCCTGAAGATGTTGGTGTGAAGCTGGGGCAGCAGCCACAAAGTGCAAGGCAGACGTGATGTGGATGGAGGTTTTTGTTTTTTTTATGGAGAGGCAGCCAGGTGCTGAAAGCTGCAAAAAACAGACAGTTTAACACATATTTTAAAGGAGAGTTCAGTTAAGCAAGAAGACTACACCAGAAATCAAACTGAGTACAGCAGGACTGAACCAGGACTAAAAGCAAAGCAAACTTAACAAGGTCTGAAGCTGAATAAAACAAGGAGTAAATGAATCTGAACCCAGGACTAAACCAGGACTTACACTTGTCCAGGACCAGTAACACAAACACTTACCTGCATACTGACAGTTGTAACCACAGAGGAGAGTTTCTGGATGGAGGCAGGATGGCAGAGGGGCAGCTCGGTGTTGAGAGCTGCAAATCACACACAGTATAACACGCAAAATGGCAAAATGGCACACAACACTAAAATCTACAAATAAATGTTAAAACCACACAATAAATACTAAAATCTTAAAATAGCACACAAAAAATGTTAAAAGCACACAGAAAATACTAAAATCTTAAAATCACACACAAAAAATGTTAAAAGCACACAGAAAAATACTACTAAAAATCTTAAAATCACACACAAAAAATGTTAAAAGCACACAGAAAATACTAAAATCTTAAAATCGCACACAAAAAAATGTTAAAACCACACTCTAAAATATAAAAAAGTGCAAAATCTCATCAGCCTCATAATGAGACTGTGAGTGGCCATGGTCAGTGGGGAGGGGTGGGAACCAAACCCAGGGCCATGAGGAAGTCCGGACCAGTGGCTGAGGTCTGGGAGCTGGAGGGCGACACCTACAGGACAATAGAAACATTAAAATGTATCTATATAGTAATTACATCTGCAATGTGTAACTTAGATTAAAAGTTGCAATATTGTATCCATAGACATGAATAAATATACTATTGGATTTGCATTAAAAATAACTGTCTACCTACTCAGACAAGTTTGGACCTCAGCACAGAGCGTCTCGAGGACAGGGGCTCCCCGGGGTGCTCTGGCCTAGGACGACACAGCCTCTTCCTGTGGGGCTCCTCCCTCTCTGGGCCAGGGCTGGAGCTACTGGTCTGGATTTTCACAGGACAATGGAGAAAAGGAGATAAGGTAAGTTATTTTTTGTGAATGCAAAAATCTAAACTATGATACTGCTAGAAATATTTCATGTTATATAGTCGCACCTGGTCTGGGAGCTCCACAGCGACGGACTGGGATCCACTGGTCTTCTTCCTCTTCAGCCCGAGCCGGTGTGACCTCCGAGGGGCAGGCTCCGCCCAGACCGCAGCCTGCAACAAAGAAGGAACGTTAGTATTTGAGAAAACTATTTTCTTTTGGCTGATAAACATATTCTTCATAATATACTTCTGCATTTGCTTGTCTTTACCTGCTCTCTCAGAGGGTGGCGCTGTGGCTGAGTGGGACCTCCAGCGGAGACAGTGGGCTGGGCCTGAAAAACAAAAGCCAGAGATGGTTTAGGGGGGGGCGGCTCCATGGACACATCGACATCGATGAGAGGTGGATATGGCCTGGTGCTGCGGGACTCCACATAGTGCAGGAGTCCTCCCGTGGTCTCCGTCTCGCTGACGAGGGGGCCGCTCCAGCTTCTCCCACAGGCGCTGCTTGATCCTCCGGCCCAGCTCCAGGGTGTAGGGACGGGGACGGCCATCGGGGTACCTGCAAACAACCAGATACACGAAACATCAGCAACTAGACACAGGTTTTAAAGGAAAGTCTAGCTCTAAATAAGGACTAAACCAGAGAGACCAAACTAAGTACAGCAGGGCTGATCCGAGGCTAATACCAAACTAAACCAGGACAAAACACATACTAAATAAATCTAAACCAGGACCATGACTGGTTCAAGGTCAGTAACATAAAACTTTACCTGCATACTGTCTGTTGTACAAGGATTTCAATAATACAATCAAATACAATTTTAATTAAAACAGAAAAGCTCTGAAGGAAAATGTTACCCAGTCACCAAGTAAATATAAAAATGAACTGATAGTGAGTTATAAAATGTGACCAGAAATGAATCTGGCCCATGAAACATACGTCAGCATGGGATCCACCACCGAGTGGTAGATGTGCTGATACTCCTCCACCGTGTGTAGCCATGGATGAGCACAGGACTACCAGGGCGAGGGGGGCAGCAGGAGGGCAGGGCAGGGGTAGACTCGGGACAGGGCAGGACTGGGACAGAGGTGGAGACCTGTTGAGGAGAGGCGGGGCAATGTGCTTTTTTTTTAGCATAATAACTGGATTAGAAATATACTGCATGAATTTGGCTAATGCATGGCCTTGAATTGTCTCCTACCAGTTCAGTTTTGATCTTCAAAGTCAGCATGAGATGTGTCATGTAATTAATTATACTCAAATGAGTCTGATTGAGTTTCTTACCTGTTCAGTCGGGACCCGAGGACTCCCTCCTGGACCAGGTGCAGTAGGAGTGGTCAAACAAGTGACCGGGCAACACAACCTGGAAAACAGAGAATAGTTCAATTTTTTTTTTATACATGGATAATTTGTCTAAACATTTCTCATAAAGTCTTCTATAATATTTGGCTTTTCAAGCAGTAGTTTCATCTAAAGCAAGACAAGACTAAATCTTGAATAAACAGGGGGGGAAAAAAAACAGGCCAGAATCTACATGATAATCTCACAAATCAACTTGAGTACTTCAGTCAGTGCAGATGACAAATGCCTGAAAGAACAAACAGTGTTTAGGCTCAAATTGGCGCTGCATTTGGCCACATTTGGACACTTTGCGTTACCTAAAGTTAAATGAGCTTAGCATCAACTTAAATACAAATCATGTACATAATTATCGGAACAGTCCAATGAAAAAGAGATCAAATTAGGTCACAGGTGAATATGAATGGTCACACGGCGCTGTAGGGGGCGCTGTTACATCTTACCTGCTCCATGATGACAGCGATGTAAACAGTAAAAGTAAAAACGGGATCAGCTGCTTTTTCTCAAATCGAGTGAAAGGCAAAAACGTGACTGTCTCGGACAAGAATTTGAAATGTTTGTTTTTAAAATAAATGCTATGTACAGTTTCCATGGCAACAATATTCTATACTTTTAGAACCACGTGATTTGTTCATCATTTCTATTTAAATAAGCTAATGTCTTTTTTCTACTTTTATAGGCCTACGCTGGAAATGTTCAGACCAATTTTTAGTTACTCAACTGAACACTACCAGAAACAGTGTGGTAACTTTAAAACTTTTTAATATTTAAGACTAACAATCATAGGCGGAAATCACGGGGGGTCCGGACCCTCCCTTTGCTGACTGGTGTCCCCCTTCCCGCCCTTGCATAAACGCTTTAGAAAAAAAATAGTGAATTATACCAAAACCTACATGTCAGAATGTATACAGTATTGACACAGTTCACTGTCATTAAATAAATCTGAAGATGAAAAACTGATCACCCCTCCCTGGTGTTACACATTGGTTTAGTCTGTGCCAAAATGCCAAAGCGCAGTGTATTTTCTTACCTGTAAACTGAAGAGATGAAATAGTGTCCGTGTTGTGCTTAATAATATCCACATTCAGTCACAGTCTGCAGTGTCCGCGCGTAAAGTTGAAGCCAAACATAATAAAACGAAACTCGGTCAAAACTCCTCCTCTGCCCTGGTAAAAAGCGTAATTCCAGCTAAATGTGATGTAGTAAATATGTCCCTTGTGGAGCGTGTGCGTAAAGATGAAGTCCGCGTAAAGCTGCAATAAGCATTCTCCTTCTCTCAGATAACCGCGTACTAAAATCGTAGGGTTATCAAATTTAAATGAATAATAATAAATAATTTAAATAACGTACGTTACGTACGTAACATACATACGCGCAAAGACAGCGGTGCAGGTACGGTCTGTGGTGTAGGGCTGTCCCATTTCGGCAAGATGGCGGATACACTGAGGATTATACATTTTCGGCCGGATACTTCGAGCGGTACTCCGAATGGTACTTTGAAGGGTTTGCATTTGGCGATATGGGACACTGTCTTTACGCCCTCGGCCTGCTCCGCGTGTTTACGGAAAACCATGTCATACATCCTCGTGTTCAGCTGCTCATTGGCTGTAAGGGGAAAACGTCACTAAATGTCTTTAATGTAACTGGTTGATTTTACACACGGGGCGAGTGGGGCGTAAACTTTCAGTCACCTGTAGCACTGATTCGCTGTCTGGGGCTCCAGTAACACACAAACTCCACCTTATTGGACAACCTTGGTGTCAATCAGAGGCGAACCAGTTTTTTTTCCCCTTATAAACAAAGTTGGCGCTGTCAGAAGTTTATTATGTCTGAAATCGACAAAAGAAATGCAAAAAAAAACAGATGACGAAGCAGATTTCACTTTCCTGCAGCAGATTGGACATGGAGGATCTAATTTATTTTGTGGACATCGTTTCTTGACTGGATTATATTCTCTGGACCTGTACGGAACGAATGAGACCAACTTTGTGGGATATGTTGATGTTTGACAGAACCAGAGCCTCAAAGGTGAGTGAGTGAAGTCCAAATCCACATTTTTGGCTTTTCTGTAAAAACGTCTTTCCTGTCAGCACTATGGTGACTGCAGGTGAAAATAGTTTACATATTCGGAAAGATGAGAGCCGCAGCTTTCATCTGGTGTGTAGATTGTTTGTGTGTGTGACGCAGAAGTACATGCACATTGCTGTAAATTTGTCAAGAAAAGGCGACGTGAGTGGTTAATAATAGCTTAATCATAATAACATAGTTGTTGCATTTATGATTGGGTATCATTACAACGCCCTTTGAAGCATAGATCTAACTTTTGGTTTATTGTTCCCCCCTAGACGAAACTGAGAGTTTCACCCCTGCGAACAATGTAGATATCTCTGCATCACAGCTGGAAAATGTCAACTCCGTCAGTCAGTTTTGATACATTTATTTAAATAGTTCTGGGGAGAGTCAAAGTCTTGAAGGAAGTCATCGTGGCAGCTCACAAATACAACAAATACAAACGAGCTGCAGTGTATGATATATTTGGTAAACCCAGAATCATATCTCTGTATTTTTTTCATACAGACTGGTATCTGTCTGGTTCCCACGTCCTCCATCTCAAGCCAAACATGATCGTGCATCACATACATTTTTTCAGTGGCACATGTGAAACATAGAAGCTCATTGGTCACCTCTGATTTACAAATAAAATCACATTTATTTCACTTCAGATTAACAGAGTTTAGTGCTTTGCTCATATCAATATGAGGTGCTTGATTTTCAAACTAAGTGAAAAGCTGTTGTCTAATAATTACTACCTTATGACTGTAATATTAATTGACAGGGACTTGTTTAACACAAAGCTCAAATGATAGTCTAATGTGAGTACAGTGGTCCCTCGTTTATCGCGGGGGTCACGCTCCAAAAATACTAAAACAAAATAAATGAAATCCGCGAAGTAGAAAACTTTATTTTTTACAATTATTCAATGTTTTTGTTTGTAAAACACCTCACCACACACTTTATACACTTTTCTCAGACAGGCATTAACATTTTCTCACGTTTCTCTCTCTTGTTTAAACACTCAAAGTTCAAACCTTCATAGACTCACTGATAGTATCGAACATTTTGGTAAATTTGTCTGAATGTTCTGTCCTGTACAGGAGACACGACGTGTCCCTGAGCCAATCAGGGACACGTCGTGTCTCCAGGGAATGTCCATGACATCAGCTGCAAAGTTTCAGTAGGCCTGTTACAACATCTTGATGGTTAATTATGAAAAAAATTAAGTAGTCAAAATGTTCAAGTTAAACAAGTTTCTTTTTTATTTTATTTACACAAGCTCATTTTGCCTTGGTGCCTCTAAAGGTCTGTCCCTTCAGGAAGTCGCTTCAGTGCCACCTCTTTTATTATGTCTGAAAAATAAATAGAAAGAGATTATCAGGGTTTTTTTTTGTATTGGTTGATGTAATAATAGGTGTATTTGTGATTTGCAACATGCATGTGTGTGTTTGTGTGTGAAGACCTCTCCTCCATGTGCCTCCTCTCCTGTTCCTGTAGTCTCTGGACTTCACACAGTTGTGCATTTCGTTCTCTCGCTCGCTCCAGTCATACAGGGACAGCCCTGAGCAAAGGAGGAAAGGTCCGGCCACCAGGCGCTCGGTGGCGAGCACCCACCCCAGGCCTGGCTCCAGAGTGGGGCCCCAGTAACGCCAGTCCGGGTGACGTAACGGGACTTGGTCTTCTACTCCACCTGGAAGGATTCTGAACCGCTCTTAGTCTGACCCGTCCCCCTGGACCTGTTTGTCATGGGTGACCCTACCAGGGGCCCGAAGCCCCCGACAACATAGGTCCCAGATCATTCGGGTACTCAAACCCCTCCACCACGTTAAGGTGGCGGTTCACGAAGGGGAAAAAAAAATAATAGAATTAGTACACCCATGTCGAAATTCCATTGTATCAAAAAACAGTTTCACTTATTTTGACACTTACCATGCTCCTGTAGCCTTGATCTGAAGAAACCGGTGATGGTGAAGGTCCTGCATATATATATTGTGCTTTTCTACCATATGGCACTAAAAGCACGTTATATCAAGCATCACATTCACTCTGAGTGTCTCGCTAAGGAGCAAATAGAAATAAATGTTAGGATAATGGACAAAACCTTATTGCATTTGAAAATTATAAAAACAAAATGAAATGTCAATAACAAGGACATAATGTGGATACATATACAATACTTCCATCGGGGTTTTTATGGTTTCTAATGACGCTTCCGTTTCAAGTGGTTAAAGACTGCTGTTCTGAACCAGGGCTGCAAGCAAAGATTAAATGGTAAAGAAGATGATTTAATACCTGTAGTGTGATTCAGCAACTATATTATTACCTTTTACTGTTTTTGGACGCTGAATGACGTTGGAGAGCTGATGTGAACGTGACTTTGTAGAAGTCTGATGGCTGATTTTGGAGCCATGTTTCTGATGGAGGCTGGGATGAAGGACAGTTGTTTGGATGATGTTGTTGTTTGCCCCTGAAGTTGGTGGTGGTAGGCTGGGGCACTGACTGGACAGAGTGGTGTTTTTTTCAGGCTTTTGCTGGAGAGACGAGGAGGTTCAAAATGGCTGCTTGCCCCTGTAGAGATCTTGATGGTGGGCTGGGACTGGAGCAGTCATTTTGATGGAGATCTTGGCTGATGTTGGAGCCATATTTAAACTGGAGGATGGAGCTACTGCCCTGTAGATGTTGATGTTATGCTGGGCAGTTGTAAGATGGTGGTAGATGCAATATAACAAGATGTTTTTTTTGAAGACTGGCGGTTTTCTTTTGCCCCTGAAGATGGTGATGGCAGGCTGGGGCAGTAAAAAATCAGTTGAATTTGGACACATACGCTGTTAAATGTGTCTTTGAAGAAGGTGGAGAAGGTGGGGTTGACTCGCCCCTGAAGATGTTGGTGTGAAGCTGGGGCTGGGGCAGCAGCCACAAAGTGCAAGGCAGACGTGATGTGGATGGAGGTTTTTTTGTTTTTTTTATGGAGAGGCAGCCAGGTGCTGAAAGCTGCAAAACAGACAGTTTAACACATATTTTAAAGGAGAGTTCAGTTAAGCAAGAAGACTACACCAGAAATCAAACTGAGTACAGCAGGACTGAACCAGGACTAAAAGCAAACTTAACAAGGTCTGAAGCTGAATAAAACAAGGAGTAAATTAATCTGAACCAGGACTAAACCAGGACTTACACTTGTCCAGGACCAGTAACACAAACACTTACCTGCATACTGACAGTTGTAACCACAGAGGAGAGTTTCTGGATGGAGGCAGGATGGCAGAGGGGCAGCTCGGTGTTGAGAGCTGCAAATCACACACAGTATAACACACAAAATGGCAAAATGGCACACAACACTAAAATCTACAAATAAATGTTAAAACCACACACAAATACTAAAATCTTAAAATAGCACACAAAAAATGTTAAAAGTACACAAAATACTAAAATCTTAAAATCACACAAAAAAATGTTAAAAGCACACAGAAAATACTAAAATCTTAAAATCACACACAAAAAAATGTTAAAAGCACACAGAAAATACTAAAATCTTAAAATCGCACACAAAAAAAAAAATGTTAAAAACCACACTCTAAAATATAAAAAAGTGCAAATCTCATCAGCCTCATAATGAGACTGTGAGTGGCCATGGTCAGTGGGAGGGGTGGGAACCAAACCCAGGGCCATGAGGAAGTCCGGACCAGTGGCTGAGGTCTGGGAGCTGGAGGGCGACACCTACAGGACAATAGAAACATTAAAATGTATCTATATAGTAATTACATCTGCAATGTGTAACTTAGATTAAAAGTTGCAATATTGTATCCATAGACATGAATAAATATACTATTGGATTTGCATTAAAAATAACTGTCTACCTACTCAGACAAGTTTGGACCTCAGCACAGAGCGTCTCGAGGACAGGGGCTCCCCGGGTGCTCTGGCCTAGGACGACACAGCCTCTTCCTGTGGGGCTCCTCCCTCTCTGGGCCAGGGCTGGAGCTACTGGTCTGGATTTCACAGGACAATGGAGAAAAGGAGATAAGGTAAGTTATTTTTTTGTGAATGCAAAAATCTAAACTATGATACTGCTAGAAATATTTCATGTTATATAGTCGCACCTGGTCTGGGAGCTCCACAGCGACGGACTGGGATCCACTGGTCTTCTTCCTCTTCAGCCCGAGCCGGTGTGACCTCCGAGGGGCAGGCTCCGCCCAGACCGCAGCCTGCAACAAAGAAGGAACGTTAGTATTTGAGAAAACTATTTTCTTTTGGCTGATAAACATATTCTTCATAATATACTTCTGCATTTGCTTGTCTTTACCTGCTCTCTCAGAGGGTGGCGCTGTGGCTGAGTGGGACCTCCAGCGGAGACAGTGGGCTGGGCCTGAAAAACAAAAGCCAGAGATGGTTTAGGGGGGGGCGGCTCCATGGACACATCGACATCGATGAGAGGTGGATATGGCCTGGTGCTGCGGGACTCCACATAGTGCAGGAGTCCTCCCGTGGTCTCCGTCTCGCTGACGAGGGGCCGCTCCAGCTTCTCCCACAGGCGCTGCTTGATCCTCCGGCCCAGCTCCAGGGTGTAGGGACGGGGACGGCCATCGGGGTACCTGCAAACAACCAGATACACGAAACATCAGCAACTAGACACAGGTTTTAAAGGAAAGTCTAGCTCTAAATAAGGACTAAACCAGAGACCAAACTAAGTACAGCAGGGCTGATCCGAGGCTAATACCAAACTAAACCAGGACAAAACACATACTAAATAAATCTAAACCAGGACCATGACTGGTTCAAGGTCAGTAACATAAAACTTTACCTGCATACTGTCTGTTGTACAAGGATTTCAATAATACAATCAAATACAATTTAATTAAAACAGAAAAGCTCTGAAGGAAAATGTTACCCAGTCACCAAGTAAATATAAAAATGAACTGATAGTGAGTTATAAAATGTGACCAGAAATGAATCTGGCCCATGAAACATACGTCAGCATGGGATCCACCACCGAGTGGTAGATGTGCTGATACTCCTCCACCGTGTAGCCATGGATGAGCACAGGACTACCAGGGCGAGGGGGGCAGCAGGAGGGCAGGGCAGGGGTAGACTCGGGACAGGGCAGGACTGGGACAGAGGTGGAGACCTGTTTGAGGAGAGGCGGGGGGCAATGTGCTTTTTTTTTTTAGCATAATAACTGGATTAGAAATATACTGCATGAATTTGGCTAATGCATGGCCTGGCCTTGAATTGTCTCCTGACCAGTTCAGTTTTTTGATCTTCAAAGTCAGCATGAGATGTGTCATGTAATTATTATACTCAAATGAGTCTGATTGAGTTTCTTACCTGTTCAGTCGGACCCGAGGACTCCCTCCTGGACCAGGTGCAGTAGGAGTGGTCAAACAAGTGACCGGGCAACACAACCTGGAAAACAGAGAATAGTTCAATTTTTTTTTATACATGGATAATTTTGTCTAAACATTTCTCATAAAGTCTTCTATAATATTTGGCTTTTCAAGCAGTAGTTTCATCTAAAGCAAGACTAGACTAAATCTTGAATAAACAGGGGGGGAAAAAAAACAGGCCAGAATCTACATGATAATCTCACAAATCAACTTGAGTACTTCAGTCAGTGCAGATGACAAATGCTGAAAGAACAAACAGTGTTTAAGGCTCAAATTGGCGCTGCATTTGGCCACATTTGGACACTTTGCGTTACCTAAAGTTAAATGAGCTTAGCATCAACTTAAATACAAATCATGTACATAATTATCGGAACAGTCCAATGAAAAAGAGATCAAATTAGGTCACAGGTGAATATGAATGGTCACACGGCGCTGTAGGGGGCTGTTTACATCTTACCTGCTCCATGATGACAGCGATGTAAACAGTAAAAACACGGGATCAGCTGCTTTTTCTCAAATCGAGTGAAAGGCAAAAACGTGACTGTCTCGGACAAGAATTTGAAATGTTTGTTTTTAAAATAAATGCTATGTACAGTTTCCATGGCAACAATATTCTATACTTTTAGAACCACGTGATTTGTTCATCATTTCTATTTAAATAAGCTAATGTCTTTTTTTTCTACTTTTATAGGCCTACGCTGGAAATGTTCAGACCAATTTTAGTTACTCAACTGAACACTACCAGAAACAGTGTGGTAACCTTTAAAACTTTTTAATATTTAAGACTAACAATCATAGGCGGAAATCACGGGGGGTCCGGACCCTCCCTTTGCTGACTGGTGTCCCCCTTCCCGCCCTTGCATAAACGCTTTAGAAAAAAAATAGTGAATTATACCAAAACCTACATGTCAGAATGTATACAGTATTGACACAGTTCACTGTCATTAAATAAATCTGAAGATGAAAAACTGATCACCCCTCCCTGGTGTTACACATTGGTTTAGTCTGTGCCAAAATGCCAAAGCGCAGTGTATTTTCTTACCTGTAAACTGAAGAGATGAAATAGTGTCCGTGTTGTGCTTAATAATATCCACATTCAGTCACAGTCTGCAGTGTCCGCGCGTAAAGTTGAAGCCAAACATAATAAGAACGAAACTCGGTCAAAACTCCTCCTCTGCCCTGGTAAAAAGCGTAATTCCAGCTAAATGTGATGTAGTAAATATGTCCCTTGTGGAGCGTGTGCGTAAAGATGAAGTCCGCGTAAAGCTGCAATAAGCATTCTCCTTCTCTCAGATAACCGCGTACTAAAATCGTAGGGTTATCAAATTTAAATGAATAATAATAAATAATTTAAAATAACGTACGTTACGTACGTAACATACGCGCAAAGACAGCGGTGCAGGTACGGTCTGTGGTGTAGGGCTGTCCCATTTCGGCAAGATGGCGGATACACTGAGGATTATACATTTTCGGCCGGATACTTCGAGCGGTACTCCGAATGGTACTTTGAAGGGTTTGCATTTGGCGATATGGGACACTGTCTTTACGCCCTCGGCCTGCTCCGCGTGTTTACGGAAAACCATGTCATACATCCTCGTGTTCAGCTGCTCATTGGCTGTAAGGGGAAAACGTCACTAAATGTCTTTAATGTAACTGGTTGATTTTACACGGGGGCGAGTGGGGCGTAAACTTTCAGTCACCTGTAGCACTGATTCGCTGTCTGGGGCTCCAGTAACACACAAACTCCACCTTATTGGACAACCTTGGTGTCAATCAGAGGCGAACCAGTTTGTTTATCCCTTATAAACAAAGTTGGCGCTGTCAGAAGTTTATTATGTCTGAAATCGACAAAAGAAATGCAAAAAATGACGAAGCAGATTTCACTTTCCTGCAGCAGATTGGACATGGAGGATCTAATTTATTTTGTGGACATCGTTTCTTGACTGGGATTATATTCTCTGGACCTGTACGGAACGAATGAGACCAACTTTGTGGGATATGTTGATGTTTGACAGAACCAGAGCCTCAAAGGTGAGTGAAGTCCAAATCCACATTTTTGGCTTTTCTGTAAAAACGTCTTTCCTGTCAGCACTATGGTGACTGCAGGTGAAAATAGTTTACATATTCGGAAAGATGAGAGCCGCAGCTTTCATCTGATGTGTAGATTTGTGTGGGTGACGCAGAAGTACATGCACATTGCTGTAAATTTGTCAAGAAAAGGCGACGTGAAGTGGTTAATAATAGCTTAATCATAATAACATAGTTGTTGCATTTATGATTGGGTATCATTACAACGCCCTTTGAAGCATAGATCTAACTTTTGGTTTATTGTCCCCCCCTAGACGAAACTGAGAGTTTCACCCCTGCGAACAATGTAGATATCTCTGCATCACAGCTGGAAAATGTCAACTCCGTCAGTCAGTTTGATACATTTATTTAAATAGTTCTGGGGAGAGTCAAAGTCTTGAAGGAAGTCATCGTGGCAGCTCACAAATACAAACAAATACAAACGAGCTGCACTGTATGATATATTTGGTAAACCCAGAATCATATCTCTGTATTTTTTCATACAGACTGGTATCTGTCTGGTTCCCACGTCCTCCATCTCAAGCCAAACATGATCGTGCATCACATACATTTTTTCAGTGGCACATGTGAAACATAGAAGCTCATTGGTCACCTCTGATTTACAAATAAAATCACATTTATTTCACTTCAGATTAACAGAGTTTAGTGCTTTGCTCATATCAATATGAGGTGCTTGATTTTCAAACTAAGTGAAAAGCTGTTGTCTAATAATTACTACCTTATGACTGTAATATAATTGACAGGGACTTGTTTAACACAAAGCTCAAATGATAGTCTAATGTGAGTACAGTGGTCCCTCGTTTATCGCGGGGGTCACGCTCCAAAAATAACTAAAACAAATAAATGAAATCCGCGAAGTAGAAAACTTTTTATTTTTTACAATTATCAATATGTTTTGGTTGTAAAACACCTCACCACACACTTTATACACTTTTCTCAGACAGGCATTAACATTTTCTCACGTTTCTCTCTTGTTTAAACACTCAAAGTTCAAACCTTCATAGACTCACTGATAGTATCGAACATTTTGGTAAATTTGTCTGAATGTTCTGTCCTGTACAGGAGACACGACGTGTCCCTGAGCCAATCAGGGACACGTCGTGTCTCCAGGGAATGTCCATGACATCAGCTGCAAAGTTTCAGTAGGCCTGTTACAACATCTTGATGGTTAATTATGATGAAAAAAATTAAGTAGTCAAAATGTTCAAGTTAAACAAGTTCTTTTTTATTTTATTTACACAAGCTCATTTTTTGCCTTGGTGCCTCTAAAGGTCTGTCCCTTCAGGAAGTCGCTTCAGTGCCACCTCTTTTATTATGTCTGAAAAATAAATAGAAAGAGATTATCAGGTTTTTTTTTGTATTGGTTGATGTAATAATAGGTGTATTTGTGATTTGCAACATGCATGTGTGTGTTTGTGTGTGAAGACCTTCTCCTCCATGTGCCTCCTCTCCTGTTCCTGTAGTCTCTGGACTTCACACAGTTGTGCATTTCGTTTCTCCGCTCGCTCCAGTCATACAGGGACAGCCCTGAGCAAAGGAGGAAAGGTCCGGCCACCAGGCGCTCGGTGGCGAGCACCACCCCAGGCCTGGCTCCAGAGTGGGGCCCCAGTAACGCCAGTCCGGGTGACGTAACGGGACTTGGTCTTCTACTCCACCTGGAAGGATTCTGAACCGCTCTTAGTCTGACCCGTCCCCCTGGACCTGTTTGTCATGGGTGAGCCTACCAGGGGCCCGAAGCCCCCGACAACATAGGTCCCAGGATCATTCGGGTACTCAAACCCCTCCACCACGTTAAGGTGGCGGTTCACGAAGGGGAAAAAAAATAATAGAATTAGTACACCCATGTCGAAATTCCATTGTATCAAAAAACAGTTTCACTTATTTTGACACTTACCATGCTCCTGTAGCCTTGATCTGAAGAAACCGGTGATGGTGAAGGTCCTGCATATATATATTGTGCTTTTCTACCATATGGCACTAAAAGCACGTTATATCAAGCATCACATTCACTCTGAGTGTCTCGCTAAGGAGCAAATAGAAATAAATGTTAGGATAATGGACAAAACCTTATTGCATTTGAAAATTATAAAAACAAAATGAAATGTCAATTAACAAGGACATAATGTGGATACATATACAATACTTCCATCGGGGTTTTTATGGTTTCTAATGACGCTTCCGTTTCAAGTGGTTAAAGACTGCTGTTCTGAACCAGGGCTGCAAGCAAAGATTAAATTGGTAAAGAAGATGATTTAATACCTGTAGTGTGATTCAGCAACTATATTATTACCTTTTACTTGTTTGGACGCTGAATGACGTTGGAGAGCTGATGTGAACGTGACTTTGTAGAAGTCTGATGGCTGATTTTGGAGCCATGTTTCTGATGGAGGCTGGGATGAAGGACAGTTTTTTGGATGATGTTGTTGTTTGCCCCTGAAGTTGGTGGTGGTAGGCTGGGGCACTGACTGACTGGACAGAGTGGTGTTTTTCAGGCTTTTGCTGGAGAGACGAGGAGGTTCAAAATGGCTGCTTGCCCCTGTAGATCTTGATGGTAGGCTGGGACTGGAGCAGTCATTTTGATGGAGATCTTGGCTGATGTTGGAGCCATATTTAAACTGGAGGATGGAGCTACTGCCCTGTAGATGTTGATGTTATGCTGGGCAGTTGTAAGATGGTGGTAGATGCAATATAACAAGATGTGTTTTTTTTGAAGACTGGCGGTTTTCTTTTGCCCCTGAAGATGGTGATGGCAGGCTGGGGCAGTAAAATCAGTTGAATTTGGACACATACGCTGTTAAATGTGTCTTTGAAGAAGGTGGAGAAGGTGGGGTTGACTCGCCCCTGAAGATGTTGGTGTGAAGCTGGGGCAGCAGCCACAAAGTGCAAGGCAGACGTGATGTGGATGGAGGTTTTTTTTGTTTTTTTATGGAGAGGCAGCCAGGTGCTGAAAGCTGCAAAACAGACAGTTTAACACATATTTTTAAAAGGAGAGAGTTCAGTTAAGCAAGAAGACTACACCAGAAATCAAACTGAGTACAGCAGGACTGAACCAGGACTAAAAGCAAACTTAACAAGGTCTGAAGCTGAATAAAACAAGGAGTAAATTAATCTGAACCAGGACTAAACCAGGACTTACACTTGTCCAGGACCAGTAACACAAACACTTACCTGCATACTGACAGTTGTAACCACAGAGGAGAGTTTCTGGATGGAGGCAGGATGGCAGAGGGGCAGCTCGGTGTTGAGAGCTGCAAATCACACACAGTATAACACACAAAATGGCAAAATGGCACACAACACTAAAATCTACAAATAAATGTTAAAACCACACAATAAATACTAAAATCTTAAATAGCACACAAAAAAATGTTAAAAGCACACAAAATCTAAAATCTTAAAATCACACACAAAAAATGTTAAAAGCACACAGAAAATACTAAAAATCTTAAAATCACACACAAAAAATGTTAAAAAGCACACAGAAAATACTAAAAATCTTAAAATCGCACACAAAAAAAAATGTTAAAACCACACTCTAAAATATAAAAAAGTGCAAATCTCATCAGCCTCATAATGAGACTGTGAGTGGCCATGGTCAGTGGGGAGGGGTGGGAACCAAACCCAGGGCCATGAGGAAGTCCGGACCAGTGGCTGAGGTCTGGGAGCTGGAGGGCGACACCTACAGGACAATAGAAACATTAAAATGTATCTATATAGTAATTACATCTGCAATGTGTAACTTAGATTAAAAGTTGCAAATATTGTATCCATAGACATGAATAAATATACTATTGGATTTGCATTAAAAATAACTGTCTACCTACTCAGACAAGTTTGGACCTCAGCACAGAGCGTCTCGAGGACAGGGGCTCCCCGGGGTGCTCTGGCCTAGGACGACACAGCCTCTTCCTGTGGGGCTCCTCCCTCTCTGGGCCAGGGCTGGAGCTACTGGTCTGGATTTCACAGGACAATGGAGAAAAGGAGATAAGGTAAGTTATTTTTTGTGAATGCAAAAATCTAAACTATGATACTGCTAGAAATATTTCATGTTATATAGTCGCACCTGGTCTGGGAGCTCCACAGCGACGGACTGGGATCCACTGGTCTTCTTCCTCTTCAGCCCGAGCCGGTGTGACCTCCGAGGGGCAGGCTCCGCCCAGACCGCAGCCTGCAACAAAGAAGGAACGTTAGTATTGAGAGAAAACTATTTCTTTTGGCTGATAAACATATTCTTCATAATATACTTCTGCATTTGCTTGTCTTTACCTGCTCTCTCAGAGGGTGGCGCTGTGGCTGAGTGGGACCTCCAGCGGAGACAGTGGGCTGGGCCTGAAAAACAAAAGCCAGAGATGGTTTAGGGGGGGGGGGCGGCTCCATGGACACATCGACATCGATGAGAGGTGGATATGGCCTGGTGCTGCGGGACTCCACATAGTGCAGGAGTCCTCCCGTGGTCTCCGTCTCGCTGACGAGGGGCCGCTCCAGCTTCTCCCACAGGCGCTGCTTGATCCTCCGGCCCAGCTCCAGGGTGTAGGGACGGGGACGGCCCATCGGGGTACCTGCAAACAACCAGATACACGAAACATCAGCAACTAGACACAGGTTTTAAAGGAAAGTCTAGCTCTAAATAAGGACTAAACCAGAGACCAAACTAAGTACAGCAGGGCTGATCCGAGGCTAATACCAAACTAAACCAGGACAAAACACATACTAAATAAATCTAAACCAGGACCATGACTGGTTCAAGGTCAGTAACATAAAACTTTACCTGCATACTGTCTGTTGTACAAGGATTTCAATAATACAATCAAATACAATTTAATTAAAACAGAAAAGCTCTGAAGGAAAATGTTACCCAGTCACCAAGTAAATATAAAAATGAACTGATAGTGAGTTATAAAATGTGACCAGAAATGAATCTGGCCCATGAAACATACGTCAGCATGGGATCCACCACCGAGTGGTAGATGTGCTGATACTCCTCCACCGTGTAGCCATGGATGAGCACAGGACTACCAGGGCGAGGGGGGGGCAGCAGGAGGGCAGGGCAGGGGTAGACTCGGGACAGGGCAGGACTGGGACAGAGGTGGAGACCTGTTGAGGAGAGGCGGGCAATGTGCTTTTTTTTAGCATAATAACTGGATTAGAAATATACTGCATGAATTTGGCTAATGCATGGCCTTGAATTGTCTCCTACCAGTTCAGTTTTGATCTTCAAAGTCAGCATGAGATGTGTCATGTAATTAATTATACTCAAATGAGTCTGATTGAGTTTCTTACCTGTTCAGTCGGACCCGAGGACTCCCTCCTGGACCAGGTGCAGTAGGAGTGGTCAAACAAGTGACCGGGCAACACAACCTGGAAAACAGAGAATAGTTCAATTTTTTTTTTATACATGGATAATTTGTCTAAACATTTCTCATAAAGTCTTCTATAATATTTGGCTTTTCAAGCAGTAGTTTCATCTAAAGCAAGACAAGACTAAATCTTGAATAAACAGGGGGGGAAAAAAACAGGCCAGAATCTACATGATAATCTCACAAATCAACTTGAGTACTTCAGTCA
Organism: Periophthalmus modestus; assembly: GCA_019594935.1. Classification (NCBI taxonomy): domain Eukaryota; kingdom Metazoa; phylum Chordata; class Actinopteri; order Gobiiformes; family Gobiidae; genus Periophthalmus; species Periophthalmus modestus. The sequence continues at coordinate 9,585,107 of JAIEZT010001373.1, read as the reverse complement.
GTGCAGATGACAAATGCCTGAAAGAACAAACAGTGTTTAAGGCTCAAATTGGCGCTGCATTTGGCCACATTTGGACACTTTGCGTTACCTAAAGTTAAATGAGCTTAGCATCAACTTAAATACAAATCATGTACTTAATTATCGGAACAGTCCAATGAAAAAGAGATCAAATTAGGTCACAGGTGAATATGAATGGTCACACGGCGCTGTAGGGGGCGCTGTTACATCTTACCTGCTCCATGATGACAGCGATGTAAACAGTAAAAACACGGGATCAGCTGCTTTTTCTCAAATCGAGTGAAAGGCAAAAACGTGACTGTCTCGGACAAGAATTTGAAATGTTTGTTTTTAAAATAAATGCTATGTACAGTTTCCATGGCAACAATATTCTATACTTTTAGAACCACGTGATTTGTTCATCATTTCTATTTAAATAAGCTAATGTCTTTTTTCTACTTTTATAGGCCTACGCTGGAAATGTTCAGACCAATTTTTAGTTACTCAACTGAACACTACCAGAAACAGTGTGGTAACTTTAAAACTTTTTAATATTTAAGACTAACAATCATAGGCGGAAATCACGGGGGGTCCGGACCCTCCCTTTGCTGACTGGTGTCCCCCTTCCCGCCCTTGCATAAACGCTTTAGAAAAAAAATAGTGAATTATACCAAAACCCTACATGTCAGAATGTATACAGTATTGACACAGTTCACTGGCATTAAATAAATCTGAAGATGAAAAACTGATCACCCCTCCCTGGTGTTACACATTGGTTTTAGTCTGTGCCAAAATGCCAAAGCGCAGTGTATTTTCTTACCTGTAAACTGAAGAGATGAAATAGTGTCCGTGTTGTGCTTAATAATATCCACATTCAGTCACAGTCTGCAGTGTCCGCGCGTAAAGTTGAAGCCAAACATAATAAGAACGAAACTCGGTCAAAACTCCTCCTCTGCCCTGGTAAAAAGCGTAATTCCAGCTAAATGTGATGTAGTAAATATGTCCCTTGTGGAGCGTGTGCGTAAAGATGAAGTCCGCGTAAAGCTGCAATAAGCATTCTCCTTCTCTCAGATAACCGCGTACTAAAATCGTAGGGTTATCAAATTTAAATGAATAATAATAAATAATTTAACCACTTACCGTTCCGACGGCCCGCCCGCGCCTTTTCTTTACAACTTTACAGATGTACATTCACTTCTGCGTCACCCACACAAGCAATCTACACATCAAATGAAAGCTACGGATCTCATCTTTCCGAATATGTAAACATTTTCACCTAAAGTCACCACAGTGCTGTCAGGAAAGCCGTTTTTACAGAAAAGCCAAAAATGCCTATTTGGACTTCACTCACCTTTGAGGGCTCTGGTTCTGTCAAACATCAACATATTTCCACAATATCGGTCTCATTCTTTCCGTAGAGGTCCAGAGAATATAATCCAGTCAAGAAATTATGTCCACAAAATAAGTTAGATCCTCCATGTCCAATCTGCTGCAGGAAAGTGAAATCTGCTCCGTGATTTTTTTGCATTTCTTTTGTCAATTTCAGGCATAACAAACTTAAGACAGCGCCAACTTTGTTTCTCAGTGATAGACAAACGTGTTAGCTTCTGATTGACACCAAGTTTGTCCAATAAGGTGGGGGTTGTGGGTCACTGGAGCCCCAGACAGCGAATCAGTGCTACAGGTGACTGAAAGTGTACGCCCCACTCTCGCCCGTGTAGAATCAACCAGTCACATCTCACACATTCAGTGACGTTTTCTCCTTACAGCCAATGAGCAGCTGAACACGAGGATGTATGACATGCCATGGTTTTTCTGTAAACACACGGAGCAGGCCAGTGCGTAACGAAAGTAAATGAATCACGGCTTTTCGTGCGTAAAGTGTGCGTAAAATGACGCACTGTGATTTTGCAACAGTTTTGCTTCTAAACTCAACGAAACGGATAAAACAAAGGCAGTACGCGACCGAGGGCACGGTGGATGTTTGTACAAGTTATACCAGAGGCATCTCGGACCCGGAGCGGTCCGTGGCAGATTCCACGGTGGACTCAGAAGTGGAGGAGCATATTCTTTGATGGACTGGATGCTGTTCTGGGTCGGTAAGCCTGGTTTATTCTGCTATTTACATAATTGTAGATAAAATATATCGTGTGTAATCATTAGCATCACTTCTGTGCATAGTGGGCATTGGAACCATGGGCTCTGGCACATTTGTGGTTTATCTGTATGAATTAGACTTCATTTGTTTATTGATTGAAGGTGTTTTATTCTGCAGTTTACAGTATTGTAAGTAAAATTATAATATGTATGTAATGAGGACTGTAAGATATGATGAATTGGATGCTGGCTAGCAATCACTGCAGGGTGTCGGGTCAGGACAACAATGGTGTATGCTCAGGTGAGAATGCCGAAGGAGGGAGTCCACAGGTAGATATAGGTAGAACGTTCCTTTTAATGTCCCAAGAGTGCGTGAGTGACAGAGTCTTCATGAATTTGTGTGGGATCTTTGTGGTCTTTATTTGTATCTGTATGTGTGTGTGTGTGTGTGTGTGTGTGTTATATCTAAGGGACGCACACTATGATTAATATTAAATCAGTCCGAAACAGAGCTGGTGCACGTAATGTTGTGCAACCATGTAAAATAGTCATTAGCGCATTGGTGCGCACTCGCACCCCATCTAGTGGTGAGACAAAGGATAACAATAAGAACAACAAACTGAACTAAACCAGTAATATAACAGAACTAAAGGGGCTCTATGGAGAGTCTTTTATACAGCCGCCCCCAAATTTGCTGTGCAAATTTGACCATTAGGTGTCTGTATTGTCCTGAGGTAGAGCTGGCAGCTTGATGAGACGAACAACAGGGCGAGTGTAGGTCCGGTCCTTTACTTGAACAACGGCAGTCCTCACTCGACCGTCTACTCCTGGAATCACAGCTTTTACTGTTCCCACTGCCAGAGGGCTCTGGGGGTCTGCTGGTCCACGATGAGCACAACTGTGCCCACAGTAATATCCTCTTTCTCTGTCTGCCACTTCTGCCGCGCTTGTAAGGTGGGCAGGAAGTGTTGAATGAAGTGCTTCCAGAAGTGGTCCGCTAAAACTTGCGAATGGCGCCACCTTTTACGGCTCAGTAGCTCTGATTCAGGATAGACCACCCTGAGGAAGGGATGAGTCCGGCCGCCCCATCAGCAGGCAGTTAGGTGTGACTGGATCGGGGTCAGCGAGATCAGAGGATACATAACCCAAGGGCCGAGAGTTAAGAATCCCTTCTACCTCAATGAGGACTGTCCTCAGCACCTCCTCTGGTACTGTCTGATCTCCTAAAGTGGTGCGGAGAGCGTTCTTCACAGATCTAACCTCTCGCTCCCATGAACCACCAAAGTGAGGGGCATTGGGTGGATTAAACTGGAACCGTATCTGTTGTGCTGCTAGTTTGTCCTTTAAAGCAGGTTCCAGGGCGAGGAAGGCTTCATGCAACTCTCTACTTCCTCCTTTGAAATTGGTGCCCTGGTCTGAGAGGAGCTCGTATGGTTTCCCTCTGCGAGCAATAAAGCGTCTGAGTGACATAAGAAATGAGTCTGTGTCCATGCTAGGCAGGAGGTCCAGTGGATGGCTCGTGTAGTGAGGCACTTGTACAGGATGCCCCACCTCTCTCTCAGTGCGCCGGCCCACTTTAACAAGCATGGGTCCAAAACAGTCGACGCCTGTAGAATAAAAAGCTGGTCGGAAAAGCCTCAGACTGGAGGGAGGTAGGTCAGCCATTTTGGGTACTTGAGGTGTGCCTCTCCACTTTCTGCAGTCTACGCAGGTATGTGGTGTTTCTTAACTGCTTCTCTGCCCTCAGTATCCAGTACTTCCGGCGCAGCTCAGCAAACACGCGCTCGGCTCCGGGGTGGTGTAGCTGGCAGTCATAGTGTTGAATCAGGAGCTTGGAGACTGGGTGAGAGGCTGACAGGAGAATAGGGTGCAGTACGTCTGGGCTCAGAGCGTCACATCTCTTCGGAGTCTACCACCGACACGGATCAGCCTGGACGATCTGTCGTACTCAGGAGACAATGTTAGCAATCTGCTAGTAGAGGAGAGGGACTTACCAGCTCTGAGCAGGGCCACTTCTTCAGGGAAGCTTTCGGCCTGTGCATGTCTCAGGAGCGCTAGCTCTGCTTCATGGTAATCGTCAGCAGTGAGAGACGTTTTATCGGCCGCCCCGTGTAACCCTTGTATGGTGGCGTCCAGAAGCTCTTGATAGGTTTGAAACTGCTGGATCTCAGGTACAGCTCGATCTGATTTCACTGGTAGCCAAGCCACAAAACACTGTGCTCCGCAGCTCTTCCTTCTCTCCCGTGACTGGATTGACTGGTTTCTTCTGGCCACTGGTCAAGGTGGTTGTACGAGGAAGGGGGGTCCGTGGCTTCCATCTGTTCTCTCCCATGAGTTGTGTCAGTGTTCTTCCTCTTGTGATGTCATCTGCGGGATTTAAGGCAGACTCAATGTAGCGCCAGGCATTAATGTCTGTCAGCTCCTGTATTTCTGCTACTCTTGTGCCTACAAAAACTTTATATCTGCAGGAGTCCGACTGGAGCCAGTTAAGGACTGTGGTGGAGTCGGTCCAGTAAACCATTGCTTGGATTCTGGACTGTGAGCTCTTTGGTTAGCACTGACGCTAGCTGTGCTCCTGTTAAAGCTCCACAAAGCTCAAGCCGGGGTATGGATAGCTGCTTCTTTGGGGCGACTCTAGACCTGGCGGCTAGGAATGCCACTTGAACTTGTGTCCTTCACCACTATCTGTCCGCAGGTATGCCACAGAACCATAAGCGTGTTCAGATGCATCACAGAAGATGTGGATGGTTTCTGCTGCTGGTACTACAGTCCAAGATACAATTGGTGTAGCATCTGGGCAACATAACTTGTGACAATTGTGGCAGCTCCTCCTCCCATGTTCTCCAGGCCTTTAGCAGATCTTCAGGAAGGTTAGATCATCCCATCCTCTCTTCTTATCCCATAAACGTTGCACAATGATCTTAGCTCTGGTTGTGTAGGGAATGATGTATCCCAGAGGGTCATACTGTTGGGCAAGGAGGCGATAGATATTCCGCATGGTAAGTTCAGGACACTCACCCTGGTGATGCTTATAGTGCAGTGTGTCAGACTTGCACTGCCATAAGAGTCAAGTGTGCGCTCCTGAGGGTCTGCCGTTTGCTGGGTGAACCAGAGAGTACTGTTTTCAGAGCGGGATTCTTTGGGCAGATGATGGATCACTGTAGGAATGTTGCTGGCCCATTCTCTAAGCTCAAATCCACTTCCATCAACAGTGTTTGCAAGCGGTTTGACCAGCGGCTTGGCTTGTTCTTGAGACTGGAGGCTCTGCAGGCAGTTGTCAACATAAAAAACAGCGCTCTACTGACAGACGTGCATCCTCTTCTGGTTCAGTGTGCTTTCGGACATGGGTCTGGAGCGCAAAGGTGGCACAACATGGGCTGCATGTTGTGCCAAACGGGAGCACCTGCCACCTCATAGATGGTCGGGCTCTTGATCCACCTTAACATCTCTCCACAGGAAGCGAAGGAATGGTTTGTCTTCTTTCTAACAGACGGACTTGGTGGAACATTCCTTTCACATCGCTGCTGATGGCCACAGGATGCTCTCTAAACCTGAGCAGGACTCCCAGGAGACTGGCTCCGAGTGTAGGCCGGGAAGGAGGTTGTCATTCAGGCTCTGACCATTGGATGTGAAGGAGCAGTTGAAGACTATTCGATGTTTCTGATTGTGCTGCACCATGTGGTGAGGAATAAAACCATGTATTGCTGCTCTCTCTTCAGCCTTAGCAGGAGAAATGGCTTTGACGTATCCAGCATCGATCAGCTTGTGGATCTCTTAGAGTAAATGGCTGCTTTCCCTGCGTCTTCTCACAGGCGTCTTCCGTCCCACGTAGTTGAGAAAGAAAGAAACAGCCTCTTTTGATCCATGGAGTGGGGAGAGGTTCTGTTTCCATTAGTAACGGAGTTGCATATCTGTTTACACCATCCACCATTACTCTTGTGGTCTTCTCCTCCCTAAATATGCGTACTGCCTCAGCATCCTGCCTGGACCTGGTAATCAACCGCTCGCTCCTGTATGGCAAGATGTCCAACTGCCACAGTTCTCTCCACATGTTGTGAGAAGCTCAGATTCTGGAGGGTTGCAAACTGGTGAAAAGGCACTGCCTGTGGGGACAAGTTGATGACACACGAGGCTTGTAGGGCCTTGTAGAGTCCACCTAGTCTGGTTTTCTCGCACTGCTGCAGGTCCACGGGGGGGGCCGAGCGCATGGTTCCACTGGAGTTATCAAATGAGGATAATCTGACCCAATCAGCAGCAGCGGCTGGGCATCCTTGATTTTAGGGGGCAGTGGAATGTCTCTAAGATGGCGGTATTTCTCCGCAGAGCTTGGACTGGATAGGTGTGGCAGGCTAGATTCAGTTCTCTGGCTGTGAAGGCTTTGTTATTCTGATAAACACTTGCCTGGTTCTGAAGCAGGGGCTACCGTGAAGGATACAGTCGCTCATGAACAGTGCAGACTCCTGTCTTACTGTGCGAAGTGTGTGTGAAGCTCTTCAGCCTGTCCGTGAAGGCCCAACTGAAACTGCAGCATCGTTCAGGAGTATGGTGCGCTCAGACCCATTCATCCAATATAGCATAAGTTTCAAGTAGCTGGTTGCCACTCTGGAGGATAACCCGATCAGCTTCAGCCGGAACACTTGGGAGCTGCTGGCTGGGGAAATGCCGGTCAATGTACATAGTCTCTGATACAGCGCTCACAAGGCAGGTACTGGCTTCAGGTGTGTGGGGGCGCTACCAGTTGCTGTGGCATTTTTTTGGCTGGCGTTAACTTCTGGGAGGAACGTCCAGATGTTCCTCTCAACACTGCTTGCATTTGGCTTTGAGGTTACACTTGGCAGGGCTGGTGCAGTCCCGTCCCCCATCTCCAACAGCGACTGTTGTCCTGATCCACTGTGTCTCTGCTCCACTGAACAGGAGTCTTGAAGTTGCTGCATTGGTTAAAATAGTGCTGCACTGTATCACAGAAGGGACAGTACCTTTAGGCTGTCTGTGTTTTGCCTCTCTCTGTGTGGAACAGGCGCCATAACACGCTTCTTTATGGACTCTGACTCACTGCCGTGGCGAATGGTGGCGGATCTCTGGGACTGTATCCAGCACGTTGCATCCTGGATGGGGCTGGCCTCTCTATGCTGGATTACTGGTGTGTTGATCACACTAAAATTGCACCCTCTCAACTCATCTTTAAAGCAGCGCAGATCAAGGTAGTGTAGGAATGGGAGTGAAGATGGGGTCACACAATTGGTGGAAGTTAGCTCTTAGGTCATGTGGTAACTTTAGACTAAGAGGCAGGGGCAGGTGGAAGACGTGTGAGCCAACATTCAGTTCAGCCAAGAACGAACAACGAGAAGCGTCCTAGCACAAGTTGGTGCGCATCCCAAACAACAGGCTGACCTTTCCAGGTTGTCAAACAGCATGAAGAGTCCCTTAGTACTTAAGACGAGACTCAGTTGGAGCCGTAGGAGGCACAAGAGTCTCTGCGCGACGAGCGGACATCCGAGCGCTAGAGATAGTAACGTTTTTTTTTGTGTTTGAAGGTGGTTTCTGGGGGACCCCTACCTTTCCACCGCCTCCGGAGATTTTTTTTTTTATTCACACCCGTGGAGATGCTGAGGTTGGCAAACACTCGAAGGTCTCTGTGAGAGCTCTCATAGTGTCGGTGAAAGGGTGTTGGACTGTTGTGTAGGAGTCGGGCCAATGCGCCAGCGCTTCCTCACATTTGAAGGTGATCTGTGAGTATCTGAAACTTGAAGTGCTCTGAGGCATCAATATGGCAAGCAAGTTGTCCTAGGGCCAGATTCAATCTATAGCAAACTCACGTGGGTCCTATGACTTGAAGTCGGGAGTTGGCTTGGGTAACCGCGATAGGCCTCGGGTGCTGCTGCCCCACATGCTGTGTGGATGAGTGGCTTACGTGATGCGTGGATTACTATGACGGATCGGTGGCCATCTGGCCCCTCACTTTTTTGTCTCCGCTCATACGTAACAGGGGTAGTAGTCATCAGGACGGTCTCTGCTCCGAGTGAGTACACCCTCTCATACTCTACGTAGCGGCGATCAGGCGCGCCTTTGGACTACTGTGGCGATTAATGTGGGGCAAGATGGACTGTATTCATGAACGGACCTTGAATAGCTAGGACGAGGTGGAGAAGACTCATGATGGTAGTACTACTGTTATCATGATGATACGAGATGGTCAGGATAGAGATCATAGTCATCTTCATACTTGAATGAGTGGCTTAACACAGGCCACTCAACTTTTAGGCGTGTGGGGGCTATCACCTGACTGGTGTGGTGTTTACCATGTGGCGGGGAGCCTTCTGTCACATTGCTCTGTGGGTGATGGGTCTCTTGCGAATGTCTGTCACAATAGGTTCACCTTTAGGAGGAGAGGAGACTGAGAGTGCCAGTAGTGACTGGTGCCTTCGCCTGGTAGTGGATAATTTGTTTCATGCAGATGAAGGTCGAGAGATTTTCGTATCATATAGCATGTCGCCCGATCAGGAGCAGGAGAACACGTCTGCAGAAAACCGGGGGGGCACTTATGGAGACGTGGGCCCGGCGGCCGACGAAGTGGCGATCCTGCGACCTTTAGGTGTGGTGGGGAGATGTTTCCTGAGCTTGTTGAGGTACACTGCAGGAGCTTTTATGGATCGTGTCGCAAGGTGTTGGAACTCCCTGCGAAATGGTCATATCTTTCTCGCATGTCTTATGGATTAATTATTTTTCGGTTGAACGATAAGGCTTGTGGTATGCTCTCACCCGTAAAAGGGACCTCTAGGGTAAACTGACGCATAGTCTGAGATATGATGGCAGCTGCCTGGATCTTTGTGGGAGATCCTCAGTAGTGCCTCTTTTATATGGCGCTGAAATATGACTGCACGTGGTGCTATATCCGGCCGAAGGACCAAAATTGTTAATGAGGACGGTAAGATATGATGAAGTGGAATGCTGGACTAGAAATCATGCAGGGTGCAGGTGTCATGCCAAAATGTTGTATGCTCAGGTGAGAATGGCAG
>JAIEZT010001373.1:9517580-9575897 GCA_019594935.1 Periophthalmus modestus | reverse complement strand
AAAATAAATTAGGAAAGAGATTATCAGGTGTTTTTTTTTGTATTGGTTGATGTAAATAATAGGTGTCATTTGCTGATGCAACAGCATGTGGTGTTTTGTGTGCTAGTGACGACATTCTACCTCCATGCTGCCCCTACTACTCCTGATTCCTGTAAGTCTCATGGACCTTCACACAGTTGATGCATCTCCGTTTCTCCGCTCGACACTCTCCAGTCATACAGGAAGCCTTTTGACCCACACAAAGGAGGAAAGGTCCGGCCACCAGTGCCCGCCCCGGCATGGCCTGAGCAGGCCCACCTCACCCCAGGCACTGCGCTCCAGAGTGGGGCCAAGTAACGCCCAGTTCCGCGCCTCCGTGTATGCACGTAACGGCGACTTGAGTCTTCTACTCCCTCCCCACCTGGAAGGATTTTCTGAACCGCTCCTTAGTCTGACCCTCCGTCCACCCCTGACCCGACATGTGGTCATGGGTGACCCCTACCAGCGTGAGCCCTGAGAAGCCCCCGACAACATCAGGGTCCTATGATCGTAGGCGGTACTCAACCCCCTCCACACACCACTTTAATGTGGCGTTCACGTAAGCGCGCGAAATGAACCAAATAAGAGAATTAGCTACACCCAATGTCGAAATTCCATTGTATTCAAAAAACAGTTTCACGTTATTTTGACACTTAACATGCTCCTGTAGCCTATGATCTGAAGACACCGTGATGATTGTTGCCAAGGCTCCCTGCTATATAATATTTTGCTTTTCTACCATATGGCCAATAAAGCTACGTTATATCAAGCCATCACATTCACTCTGAGTGTCTCGCCCTAAGGCAGACAATCAGAAAATAAATGTTAGGATAATGGAACAAAAACCGTATTGCATTTGAAAATTATAAAAAACAAAACTGAAATGTCAAGTAACAGGAACATAATGTGGATACATCATACAATACTTCCATACGAAGTGCGTTTTATGGTTTCCTATTGACAGCCTTTCCTGTTTCAACGTGGCTTTTCAAGACTGCGTGCCTTCTGAACCCCGGGCTGCCAAGCAAGATTAAATTAGGTTCTAAAGACGATGCATTTACTACCTGTAGTGTGATTCAGCACCTATAATTATTACCTTTTACGTGTTTTGGACTCTGCAATGACTTGGAGCGCAGCTGATTGTGAACGTGACACTTTGTATAAGTCTGATGGCTTGATTTTTGGAGCCAATGTTTCTGATGGACAGGCTGAGGCATGAAAGGACAGATTGTTTGGATGATGTTGGGTATGTTTGCCCCTGAAGTTGGTCGCTGGTAGGGTAATGCTGGGGCACTGACTGGACAAGAGTGGTGTTTTTTCAGGCTTTTGCTGAGAGACGAGCGAGGTTTCAAAAGGGCTGCTTTGCCCCCTGTATGAGATTCTTGATGGTATGGCTGTGGGACTGGAGCAGGTCATTCTTGATGGCATCATCTTGGCTGATGTTGGAGCCATATTTTAACTGGAGCATGGAGCTACATGACCTTGTAGATGTTTGATTGTTATGCTGGGCCCGAGTTGTAAGATGTGGTAGATGCAATATAACAAGATGTTTTTTTTTTTGAAGACTGGCGGTTTTCTTTTGCCCCTGAAGATGGTGATTGGGCAGGCTGGGGCAGTAAAATCAGTTGAATTTGGACACATACGCTGTTAGAAATGTGTCTTTTGAAGAAGGTGGAGAAGGTGGGGTTGACTCGCCCCTGAAGATGTTGGTGTGAAGCTGGGGGGGCAGCAGCCACAAAGTGCAAGGCAGCCGTGATGTGGATGTGATGTGGATGGGTTTGTTTTGTTTTTTTATGGAGATGCAGCCAGGTGGAGGAAAAGCTGCAAACAGACAGTCAAGTTTAACACATATTTTAAAGGATGAGAGTCAGTTAAGCCCAAGAAGACTACACCAGAAATCAAACTGAGTAGCACTAGCAGGACTGAACCAGGACTAAAAGCCATGAACTTAACAAGGTCTGAAGCTGAATAAAACAAGGAGTAAATTATCTGAACCAGCCGACTCTAAACCAGGACCTCTACACTTGTCCAGGACCAGTAACACAAACACTTACCTGCCATACTGACAGTTGTAACCACAGAGGAGAGTTTCTGGATGGAGGCAGGATTGTGCAGAGGGGCAGCTCGGTGTTTTGAAGAGTTGACCAAATCATCACAGCTATAACACACTGCAAAGTGGCAAAATGGCACACAGCCACTAAAATATCTAGAAAAGAAATGTTAAAACACACAATCTAAATACTAAAAATCTTAAAAATAGCGACACAAAAAATGTTTAAAAGCACAACAGCAAAATACTGGTTAGAAAATCTTAAAAGCACACACACAAAAAAATGTTTTAAAAAAGCACACACTTAAATACATACAAAGAAATCTTAAAATCGCACACACAAAAATCAAAAAAAATGTTTAAAAAACCACACTCTAAAAATATAAAAAAAAGTGCAAATCTCATCAGCCTCATGATATGAGACTGTGAGGTTGGCCATGTCGTCCAGTGGGGAGAGGGGTGGTAACCAAACCCAGGGCCATGAGGAAGTCTCCGGACCAGTGTGCTGATGGTCTGGGGCCGCTGGATGGCGACACCTACAGGACAATAGAAACATTAAAATGTATCTATATATTAGTAATTACATCTGCAATGGTAACTTAGATTAAAAGTTGCAATATTGTATCCATAGACATGAAATAAATATACTATTTGGATTTGCATTAAAAATAACCTGTCTACCTACTCAGACAAGTTTGTGGACCTCAGCACAGAGCGTCTCGAGGACAGAGGGCTCCCCGGAGGGTGCTCTTGGCCTAAGGACTAGGGTACGACACAGCCTCTTCTGTGGGGGCTCCTCCCTCTCTGGTGCCCAGGGCTGGAGCTACTGGTCTGGATTTCACAGGACAATGGATGGGATGGGAAAAGGATGATACGGTAAGTCTTATTTTTTGTGAATAGCGCAAAAATCCTAACACTTACTGATGAATACTGCTAGAATATATTTCATGTTATATAGTCGCATTCGGGCCTGGTCTGAGTTCGCTACGCGAGCTCCACAGCGACGCCGACTGCGTGATCCACTGGTCTTTCTTCCTCTTCATCCCGAGCCGGTGTGACCTCCGAGCCGACAGGGAGGCTCCGCCCCCAGACCGCAGCCAGCCTTGCAACAAAGAAGGAACTTAGTATTTTGAGAAAAACTATATTTTCTTTTGGCTGATAAAGATCACTATTCTTCATAATATACGTCTGCATCTGCAGTTTGCTTGTCTTTACTGCTCTCTCAGGGGGGTGTGTGCGCTGCTGAAGCTGAGTGAGGGGACCGTCCAGCGGAGAAGACAAGTGGGCTGGTCCTGAAAAACAAAAGCCAGAGATGGTTTAGGGGGGGGGGGTGAGCGGCTGCTCCATGGACACTCATGACATCGATGAGAGGTGGATATGGCCTGGTGCTGCGGGACTTCCACATAGTGCAGGGAGTCCTCCCGGTGGTCTCCGTCTCGCCTAAAACGAGGGGCCCGCTCCAGCCTTCTCCCACAGGCGCTGCTTATCCTCCCCCCCGGCCCAGCTCCAGGGTGTAGCGGACGGGACTGCCGGCCATCGTAGGGTACCTGCAAACAACCAGATACACGAAACATCAGCAACTAGACACAGGATTTTATAAAGGAAAGTCTAGCTCTAAATTGAGGACTACACCAGAGACCAAACTAAGTACAGCAGGGCTGATCCGAAGGCTAATACCAAACTACCACCCGGACAAAAAACACATACTAAATAAATCTAAACCAGGACCATGACTGGTTTCAAGGTCAGTAACATAAAACTTTACCTGCATACTGTCGTTGTACAAGGATTTCAATAATACAATCAAATACAATTTAATTAAAACAGAAAAGCTCTGAAGGAAAATGTACCCAGTCACACAAGTAAATATAAAAATGAACTGATAGTGAGTTATAAAATGTGACCAGAAATGAATCTGGCCCATGAAACATACGTTCAGCATGGGGATCCACCACCGAGTGTAGAGGTCTGGATACTGCCTGATACTCCTCCACCGTTGATAGCCATGGATGGAGCACAGGACTACCAGGCGCGAGGGGGGCAGCAGGTGGGGAGCAGGAGGGCAGGCAGGGGTAGACTCGGGACAGGGGCAGGACACTGGAGACAGAGGTGGAGACCTGTTGAGGAGAGGCGGGGCTAGAATGTGCTTTTTTTTAGCATAATAACTGGATTTAGAAATATACTGCATGAATTGGCTAATGCATTTGCTAAAATGCAGGGAAACCTTGAATTGTCTCCTAAACCAGTTTCAGTTTTGATCTTCAAAGTCAGCATGAGATGTGTCATGTAATTAATTATACTCAAATGATGAGTCTGATTGAGTTTCTTACCTGTTCAGTCGGACCCGAGGGACTCCCTCCTGGACCAGGTGCAGTAGGATAGTGGTCAAACAAGTGACCGGGGCAACACAACCTGGAAAACAGAGAATAGTTCAAGATTTTTTTTTTATACAGAGGATAATTGTCTAAACATTTCTCATAAAGTCTTCTATAATATTTGGGCTTTTCAAGCAGTAGTTTCATCTAAAGCAAGACAAGACTAAATCTTGAATAAACAGGGGGGAAAAAAACAGGCCAGAATCTACAGGATAATAATCTCACAAATCAACTTGAGTACTTGTTCAGTCAGTGCAGATGACAAATGCCTGAAAGAACAAACAGTGTTTTAAGGCTCAAATTGGCGCTGCATTTGGCCCACATTTGGACACTTTGAGCGGTGTACCTAAAGTTAAATGAGCTTAGCCATCAACTTAAATACAACATCATGTACATAATTATCGGAACAGTCCAATGAAAAAAGAGATCAAAGTAGAGTCACAGGTGAATATGAATGGTCACAACGGCGCTGTAGGGGGCGCTGTTATCATCTTACCTGCCCATGATGAGCGACAGCGATGTAAACAGTAAAAACACGTGCGGAATCTTGCTGCTTTTTCTCAAATCGAGTGAAAGGCCAAAAAACGTTTGACTGTCTCGGACAAGAATTTGAAATGTTTGTTGTTTTTAAATAAATGTTGCTATGTACAGTTTCCATGGCAACAATATCTTCTATACTTTTAGAACCACGTGATTTGTTCATCATTCTCTATTTAAAATAAGCTAATGTTTTTTTTCTACTTTTATAGGCCTACGCTGGAAATGTTCAGACCAATTTTTAGTTACTCAACTGAACACTCACCAGAAAACAGTGTGTGGGTAACTTTAAAACTTTTTAATTATTTAAGACTAACAATCATAGGCGGAAATCACGGGGGGGTCCGGACCCTCCCTTTGCTGACTGATGGTGTCCCCCTTCCCGCCCTTGCATAAACGCTTTAGGGAAAAAAAAATAGTGAATTTATACCAAAACCTACATGTCAGAATGTATACAGTATTGACACAGTTCACACTGTCATTAAATAAATCTGAAGATGAAAAACTGATCACCCCTCCCTGTGTTACACATTGTTTAGTCTGTGCCAAAAAATGCAAAGCGCAGTGTATGTTCTTACCTGTAAACTGAAGAGATGAAAATAGTGCTCCGTGTTGTGCGCATTAATATATCCCACATTCAGTCACAGTCTGCGCAATGTCCGCGCGTAAAGTTGAAGCCAAACATAATAAGAACGACGAACTCCGGTCAAAACTCCTCCTCTGCCCTGTGTAAAAGCGTAATTCCAGGCTAAATGTGATGTTAGTAAATTATGTCCCTTGTGGAGCAGTGTGCGCTAAAGATGATAGTACCGCGCTAACAGCTGCAATAAGCTTTTCTCCCTTCTCTCAGATAACCCAGGGTAATGAAAATCGTGTCAGGCCGTATCAAATTTAAAATGAATCATAATACATATCAATTTTAAAATAACGTACGTAACGTATCGGTAACATACGCGCAAAGACAGCGGTGCACGGAGCGTCTGTGGTGCAGGGCTGAGCCCACTTAGGCTGTCGCATTTCGGCAGAATGGCGGATTTAACCTGACAGGATTATAACATTTTTCGGCCCGGATACCTTCGAGGCGGTACTTAAACTACTCACGAATGGTACTTTGAAGTAGAGGTTTGCATTTGGCGAATTGGGACACTGTCTTTACTGACTTTAACGGCCATTCGGTATCCAGATATATCCTGCTCCGCGTGTTTTACGGGGAACCACTAAACCATGTCATACATCCTCGTGTGTTCAAGCTGCTCATTGGCGATGTAAGGGGGAAACGTCACTATAACAAATGTCTTTAATGTAACTGGTTGATTTTACACGGGGGCGAGCCGTGTGGGGCGTAAAACTTTCAGTCACCTGTAGCACTGATTCGCTGTCTGGGGCTCCGCCAGTAACACACAAACTCCACCTTATTGTGGACAACCTTGGTGTCAATCAGAGGCGCAGAACCAGTTTTGTTTTTACTTATAAACAAAAGTTGGCGCTGTCAGAAGTTTATTATGTCTGAAATCGACGGTAAAAGAAGAATGCAAAAAATGACGCGGACAAGCAGATTTCACTTCCTCCTGCAGCAGATTGGACATGGAGGATCTAATTTTTTATTTGTGGACATCGTCGTCATCTTGACATGGGATTATATTCTCTGGACCTGTACGGAACGAAATGAGACCAACTTTTGTGGGATATGTTGATGTTTGACAGAACCAGAGCCTCAAAGGTGAGTGAAGCTTCCCAAATCCACATTTTTGGCTTTTCTGTAAAAACGGTCTTTCCTGTCAGCACTATGGTGACTGGCAGGGTGAAAATAGTTTACATATTCGGAAAGATGAGAGCCGCAGATCTTTCATCTGATATGTGTAGATTGTGTGGGTGACGCAGAAGTACATGCACATTGCTGTAAATTTTGTCAAGAAAAAGGCGACGTGAAAAAAAAAGTGTGGTTAATAATAGCTTAATCATAATAACACATAGTTGTTGCATTTATGATTGGGTATCATTACAACGCCCTTTATTGAAGCATAGATCTAACCTTTTGGTTTATTGTTCCCCCCCTAGACGAAACTGAGAAGTTTCACCCCTGTGAACAATGTAGATATCTCTGCATCACAGCTGGAAAATGTCAACTCCGTCAGCAGTTGTTTGATACATTTATTTAAATAGTTCTGGGGAGAGAGTCAAAGTCTTGAAGGAAGTCATCGTGTGGGCAGCTCACAAATACAACAATATACAAACGAGCTGCACTGTATGATATATTTGGTAAACCCCAGAATCATATCTCTGTATTTTTTCATACAGACTAGGTATCTGTCTGTTTCCCACGTCCTCCATCTCAAGCCAAACATGATCGTGCATCACATACATTTTTTCAGTGGCACATGTGAAACATAGAAGCTCATGGTCACCTCTGATTTACAAATAAAATCACATTTATTTCACTTCAGATTAACAGAGTTTAGTGCTTTGGCTCATATCAATAGAGGTGCTTGATTTTCAAAACTAAGTGGATAGGAAAAGCTGTTGTCTAATAATTACTACCTTATGACTAGTAATATTAATTGACAGGGACTTGTTTAACACAAAGCTCAAATGATAGTCTAATAGGAGTACAGTGGTCCCTCGTTTATCGCGGGGGTCACGCTCCACAAAATAACTAAAACAAATAAATGAATCCGCGAAGATAAGAAAACGTTATTTTGTACAATTATTCAATATGTTTTGGGTTGTAAAACACCTCACCACACACTTTATACACTTTTCTCAGACAGGCATTAACATTTTTCTCAAACGTTTCTCTCTTGTTTAAACACTCAAAGTTCATCAAACCTTCATAGACTCACTGATAGTATCGAACATTTTGGTAAATTGTTGTTGAATGTTCTGTCCCTGTACAGGAGACACGACGTGCTGTGTCCCTGAGCCAATCAGCGGGACACGTCGTGTCTCCAGGGAATGTCCATGACATCAGCTGCAAAGTTTGCAGTAGGCCTGTACAACATCTTGATGGTTAATTATGAAAAAATTATTTAAGTAGTCAAAATGTTCAAGTTAAACAAGTTCTCTTTTTATTTTATTTAGTACACAGCCAGTCATTTTTTGCCATTGGTGCTCTAAAGGTCTGTCCCTTCAGGAAGTCGCTTCAGGTGCCACCTCAGATCGTTTTTATTATGTCTGAAAAATAAATAGAACGAGATTATCAGGGTTTTTTTTTTGTATTGGTTTGATGTAATTAATAGGTGTATTTGTGAATTTGCAACATGCATGTGTGTGTTTGTGTGTGAAGACCTTCTCCTCCATGTGCGCATCCTCTCCTGTTCCTGTAGTCTCTGGACTTCACACAGTTGTGCATTCGTTTTCTGTTTCTCCGCTCGCTCCAGTCATACAGGGACAGCCCTGAGCAAAGGAGGAAAGGTCCGCCACCAGGCGCTCGGTGGTGCCGCGAGCCAACCCACCCCCAGGGCCTGGCTCCAAGATGGGGCGCCCCAGTAACGCCAGTTTTCCGGGTGGACGTACGTAACGGGACTTGGTCTTCTACTCCACATGGACGGGATTCTGAACCGCTCTTAGTCTGACCCGTCCCCCTGGACCTGTTTGTCATGGGGTGAGCCTACCAGGGGCCCGAAGTCAGCCCCGACAACATAGGTCCCCCCATGATTCATTCGGGTACTCAAACCCCTCCACCACGTTAAGGTGGCGGTTCACGGGGAAGGGGAAAAAAAATAATAGAATTAGTACACACCCATGTCGAAATTCCATTGTATCAAAAAAACAGTTTTCACTTATTTTGACACTTACCATGCCCCTGTAGCCTGCCCTTCCTGATCTGAAGCAAGGTAAACCAATGGTGATGGTGAAAGGTCCTGCATATATATATTGTGCTTTTCTACCACTTTATGGCACTAAAAGCACGTTATATCAAGCATATCACATTCACTCTGAGTGTCTCGCTAAGGAGCAAATAGAAATAAATGTTAGGATACATGGACAAAACCTTATTGCCCATTTGAAAATTATAAAAACAAAATGAAAAATCAATTACAAGGACATAATGTGGATACATATACAATACTTCCATTGGGGTTTTATGGTTTCTAATGACGCTTCCGTTTCAAGTGGTTAAAGACTGCTGTTCTGAACCAGGGCTGCAAGCAAAGATTAAATTGGTAAAGAAGATGATTTAATACCTGTAGTGTGATTCAGCAACTATATTATTACCTTTTACTTGTTTGGACGCTGAATGACGCGTGGAGAGCTGATGTGAACGTGACTTTGTAGAAGTCTGATGGGCTGATTTTGGAGCCATGTTCTGATGGAGGCTGGGATGAAGGACAGTTGTTTGGATGATGTTGTTTGTTGCCCCTGAAGTTGGTGGTGGTAGGCTGGGGCACACTGACTGGACAGAGTGGTGTTTTTTCAGGCTTTTGCTGGAGAGACGAGGAGGTGGGTTCAAAATGGCTGCTTGCCCCTGTAGATCTTGATGGATGTGGGCTGGGACTGGAGAGCAGTCATTTTGATGGAGATCATTGGAATGATGTTGGAGCCATATTTAAACTGGAGGATGGAGCTTACTGCCCTGTAGATGTTGATGTTATGCTGGGCAGTTGTAAGATGGTGTGGTTAGATGCAATATAAACAAGATTTTTTTTTGAAGACTGGCAGTGGTTTTCTTTTGCCCCTGAAGATGGTTGATAGGCATGGCTTGGGGCAGTAAAATCAGTTTGAATTTGGACATCATACGCTGTTAAATGTGTCTTTGAAGAAGGAAGGTTGGAGAAGGTGGGGTTGACTCGCCCCCTGAAGAAGATGTTGGTGGTGAAGCTGGGGCAGCAGCCACAAAGTGCAAGCAAGTCTGATGGCAGCGACGTGATGTGGATGAGGTTTTTTTTGATTTTTTTTATGGGAGAGGCAGCCAGGTGCTGAAAGCTGCCAAAAACAGACACAGTTTAACACATATTTAAAGGAGAGTTCAGTTAAGCAAAGAAGACTACCAACCAGAAATCAAACTGAGTACAGCAGGACTGCATGAACCAGGACTAAAAAGCAAACTTACAAGGTCTGAAGCTGAAATAAAACAAGGAGTAAATTAATCTGAACCAGGACTCTAAACCAGGACTTACACTTGTCCAGGACCAGTAACACAAACACTTACCTGCATACTGACAGTTGTAACCACAGAGGAGAGTTTCTGGATGGATGGAGGCAGGATGGCAGAGGGGGAAGCTCGGTGTTGAGAGCTGCCAAATCACAACACAGTATAACACACAAAATGGCAAAAATGGCACACAACACTAAAATCTACACAAATAAATGTTAAAACCACACAATAAATACTAAAAATCTTAAAATAGCACACAAAAAATGTTAATTTAAAGCACACAGAAAATAAACTAAAATCTTAAAAAGCACACACAAAAATGTTAAAAAGCACACAGAATAAATACTAAAATCTTAAATCACACACAAAAAATGTTAAAAGCACACAGAAAATACTTAAAATCTTAAAATCGCACAACAAAAAAATGTTTTAAAACCACACTCTAAAATATAAAAAGTGCAAATCTCATCAGCCTCATAATGAGACTGTGAGTGGCCATGGTCAGTGGGGAGGGGTGGGAACCAAACCCAGGGCCATGAGGAAGTCCGGACCAGTGGGCTGAGGTCTGGGAGCTGGAGGGCGACACCTACAGGACAATAGAAACATTTTAAATGTATCTATATAGTAATTACATCTGCAATGTGTAACTTAGATTAAAAGTTGCATTATATGTATCCATAGACATGAATAAATATACTATTGGATTTGCATTAAAAATAACTGTCTACCTACTCAGACAAGTTTGGACCTCAGCACAGAGCGTCTCGAGGACAGGGGCTCCCCGGGGTGCTCTGGCCTAGGACGACACAGCCTCTTCCTGTGGGGGCCTCCTCCCTCTGGGGCCAGGGCTGGAGCTACTGGTCTGGATTTCACAGGACAATGGAGACAAAGGCGATAAGGTAAGTTATTTTTTGTGAATGCAAAAATCTAAACTATGATACTGCTAGAAATATTTCATGTTTATATAGTCGCACCTGGTCTGGGAGCTCCACAGCGACGGACTGGGATCCACTGGTCCTTCTCCTTCTTCAGCCCGAGCCGGTGTGACCTCCGGGGGCAGGCTCCGCCCAGACCGCAGGCCTGCAACAAAGAAGGAACGTTAGTATTTGAGTTGAAAAACTATTTTCTTTTGGCTGATAAACATATTCTTCATAATATACTTTCTGCATTTGCTGTCTCTTTACCTGCTCTCTCAGAGGGTGGCGCGCTGTGGCTGAGTACATGGGACCTCCAGTCGCACCGGAGACAGATGGGCCATGGGCCTGGAAAAACAAAAGCCAGAGATTGGTTTAGGGGTGGAGGGGGGCGGCTCCATGGACACATCGACAATCGATGAGAGCAGGTGGATATGGCCCTGGTGCTGCAAGGGGACTCCACATAGTGCCAGGACGTCCCTCCCGTGGTCTCCGTCTCGCTGACTGACGACGGGCCATAACTAAATGCTCCAGCTTCTCCCACAGGCGCTGCTTGATCTCCGGCCCAGCTCCAGGGTGTCAGGGTAGGGACGGGGACGGCCATCGGGGTCCCTGCAAACAACCAGATACACGAAAACATCAGCAACTAGACACAGGTTTTTTAAAGGAAAAGTCTAGCTCTAAATAAGGATGCCGCTAAACCAGAGAGACCAAACTAAGTACAGCAGGGCTGATCCGAGGCTAATACCAAACTAAACCAGGACAAAACACACCTACTAAATAAATCTAAACCAGGACCATGACTGGTTCAAGGTCAGTAACAACATAAAACTTTAACTGCATACTGTCTGTTGTACAAGGATTTCAATAATACAATCAAATACAATTTAATTTTAAAACAGAAAAGCTCTGAAGGAAAATGTTTTACACAGTCACCAAGTAAATATAAAAAATGAACTGATAGTGAGTTATAAAAATGTGACCAGAAATGAATCTGGCCCATGAAAACATACGTCAGCATGGGATCCACCCGAGTGGTGGTAGATGTGCTGATACTCCTCCACCGATGTAGCCATGGATGAGCACAGGGACTACCAGGGCGAGGGGGGCAGCAGAAGAAAAGGGCAGGCCAGGGGTAGACTCGGGACAGGGCAGGACTGGGACAGAGGTGGAGAACTGTTGAGGAGAGGCGGGGGCCAATGTGCTTTTTTTTAGCATAATAACTGGATTAGAAATATACTGCATGAATTTGGCTAATGCATGGCCTTGAATTGTAACTGCATGAATTTGGCTAATACCAGTCCAGTCAGTTTGATTCTTCAAAAGTCAGCAAAATGAGATGTGTCATGTAATTATCTATAAATGAGTCTGATTGAGTTTCTTACCTGTTCAGTCGGACCCGAGGACTCCCTCCTGGACCAGGTGCCGTAGGAGTGGTCAAACAAGGACGGGCAACACAAACCTGGGAAAACAGAGAATAGTTTTCAATTTTTTTTTATACATGGATAATTTGTCTAAACATTTCTCATAAAGTCTTCTATAATATTTGGCTTTTCAAGCAGTAGTTTCATCTAAAGCAAGACAAGACTAAAATCTGAATAAACAGGGGGGGGAAAAAAACAGGCCAGAATCTACATGATAATCTCACAAATCAACTTTGAGTACTTCAGTCAGTGCAGATGACAAAATGCCTGAAAGAACAAACAGTGTTTAAGGCTCAAATTGGCGCTGCATTTGGCCACATTTGGACACTTTGCGTTACCTAAAGTTAAATGAGCTTAGCATCAACTTAAATACAAAATCATGTACTTAATTATCGGAACAGTCCAATGAAAAAGAGATCAAATTAGGTCACAGGTGAATATGAATGGTCACACCGGCGCTGTAGGGGGCGCTGTTACATCTTACCTGCTCCATGATGACAGCGATGTAAACAGTAAAAACACGGGATCAGCTGCTTTTTCTCAAATCGAGTGAAAGGCAAAAACGTGACTGTCTCGGACAAGAATTTGAAATGTTTGTTTTTAAAATAAATGCTATGTACAGTTTCCATGGCAAACATATTCTATACCTTTAGAACCACGTGACTTTGTTCATCATTTCTATTTAAATAAGCTAATGTCTTTTTTCTACTTTTATAGGCCTACGCTGGAAATGTTCAGTACCAATTTTTAGTTACTCAACTGAACACTACAGAAACACAGTGTGGTAACTACTTTAAACTTTTTAATATTTAAGACTAACAATCATAGGCGGAAATCACGGGGGGTCCGGACCCTCCCTTTGCTGACTGTGTCCCCCTTCCCGCCCTTGCATAAACGCTTTAGAAAAAAAAAAATAGTGAATTATACCAAAACCTACATGTCAGAATGTATACAGTATTGACACAGTTCACTGGCATTAAATAAATCTGAAGATGAAAAAAACTGATCACCCCCTCCCTGGTGTTACACATTGGTTTAGTCTGTGCCAAAATGCCAAAGCGCAGTGTATTTTCTTACCTGTAAACTGAAGAGATGAAATAGTGTCCGTGTTGTGCTTAATAATATCCACATTCAGTCACAGTCTGCAGTGTCCGCGCGTAAAGTTGAAGCCAAACATAATAAGAACGAAACTCGGTCAAAACTCCTCCTGCCCTGGTAAAAAGCGTAATTCCAGCTAAATGTGATGTAGTAAATATGTCCCTTGTGGAGCGTGTGCGTAAAGATGAAGGTCCGCGTAAAGCTGCAATAAGCATTCTCCTTCTCTCAGATACCGCGTACTAAAATCGTAGGGTTATCAAATTTAAATGAAATAATAATAAAATAATTTTTAACCACTTACCGTTCCGACGGCCCGCCCGCGCCTTTTCTTTACAACTTTACAGCAATGTACATTCACTCTGCGTCACCCACACAAGCAATCTACACATCAAATGAAAGCTACGGATCTCATCTTTCCGAATATGTAAACCATTTTCACCTAAAGTCACCACAGTGCTGTCAGGAAGCCGTTTTTACAGAAAAGCCAAAAATGCCTATTTGGACTTCACTCACCTTTGAGGGCTCTGGTTCTGTCAACATCAACATATTTCCACAATATCGGTCTCATTCTTTCCGTAGAGGTCCAGAGAATATAATCCAGTCAAGAAATTATGTCCACAAAATAAGTTAGATCCTCCATGTCCAATCTGCTGCAGGAAAGTGAAATCTGCTCCGTGCTTTTTTTTTTTTGCATTTCTTTTGTCAATTTCAGGCATAACAAACTTAAGACAGCGCCAACTTTGTTTCTCAGTGATAGACAAACGTGTTAGCTTCTGATTTGACACCAAGTTTGGCCAATAAGGTGGGGGTTGTGGGTCACTGGAGCCCCAGACAGCGAATCAGTGCTACAGGTGACTGAAAGTGTACGCCCCACTCTCGCCCGTGTAGAATCAACCAGTCACATCTCACACATTCAGTGACGTTTCTCCTTACAGCCAATGAGCAGCTGAACACGAGGATGTATGACATGCCATGGTTTCTGTAACACACGGAGCAGGCCCAGTGCGTAACGAAAGTAAATGAATCACGGCTTTTCGTGCGTAAAGTGTGCGTAAAATGACGCACTGTGATTTTGCAACAGTTTTGCTCTAAACTCAACGAAACGGATAAAACAAAGGCAGTACGCGACCGAGGGCACGGTGGATGTTTGTACAAAGTTATACCAGAGGCATCTCGGACCCGGAGCGGTCCGTGGCAGATTCCACGGTGGACTCAGAAGTGGAGGAGCATATTCTTTGATGGACTGGATGCTGTTCTGGGTCGGTAAGCCTGGTTTTATTCTGCTATTTACATAATTGTAGATAAAATATATCGTGTGTAATCATTAGCATCACTTCTGTGCATAGTGGCATTGGAACCATGGGCTCTGGCACATTTGTGTTTATCTGTATGAATTACTTTCATTTGTTTATTGATTGAAGGTGTGTTTTATTCTGCAGTTTACAGTATTGTAAGTAAAATTATAATATGTATGTAATGAGGACTGTAAGATATGATGAATTGGATGCTGGCTAGCAATCACTGCAGGGTGTCGGGTCAGGACAACAATGGTGTATGCTCAGGTGAGAATGCCGAAGGAGGGAGTCCACAGGTAGATATAGGTAGAACGTTCCTTTTAATGTCCCAAGAGTGCGTGAGTGACAGAGTCTTCATGAATTTGTGTGGGATCTTTGTGGTCTTTATTTGTATCTGTATGTGTGTGTGTGTGTGTGTGTGTGTGTTATATCTAAGGGACGCACACTATGATTAATATTAAATCAGTCCGAACAGAGCTGGTGCACGTAATGTTGTGCAACCATGTAAAATAGTCATTAGCGCATTGGTGCGCACTCGCACCCCATCTAGTGGTGAGACAAAGGATAACAATAAGAACAACAACTGAACTAAACCAGTAATATAACAGAACTAAAGGGGCTCTATGGAGAGTCTTTTATACAGCCGCCCCCAAATTTGCTGTGCAAATTTGACCATTAGGTGTCTGTATTGTCCTGAGGTAGAGCTGGCAGCTTGATGAGACGAACAACAGGGCGAGTGTAGTAGGTCCGGTCCTTTACTTGAACAACGGCAGTCCTCACTCGACCGTCTACTCCTGGAATCACAGCTTTTACTGTTCCCACCTGCCAGAGGGCTCTGGGGGTCTGCTGGTCCACGATGAGCACAACTGTGCCCACAGTAATATCCTCTTCTCTGTCTGCCACTTCTGCCGCGCTTGTAAGGTGGGCAGGAAGTGTTGAATGAAGTGCTTCCAGAAGTGGTCCGCTAAAACTTGCGAATGGCGCCACCTTTTACGGCTCAGTAGCTCTGATTCAGGATAGACCACCTGAGGAAGGGATGAGTCCGGCCGCCCCATCAGCAGGCAGTTAGGTGTGACTGGATCGGGGTCAGCGAGATCAGAGGATACATAACCCAAGGGCCGAGAGTTAAGAATCCCTTCTACCTCAATGAGGACTGTCCTCAGCACCTCCTCTGGTACTGTCTGATCTCCTAAAGTGGTGCGGAGAGCGTTCTTCACAGATCTAACCTCTCGCTCCCATGAACCACCAAAGTGAGGGGCATTGGGTGGATTAAACTGGAACCGTATCTGTTGTGCTGCTGCTAGTTTGTCCTTTAAAGCAGGTTCCAGGGCGAGGAAGGCTTCATGCAACTCTCTACTTCCTCCTTTGAAATTGGTGCCCTGGTCTGAGAGGAGCTCGTATGGTTTCCCTCTGCGAGCAATAAAGCGTCTGAGTGACATAAGAAATGAGTCTGTGTCCATGCTAGGCAGGAGGTCCAGGTGGATGGCTCGTGTAGTGAGGCACTTGTACAGGATGCCCCACCTCTTCTCAGTGCGCCGGCCCACTTTAACAAGCATGGGTCCAAAACAGTCGACGCCTGTAGAATAAAAAGCTGGTCGGAAAAGCCTCAGACTGGAGGGAGGTAGGTCAGCCATTTTGGGTACTTGAGGTGTGCCTCTCCACTTTCTGCAGTCTACGCAGGTATGTTGGTGTTTCTTAACTGCTTCTCTGCCCCTCAGTATCCAGTACTTCCGGCGCAGCTCAGCAAACACGCGCTCGGCTCCGGGGTGGTGTAGCTGGCAGTCATAGTGTTGAATCAGGAGCTTGGAGACTGGGTGAGAGGCTGACAGGAGAATAGGGTGCAGTACGTCTGGGCTCAGAGCGTCACATCTTCGGAGTCTACCACCGACACGGATCAGCCTGGACGATCTGTCGTACTCAGGAGACAATGTTAGCAATCTGCTAGTAGAGGAGAGGGACTTACCAGCTCTGAGCAGGGCCACTTCTTCAGGGAAGCTTTCGGCCTGTGCATGTCTCAGGAGCGCTAGCTCTGCTTCATGGTAATCGTCAGCAGTGAGAGACGTTTTATCGGCGCGCCCCGTGTAACCCTTGTATGGTGGCGTCCAGAAGCTCTTGATAGGTTTTGAACTGCTGGATCTCAGGTACAGCTCGATCTGATTCACTGGTAGCCAAGCCACAAAACACTGTGCTCCGCAGCTCTTCCTTCTCTCCCGTGACTGGATTGACTGGTTTTTCTCTGGCCACTGGTCAGGTGGTTGTACGAGGAAGGGGGGTCCGTGGCTCCATCTGTTCTCTCCCATGAGTTGTGTCAGTGTTCTTCCTCTTGTGATGTCATCTGCGGGATTTAAGGCAGACTCAATGTAGCGCCAGGCATTAATGTCTGTCAGCTCCTGTATTTCTGCTACTCTTGTGCCTACAAAAACTTTATATCTGCAGGAGTCCGACTGGAGCCAGTTAAGGACTGTGGTGGAGTCGGTCCAGTAAACCATTGCTTGGATCTGGACTGTGAGCTCTTTGGTTAGCACTGACGCTAGCTGTGCTCCTGTTAAAGCTCCACAAAGCTCAAGCCGGGGTATGGATAGCTGCTTCTTTGGGGGACTCTAGACCTGGCGGCTAGGAATGCCACTTGAACTTGTCCTTCACCACTATCTGTCCGCAGGTATGCCACAGAACCATAAGCGTGTTCAGATGCATCACAGAAGATGTGGATGGTTCTGCTGCTGGTACTACAGTCCAAGATACAATTGGTGTAGCATCTGGGCAACATAACTTGTGACAATTGTGGCAGCTCCTCCTCCCATGTTCTCCAGGCCTTTAGCAGATCTTCAGGAAGGTTAGGATCATCCCATCCTCTCTTCTTATCCCATAAACGTTGCACAATGATCTTAGCTCTGGTTGTGTAGGGAATGATGTATCCAGAGGGTCATACTGTTGGGCAAGGAGGCGATAGATATTCCGCATGGTAAGTTCAGGACACTCACCCTGGTGCTGCTTATAGTGCAGTGTGTCAGACTTGCACTGCCATAAGAGTCCAAGTGTGCGCTCCTGAGGGTCTGCCGTTTGCTGGGTGAACCAGAGAGTACTGTTTTCAGAGCGGGATTCTTTGGGCAGATGATGGATCACTGTAGGAATGTTGCTGGCCCATTCTCTAAGCTCAAATCCACCTTCATCAACAGTGTTTGCAAGCGGTTGACCAGCTGCTTGGCTTGTTCTTGAGACTGGAGGCTCTGCAGGCAGTTGTCAACATAAAAACAGCGCTCTACTGACAGACGTGCATCCTCTTCTGGTTCAGTGTGCTTTCGGACATGGGTCTGGAGCGCAAAGGTGGCACAACATGGGCTGCATGTTGTGCCAAACGGGAGCACCTGCCACTCATAGATGGTCGGCTCTTTGATCCACCTTAACATCTCTCCACAGGAAGCGAAGGAATGGTTTGTCTTCTTCTAACAGACGGACTTGGTGGAACATTCCTTTCACATCGCTGCTGATGGCCACAGGATGCTCTCTAAAACCTGAGCAGGACTCCCAGGAGACTGGCTCCGAGTGTAGGCCCGGGAAGGAGGGTTGTCATTCAGGCTCTGACCATTGGATGTGAAGGAGCAGTTGAAGACTATTCGATGTTTCTGATTGTGCTGCACCATGTGGTGAGGAATAAACCATGTATTGCTGCTCTCTTCAGCCTTAGCAGGAGAAATGGCTTTGACGTATCCAGCATCGATCAGCTTGTGGATCTCTTTAGAGTAAATGGCTGCTTTCCCTGCGTCTCTCACAAGGCGTCTTTCCGTCCCACGTAGTTGAGAAAGAACAGCCTCTTTTGATCCATGGAGTGGGGAGAGGTTCTGTTTCCATAGTAACGGAGTTGCATATCTGTTTACACCATCCACCATTACTCTTGTGGTCTTCTCCTCCAATATGCGTACTGCCTCAGCATCCTGCCTTGACCTGGTAATCAACCGCTCGCTCCTGTATGGCAAGATGTCCAACTGCCACAGTTTCTCCACATGTTTGAGAAGCTCAGATTCTGGAGGGTTGCAAATGGTGAAAAGGCACTGCTGTGGGGACAGTTGATGACACACGAGGCTTGTAGGGCCTTGTAGAGTCCATCCTAGTCTGGTGCGCACTGCTGCAGGTCCACCGGGGGGGCCGAGACGCACTGGTTCCACTGGAGTTATCAAATGAGGATAATCTGACCCAATCAGCAGCAGCGGCTGGGCATCTTTGATAGGGGGCAGTGGAATGTCTCTAAGATGGCGGTATTTCTCCTGCAGAGCTTGGACTGGATAGGTGTGGCAGGCTAGATTCAGTTCTCTGGCTGTGAAGGCTTTGTTGATCTGATAACACTTGCCTGGTTCTGAAGCAGGGGCTACCGTGAAGGATACAGTCGCTCCATGAACAGTGCAGACCTCCTGTCTTACTGTGCGAAGTGTGAGCTCTTCAGCCTGTCCGTGAAGGCCCAACTGAACTGCAGCATCGTTCAGGAGTATGGTGCGCTCAGACCCATCATCCAATATAGCATAAGTTTCAAGTAGCTGGTTGCCACTCTGGAGGATAACCCGACTCAGCTTCAGTAACACTTGGGAGCTGCTGGCTGGGCGGTCAATGTACATAGTCTCTGATACAGAGCTCACAAGGCAGGTACTGGCTTCAGGTGCTGGGGGCTTACCAGTTGCTGTGGCATTTTGGCTGGCGTTAACTTTCGTGGAGGACGTCCAGATGCTTCCTCTCACACTGCTTGCATTTGGCTTTGAGGTTACACTTGGCAGCCTGGTGCTCACGTCCACATCTCCAACAGCGACTGTTGTCCTGATCCACTGTGTCTTCTGCTCCACTGACAGGAGTCTGAAGTTGCTGCATTGGTTCAAATAGTGCTGCACTGTATCACAGAAGGGACAGTACCTTTTAGGCTTGTCTTGTGTTGCCTCTCTCTGTGCTGGAACAGGAGCCATAACCACCTTCTTTATGGACTCTGACTCACTGCCGTGGAGAATGGTGGCGGATCTCTGGGACTTGTATACAGCACGTTGCATCCTGGATGGGGCTGGCCTCTCTCTGCCTGGATTACTGGTGTGTTGATCACCACTAACTTGAAACTCTCACCTCATATTCAAGCCAGTCAGCCAGATCAAGGAGTGTAGGAATGGGAGTGTAGATGGGGTTCACAAAATCTGTGGAATTTAGCTCTTAGGTCATGTGGTAACTTAGCTAAGAGGCGAGAGACGTGTGTGAGCCACACTTCAGTTCAGTCCAGCCTTGGCTTCCCAGTTGGTGCAGCATCCCAACCAGTGCACGAATCTGAAGAGCAAATGACTTAAACGCTTTAATGTCCCCAGTCCTTATGGTGGGCCCATCCATCACAGTGGAGATTCTCTTCAGTGCTAGCTGCTGAGGTTGGCCATACATCTCTGTGAGCGCTCTCATAGTGTCGGTGAAAGGGTGTTGACTGTTGCTGTAGGAGTCAGCAATGAGCAGCGCTTCCTCACATTTGAGGTGATCTGTGAGTATCTGAAACTTGAAGTGCTCTGAGGCATCATATGGCAGCAAGTTGTCCAGGGCCAGCTTCAATCTAGCAAACTCACGTGGGTCCTCTGACTTGAAGTCTGGGATCGTTGGCTTGGGTCCGCGATAGGCCTCTGGTGCTGCTGTCCTGCTGTGTGGAGAGTGGCTACGTGATGGTGGATATGACGGATCAGGTGGGCATCTGTCCCTCCCTTTGTCTCCTCTCATAACCGTAACCAGGGTAGTAGTCATCAGGATGGTCTCTGTAACGAGATGAGTACCCCCTCTCATACTCATAGTAGCGGCTATCAGGGCGAGCCTTTGGACTACTGTGGCGATAATGTGGGGCAAGATGGCTGTATTCATTACCGGACCTTGAATAGCTAGGACGAGGTGGAGAAGACTCATGATGGTAGTGGTACCTGTTATCATGATGATAGGAGTGGTCAGGATAGCGATCATAGTCATCTTCATACTTGATGCGTGGCTTTAACATCAGGCCACTCAACTTTAGGCTGTGGGGGGCTATCATCTGACTGGTGTGGTGTTTTTACCACGTGGCGGGGAGCCTCTGTCCACATGCTCTGTGGGTGATGGGCTCTTGCGAATGTCTGTCACCATATGTTCACCTTTAGAGAGAGGAGCTGAGATGCCAGTAGTGACTGGTGCCTCTGCCTGGTCTGATAATTTGGTTTCATGCAGATGCCGTCTGAGAGATTCTACTATAGCATGTCGCCCGACAGGAGCAGGAGAAACGTCTCTGATCACCGGGGGGGCACTTACTGGCTGACGTGGGCCCTGGCGGCCGCTGAGTGGCGTCTGCTGACTTGTAGGTGCTGGTGTGGCAGATGTTTCCTGAGGCTGTGAGGACACTGCAGGAGCTTTCTGGATCATGTCTGCAAGGTGTTGGACATCTCTGCGCAACTGGTCATTCTCTTCTCTCATGCTCTTAATGGATCTAATTATTTCTGGTGAAGATAAGTGCTTGGTCTGCTCATCATCAGTAAAACGGGACCTCATAGGGTAACTGACCTCATAGTCCTGGAGATATGATGGCAGCTGCCTGGATCTTTGTGGGCGATCCTCAGTAGGCTCTCTTTTATATGGCCTGAACATATTGACTGCAGTGGTTGCTCTATCCGGCTCGAAGGACCATAAATTGTAATGAGGACTGTAAGATATGATGAATTGGATGCTGGCTAGCAATCACTGCAGGGTGTCGGGTCAGGACAACAATGGTGTATGCTCAGGTGAGAATGCCGAAGGAGGGAGTCCACAGGTAGATATAGGTAGAACGTTCCTTTTAATGTCCCAAGAGTGCGTGAGTGACAGAGTCTTCATGAATTTGTGTGGATCTTTGTGGTCTTTATTTGTATCTGTATGTGTGTGTGTGTGTGTGTGTGTGTGTGTTATATCTAAGGACGCACACTATGATTAATATTAAATCAGTCCGAACAGAGCTGGTGCACGTAATGTTGTGCAACCATGTAAAATAGTCATTAGCGCATTGGTGCGCACTCGCACCCCATCTAGTGGTGAGACAAAGGATAACAATAAGAACAACAACTGAACTAAACCAGTAATATAACAGAACTAAAGGGCTCTATGGAGAGTCTTTTATACAATGTATATGATATAATATTACTTCACCCTCTCTCAATTTTGTTTTGTACTTTTTGTTACTAATGTGTTTGTGTTTTTCTTTAGGCACGTGGGTGACGTTATCAGATGCTCTCATCGGCTGTTACCAGGTTTTGCACAAAACAAAGAAATGGCATTTTGGCAGACATTTTTTCACCATTTTTTGGACAAGCCATAATCATGTACAGTGAGCTTTTCACTGCTGTTTACAGTGTGTGTTTGTTCATTGTTTGCAGTGTGTGGAGTTTGTAAATATATATTTATTTTGACCCCTACCACTTGTTTTGACTATATTTCATAAACAAATATGTATTTTATATTATGTTTTGATATGCTATATAAATTTGCATAAGTAATAGAGCAGCTAAGTGTGCAGATACAGATTCCTCTAAGTGTGAGCTTTCAGTAGAGCCCTCATTGATGTCTGTGGGTTGAAGCATTCAAAAGTTATTGCAGTTTTTCCAAATGTTCTCCAAATGTCTCCATTTGGAGAGGTTTGGATAAACTTGGATACATCAAAAGTCCCTCCATAAAGCGCCTGGATTTAGTCATAATAAAATAAGTGTAAAAATCTCATTTTTTTATAGATTGACCTCAAATCTGAAATGTGAGAGGTCAACAACATTTTCAATTGAAATATGGTGTATTTTTGTCCCCAGCTACCTACTGCAGCTTTCTTCCCCTTAATTTTTACAAAAAAATTTAGGCGAGGATGAGAAAAATCATTTTTTATGTGTGTTCCAAAGTGTATAAATACTTACCAGACAAACTTACAGTGATTCTGACACCTGAGGGTAAAACTAGAGGATGTTACCTTTACAAAGACCCCAAACTTGTGTAAATAATACTTATGGTTCAATAACAGTAATCATTTTAATTTGGAGAGGTCAGAACGTAGGCAATTTCATCAAAAATACCCGGAATGGTAAGGGGTTAAAATAACGTACGTTACGTACGTAACATACGCGCAAAGACAGCGGTGCAGGTACGGTCTGTGGTGTAGGGCTGTCCCATTTCGGCAAGATGGCGGATACACTGAGGATTATACATTTTCGGCCGGATACTTCGAGCGGTACTCCGAATGGTACTTTGAAGGGTTTGCATTTGGCGATATGGGACACTGTCTTTACGCCCTCGGCCTGCTCCGCGTGTTTACGGAAAACCACGGCATGTCATACATCCTCGTGTTCAGCTGCTCATTGGCTGTAAGGGGAAAACGTCACTAAATGTCTTTAATGTAACTGGTTGATTTTACACGGGGGCGAGTGGGGCGTAAACTTTCAGTCACCTGTAGCACTGATTCGCTGTCTGGGGCTCCAGTAACACACAAACTCCACCTTATTGGACAACCTTGGTGTCAATCAGAGGCGAACCAGTTTGTTTATCCCTTATAAACAAAGTTGGCGCTGTCAGAAGTTTATTATGTCTGAAATCGACAAAAGAAATGCAAAAAATGACGGAGCAGATTTCACTTTCCTGCAGCAGATTGGACATGGAGGATCTAATTTATTTTGTGGACATCGTTTCTTGACTGGATTATATTCTCTGGACCTGTACGGAACGAATGAGACCAACTTTGTGGGATATGTTGATGTTTGACAGAACCAGAGCCTCAAAGGTGAGTGAAGTCCAAATCCACATTTTTGGCTTTTCTGTAAAAACCTCTTCCTGTCAGCACTATGGTGACTGCAGGTGAAAATAGTTTACATATTCGGAAAGATGAGAGCCGCAGCTTTCATCTGATGTGTAGATTGTGTGGGTGACGCAGAAGTACATGCACATTGCTGTAAATTTGTCAAGAAAAGGCGACGTGAAGTGGTTAATAATAGCTTAATCATAATAACATAGTTGTTGCATTTATGATTGGGTATCATTACAACGCCCTTTGAAGCATAGATCTAACTTTTGGTTTATTGTTCCCCCCTAGACGAAACTGAGAGTTTCACCCCTGCGAACAATGTAGATATCTCTGCATCACAGCTGGAAAATGTCAACTCCGTCAGTCAGTTTTTGATACATTTATTTAAATAGTTCTGGGGAGAGTCAAAGTCTTGAAGGAAGTCATCGTGGCAGCTCACAAATACAACAAATACAAACGAGCTGCACTGTATGATATATTTGGTAAACCCAGAATCATATCTCTGTATTTTTTCATACAGACTGGTATCTGTCTGGTTCCCACGTCCTCCATCTCAAGCCAAACATGATCGTGCATCACATACATTTTTTCAGTGGCACATGTGAAAACATAGAAGCTCATTGGTCACCTCTGATTTACAAATAAAATCACATTTATTTCACTTCAGATTAACAGAGTTTTAGTGCTTTGCTCATATCAATATGAGGTGCTTGATTTTCAAACTAAGTGAAAAGCTGTTGTCTAATAATTACTACCTTATGACTGTAATATTAATTGACAGGGACTTGTTAACACAAAGCTCAAATGATAGTCTAATGTGAGTACAGTGGTCCCTCGTTTATCGCGGGGGTCACGCTCCAAAAATAACTAAAACAAATAAATGAAATCCGCGAAGTAGAAAACTTTATTTTTTTACAATTATTCAATATGTTTTGGTTGTAAAACACCTCACCACACACTTTATACACTTTTCTCAGACAGGCATTAACATTTTCTCACGTTTCTCTCTTGTTTAAACACTCAAAGTTCAAACCTTCATAGACTCACTGATAGTATCGAACATTTTGGTAAATTTGTCTGAATGTTCTGTCCTGTACAGGAGACACGACGTGTCCCTGAGCCAATCAGGGACACGTCGTGTCTCCAGGGAATGTCCATGACATCAGCTGCAAAGTTTCAGTAGGCCTGTTACAACATCTTGATGGTTAATTATGAAAAAAATTAAGTAGTCAAATGTTCAAGTTAAACAAGTTTTTTTTTATTTTATTTACACAAGCTCATTTTTTGCCTTGGTGCCTCTAAAGGTCTGTCCCTTCAGGAAGTCGCTTCAGTGCCACCTCTTTTATTATGTCTGAAAAAATAAATAGAAAGAGATTATCAGGGTTTTTTTTGTATTGGTTGATGTAATAATAGGTGTATTTGTAATTTGCAACATGCATGTGTGTGTTTTGTGTGTGAAGACCTTCTCCTCCATGTGCCTCCTCTCCTGTTCCTGTAGTCTCTGGACTTCACACAGTTGTGCATTTCGTTTTTCTCCGCTCGCTCCAGTCATACAGGGACAGCCCTGAGCAAAGGAGGAAAGGTCCGGCCACCAGGCGCTCGGTGGCGAGCACCCACCCCAGGCCTGGCTCCAGAGTGGGGCCCCCAGTAACGCCAGTCCGGGTGACGTAACGGGACTTGGTCTTCTACTCCACCTGGAAGGGATTCTGAACCGCTCTTAGTCTGACCCGTCCCCCTGGACCTGTTTGTCATGGGGTGAGCCTACCAGGGCCCGAAGCCCCCGACAACATAGGTCCCAGGATCATTCGGGTACTCAAACCCCTCCACCACGTTAAGGTGGCGGTTCACGAAGGGGAAAAAAAAATAATAGAATTAGTACACCCATGTCGAAATTCCATTGTATCAAAAAACAGTTTCACTTATTTTGACACTTACCATGCTCCTGTAGCCTTGATCTGAAGAAACCGGTGATGGTGAAGGTCCTGCATATATATATTGTGCTTTTCTACCATATGGCACTAAAAGCACGTTATATCAAGCATCACATTCACTCTGAGTGTCTCGCTAAGGAGCAAAATAAATAAATGTTAGGATAATGGACAAACCTTATTGCATTTGAAAATTATAAAAACAAAATGAAATGTCAATTAACAAGGACATAATGTGGATACATATACAATACTTCCATTGGGGTTTTTATGGTTTCTAATGACGCTTCCGTTTCAAGTGGTTAAAGACTGCTGTTCTGAACCAGGGCTGCAAGCAAAGATTAAATTGGTAAAGAAGATGATTTAATACCTGTAGTGTGATTCAGCAACTATATTATTACCTTTTACTTGTTTGGACGCTGAATGACGTTGGAGAGCTGATGTGAACGTGACTTTGTAGAAGTCTGATGGCTGATTTTTGGAGCCATGTTTCTGATGGAGGCTGGGATGAAGGACAGTTGTTTGGATGATGTTGTTTTGCCCCTGAAGTTGGTGGTGGTAGGCTGGGGCACTGACTGGACAGAGTGGTGTTTTTTCAGGCTTTTGCTGGAGAGACGAGGAGGTTCAAAATGGCTGCTTGCCCCTGTAGATCTTGATGGTGGGCTGGGACTGGAGCAGTCATTTTGATGGAGATCTTGGCTGATGTTGGAGCCATATTTAAACTGGAGGATGGAGCTACTGCCCTGTAGATGTTGATGTTATGCTGGGCAGTTGTAAGATGGTGGTAGATGCAATATAACAAGATGTTTTTTTGAAGACTGGCGGTTTTCTTTTGCCCCTGAAGATGGTGATGGCAGGCTGGGGCAGTAAAATCAGTTGAATTTGGACACATACGCTGTTAAATGTGTCTTTGAAGAAGGTGGAGAAGGTGGGGGGGTTGACTCGCCCCTGAAGATGTTGGTGTGAAGCTGGGGCAGCAGCCACAAAGTGCAAGGCAGACGTGATGTGGATGGAGGTTTTTGTTTTTTTATGGAGAGGCAGCCAGGTGCTGAAAGCTGCAAAACAGACAGTTTAACACATATTTTAAAGGAGAGTTCAGTTAAGCAAGAAGACTACACCAGAAATCAAACTGAGTACAGCAGGACTGAACCAGGACTAAAAGCAAACTTAACAAGGTCTGAAGCTGAATAAAACAAGGAGTAAATTAATCTGAACCAGGGACTAAACCAGGACTTACACTTGTCCAGGACCAGTACACACAACACTTACCTGCATACTGACAGTTGTAACCACAGAGGAGAGTTTCTGGATGGAGGCAGGATGGCAGAGGGGCAGCTCGGTGTTGAGAGCTGCAAATCACACACAGTATAACACACAAAATGGCAAAATGGCACACAAACACTAAATCTACAAATAAATGTTAAAACCACACAATAAATACTAAAATCTTAAAATAGCACACAAAAAATGTTAAAAGCACACAGAAAATACTAAAATCTTAAAATCACACACAAAAAATGTTAAAAGCACACACAGAAAATACTAAAATCTTAAAATCACACACAAAAAATGTTAAAAGCACACAGAAAATACTAAAAATCTTAAAATCGCACACAAAAAAATGTTAAAACCACACTCTAAAATATAAAAAAGTGCAAATCTCATCAGCCTCATAATGAGACTGTGAGTGGCCATGGTCAGTGGGGAGGGTGGTTGGGGAACCAAACCCAGGGCCATGAGGAAGTCCGGACCAGTGGCTGAGGTCTGGGAGCTGGAGGGCGACACCTACAGGACAATAGAAACATTAAAATGTATCTATATAGTAATTACATCTGCAATGTGTAACTTAGATTAAAAGTTGCAATATTGTATCCATAGACATGAATAAATATACTATTGGATTTGCATTAAAAATAACTGTCTACCTACTCAGACAAGTTTGGACCTCAGCACAGAGCGTCTCGAGGACAGGGGCTCCCCGGGGTGCTCTGGCCTAGGACGACACAGCCTCTTCCTGTGGGGCTCCTCCCTCTCTGGGCCAGGGCTGGAGCTACTGGTCTGGATTTCACAGGACAATGGAGAAAAGGAGATAAGGTAAGTTATTTTTTGTGAATGCAAAAATCTAAACTATGATACTGCTAGAAATATTTCATGTTATATAGTCGCACCTGGTCTGGGAGCTCCACAGCGACGGACTGGGATCCACTGGTCTTCTTCCTCTTCAGCCCGAGCCGGTGTGACCTCCGAGGGGCAGGCTCCGCCCAGACCGCAGCCTGCAACAAAGAAGGAACGTTAGTATTTGAGAAAACTATTTTCTTTTGGCTGATAAACATATTCTTCATAATATACTTCTGCATTTGCTTGTCTTTACCTGCTCTCTCAGAGGGTGGCGCTGTGGCTGAGTGGGACCTCCAGCGGAGACAGTGGGCTGGGCCTGAAAAACAAAAGCCAGAGATGGTTTAGGGGGGGGCGGCTCCATGGACACATCGACATCGATGAGAGGTGGATATGGCCTGGTGCTGCGGGACTCCACATAGTGCAGGAGTCCTCCCGTGGTCTCCGTCTCGCTGACGAGGGGCCGCTCCAGCTTCTCCCACAGGCGCTGCTTGATCCTCCGGCCCAGCTCCAGGGTGTAGGGACGGGGACGGCCATCGGGGTACCTGCAAACAACCAGATACACGAAACATCAGCAACTAGACACAGGTTTTAAAGGAAGTCTAGCTCTAAATAAGGACTAAACCAGAGACCAAACTAAGTACAGCAGGGCTGATCCGAGGCTAATACCAAACTAAACCAGGACAAAACACATACTAAATAAATCTAAACCAGGACCAAGACTGGTTCAAGGTCAGTAACATAAAACTTTACCTGCATACTGTCTGTTGTACAAGGATTTCAATAATACAATCAAATACAATTTAATTAAAACAGAAAAGCTCTGAAGGAAAATGTTACCCAGTCACCAAGTAATATAAAAATGAACTGATAGTGAGTTATAAAATGTGACCAGAAATGAATCTGGCCCATGAAACATACGTCAGCATGGGATCCACCACCGAGTGGTAGATGTGCTGATACTCCTCCACCGTGTAGCCATGGATGAGCACAGGACTACCAGGGCGAGGGGGGCAGCAGGAGGGCAGGGCAGGGGTAGACTCGGGACAGGGCAGGACTGGGACAGAGGTGGAGACCTGTTGAGGAGAGGCGGGGCAATGTGCTTTTTTTTAGCATAATAACTGGATTAGAAATATACTGCATGAATTTGGCTAATGCATGGCCTTGAATTGTCTCCTACCAGTTCAGTTTTGATCTTCAAAGTCAGCATGAGATGTGTCATGTAATTAATTATACTCAAATGAGTCTGATTGAGTTTCTTACCTGTTCAGTCGGACCCGAGGACTCCCTCCTGGACCAGGTGCAGTAGGAGTGGTCAAACAAGTGACCGGGCAACACAACCTGGAAAAACAGAGAATAGTTCAATTTTTTTTTTTATACATGGATAATTTGTCTAAACATTTCTCATAAAGTCTTCTATAATATTTGGCTTTTCAAGCAGTAGTTTCATCTAAAGCAAGACAAGACTAAATCTTGAATAAACAGGGGGGGGAAAAAAACAGGCCAGAATCTACATGATAATCTCACAAATCAACTTGAGTACTTCAGTCAGTGCAGATGACAATGCCTGAAAGAACAAACAGTGTTTAAGGCTCAAATTGGCGCTGCATTTGGCCACATTTGGACACTTTGCGTTACCTAAAGTTAAATGAGCTTAGCATCAACTTAAATACAAATCATGTACTTAATTATCGGAACAGTCCAATGAAAAAGAGATCAAATTAGGTCACAGTGAATATGAATGGTCACACGGCGCTGTAGGGGGCGCTGTTACATCTTACCTGCTCCATGATGACAGCGATGTAAACAGTAAAACAACGGGATCAGCTGCTTTTTCTCAAATCGAGTGAAAGGCAAAAACGTGACTGTCTCGGACAAGAATTTGAAATGTTTGTTTTTTAAAATAAATGCTATGTACAGTTTCCATGGCAACAATATTCTATACTTTTAGAACCACGTGATTTGTTCATCATTTCTATTTAAATAAGCTAATGTCTTTTTTCTACTTTTATAGGCCTACGCTGGAAATGTTCAGACCAATTTTTAGTTACTCAACTGAAACACTACCAGAAACATGTGGTAACTTTAAAAACTTTTTAATATTTAAGACTAACAATCATAGGCGGAAATCACGGGGGGTCCGGACCCTCCCTTTGCTGACTGGTGTCCCCCTTCCCGCCCTTGCATAAACGCTTTAGAAAAAAAATAGTGAATTATACCAAAACCTACATGTCAGAATGTATACAGTATTGACACAGTTCACTGGCATTAAATAAATCTGAAGACGAAAAACTGATCACCCCTCCCTGGTGTTACACATTGGTTTAGTCTGTGCCAAAATGCCAAAGCGCAGTGTATTTTCTTACCTGTAACTGAAGAGATGAAATAGTGTCCGTGTTGTGCTTAATAATATCCACATTCAGTCACAGTCTGCAGTGTCCGCGCGTAAAGTTGAAGCCAAACATAATAAGAACGAAACTCGGTCAAAACTCCTCCTCTGCCCTGGTAAAAAGCGTAATTCCAGCTAAATGTGATGTAGTAAATATGTCCCTTGTGGAGCGTGTGCGTAAAGATGAAGTCCGCGTAAAGCTGCAATAAGCATTCTCCTTCTCTCAGATAACCGCGTACTAAAATCGTAGGGTTATCAAATTTAAATGAATAATAATAAATAATTTAACCACTTACCGTTCCGACGGCCCGCCCGCGCCTTTTCTTTACAACTTACAGCAATGTACATTCACTTCTGCGTCACCCACACAAGCAATCTACACATCAAATGAAAGCTACGGATCTCATCTTTTCCGATATATGTAAACCATTTTCACCTAAAGTCACCACAGTGCTGTCAGGAAAGCCGTTTTTACAGAAAAAGCCAAAAATGCCTATTTGGACTTCACTCACCTTTGAGGGCTCTGGTTCTGTCAAACATCAACATATTTCCACAATATCGTCTCATTCTTTCCGTAGAGGTCCAGAGAATATAATCCAGTCAAGAAATTATGTCCACAAAATAAGTTAGATCCTCCATGTCCAATCTGCTGCAGGAAAGTGAAATCTGCTCCGTGATTTTTTTTTGCATTTCTTTTGTGGTCAATTTCAGGCATAACAAACTTAAGACAGCGCCAACTTTGTTTCTCAGTGATAGACAAACGTGTTAGCTTCTGATTGACACCAAGTTTGGCCAATAAGGTGGGGGTTGTGGGTCACTGGAGCCCCAGACAGCGAATCAGTGCTACAGGTGACTGAAAGTGTACGCCCCACTCTCGCCCGTGTAGAATCAACCAGTCACATCTCACACATTCAGTGACGTTTTCTCCTTACAGCCAATGAGCAGCTGAACACGAGGATGTATGACATGCCATGGTTTTCTGTAAACACACGGAGCAGGCCCAGTGCGTAACGAAAGTAAATGAATCACGGCTTTTCGTGCGTAAAGTGTGCGTAAAATGACGCACTGTGATTTTGCAACAGTTTTGCTTCTAAACTCAACGAAACGGATAAAACAAAGGCAGTACGCGACCGAGGGCACGGTGGATGTTTGTACAAGTTATACCAGAGGCATCTCGGACCCGGAGCGGTCCGTGGCAGATTCCACGGTGGACTCAGAAGTGGAGGAGCATATTCTTTGATGGACTGGATGCTGTTCTGGGTCGGTAAGCCTGGTGTCTTCTGCTATTTACATAATTGTAGATAAAATATATCGTGTGTAATCATTAGCATCACTTCTGTGCATAGTGCATTGGAACCATGGGCTCTGGCACATTTGTGTTTATCTGTATGAATTAGACTTCATTTGTTTATTGATTGAAGGTGTTTTATTCTGCAGTTTACAGTATTGTAAGTAAAATTATAATATGTATATGATATAATATTACTTCACCCTCTCTCAATTTTGTACTTTCTTGTTACTAATGTGTTTGTGTTTTTTCTTTAGGCACGTGGGTGACGTTATCAGATGCTCTCATCGGCTGTTACCAGTTTTGCACAAAACAAAGAAATGGCATTTTGGCAGACATTTTTTCACCCATTTTTTGGACAAGCCATAATCATGTACAGTGAGCTTTTTCACTGCTGTTTACAGTGTGTGTTTGTTCATTGTTTGCAGTGTGTGGAGTTTGTAAATATATATTTATTTTGACCCCTACCACTTGTTTTGACTATATTTCATAAACAAATATGTATTTTATATTATGTTTTGATATGCTATATAAATTTGCATAAGTAATAGAGCAGCTAAGTGTGCAGATACAGATTCCTCTAAGTGTGAGCTTTCAGTAGAGCCCTCATTGATGTCTGTGGGTTGAAGCATTCAAAAGTTATTGCAGTTTTTCCAAATGTTCTCCAAATGTCTCCATTTGAGAGAGGTTTGGATAAAACTTGGATACATCAAAAGTCCCTCCATAAAGCGCCTGGATTTAGTCATAATAAAATAAGTGTAAAAATCTCATTTTTTTATAGATTGACCTCAAATCTGAAATGTGAGAGGTCAACAACATTTTCAATTGAAATATGGTGTATTTTTTTGTCCCCAGCTACCTACTGCAGCTTTCTTCCCCTTAATTTTTACAAAAAAATTTAGGCGAGGATGAGAAAAATCATTTTTTATGTGTGTTCCAAAGTGTATAAATACTTACCAGACAAACTTACAGTGATTCTGACACCTGAGGGTAAAACTAGAGGATGTTACCTTTACAAAGACCCCAAACTTGTGTAAATAATACTTATGGTTCAATAACAGTAATCATTTTAATTTGGAGAGGTCAGAACGTAGGCAATTTCATCAAAAATACCCGGAATGGTAAGGGGTTAAAATAACGTACGTTACGTACGTAACATACGCGCAAAGACAGCGGTGCAGGTACGGTCTGTGGTGTAGGGCTGTCCCATTTCGGCAAGATGGCGGATACACTGAGGATTATACATTTTCGGCCGGATACTTCGAGCGGTACTCCGAATGGTACTTTGAAGGGTTTGCATTTGGCGATATGGGACACTGTCTTTACGCCCTCGGCCTGCTCCGCGTGTTTACGGAAAACCATGTCATACATCCTCGTGTTCAGCTGCTCATTGGCTGTAAGGGGAAAACGTCACTAAATGTCTTTAATGTAACTGGTTGATTTTACACGGGGGCGAGTGGGGCGTAAACTTTCAGTCACCTGTAGCACTGATTCGCTGTCTGGGGCTCCAGTAACACACAAACTCCACCTTATTGGACAACCTTGGTGTCAATCAGAGGCGAACCAGTTTGTTTATCCCTTATAAACAAAGTTGGCGCTGTCAGAAGTTTATTATGTCTGAAATCGACAAAAGAAATGCAAAAATGACGGAGCAGATTTCACTTTCCTGCAGCAGACTGGACATGGAGGATCTAATTTATTTTGTGGACATCGTTTCTTGACTGGATTATATTCTCTGGACCTGTACGGAACGAATGAGACCAACTTTGTGGGATATGTTGATGTTTGACAGAACCAGAGCCTCAAAGGTGAGTGAAGTCCAAATCCACATTTTTGGCTTTTCTGTAAAAACGTCTTTCCTGTCAGCACTATGGTGACTGCAGGTGAAAATAGTTTACATATTCGGAAAGATGAGAGCCGCAGCTTTCATCTGATGTGTAGATTGTGTGGGTGACGCAGAAGTACATGCACATTGCTGTAAATTTGTCAAGAAAAGGCGACGTGAAGTGGTTAATAATAGCTTAATCATAATAACATAGTTTGTTGCATTTATGATTGGGTATCATTACAACGCCCTTTGAAGCATAGATCTAACTTTGGTTTATTGTTCCCCCCTAGACGAAACTGAGAGTTTCACCCCTGCGAACAATGTAGATATCTCTGCATCACAGCTGGAAAATGTCA
Organism: Periophthalmus modestus; assembly: GCA_019594935.1. NCBI lineage: Eukaryota > Metazoa > Chordata > Actinopteri > Gobiiformes > Gobiidae > Periophthalmus > Periophthalmus modestus. The sequence continues at coordinate 9,542,411 of JAIEZT010001373.1, read as the reverse complement.
ACTCCGTCAGTCAGTTTTGATACATTTATTTAAATAGTTCTGGGGAGAGTCAAAGTCTTGAAGGAAGTCATCGTGGCAGCTCACAAAACAAACAAATACAAACGAGCTGCACTGTATGATATATTGGTAAACCCAGAATCATATCTCTGTATTTTTTCATACAGACTGGTATCTGTCTGGTTCCCACGTCCTCCATCTCAAGCCAAACATGATCGTGCATCACGTACATTTTTTCAGTGGCACATGTGAAACATAGAAGCTCAGTGGTCACCTCTGATTTACAAATAAAATCACATTTATTTCACTTCAGATTAACAGAGTTTAGTGCTTTGCTCATATCAATATGAGGTGCTTGATTTTCAAACTAAGTGAAAAGCTGTTGTCTAATAATTACTACCTTATGACTGTAATATTAATTGACAGGGACTGTTTAACACAAAGCTCAAATGATAGTCTAATGTGAGTACAGTGGTCCCTCGTTTATCGCGGGGGTCACGCTCCAAAAATAACTAAAACAAATAAATGAAATCCGCGAAGTAGAAAACTTTATTTTTTACAATTATTCAATATGTTTTGTTTTTGGTTGTAAAACACCTCACCACACACTTTATACACTTTTCTCAGACAGGCATTAACATTTTCTCACGTTTCTCTCTTGTTTAAACACTCAAAGTTCAAACCTTCATAGACTCACTGATAGTATCGAACATTTTGGTAAATTTGTCTGAATGTTCTGTCCTGTACAGGAGACACGACGTGTCCCTGAGCCAATCAGGGACACGTCGTGTCTCCAGGGAATGTCCATGACATCAGCTGCAAAGTTTCAGTAGGCCTGTTACAACATCTTGATGGTTAATTATGAAAAAAATTAAGTAGTCAAAATGTTCAAGTTAAACAAGTTTCTTTTTATTTTTTATTTACACAAGCTCATTTTTTGCCTTGGTGCCTCTAAAGGTCTGTCCCTTCAGGAAGTCGCTTCAGTGCCACCTCTTTTATTATGTCTGAAAAATAAATAGAAAGAGATTATCAGGGTTTTTTTTTTGTATTGGTTGATGTAATAATAGGTGTATTTGTAATTTGCAACATGCATGTGTGTGTTTGTGTGTGAAGACCTTCTCCTCCATGTGCCTCCTCTCCTGTTCTGTAGTCTCTGGACTTCACACAGTTGTGCATTTCGTTTCTCCGCTCGCTCCAGTCATACAGGGACAGCCCTGAGCAAAGGAGGAAAGGTCCGGCCACCAGGCGCTCGGTGGCGAGCACCCACCCAGGCCTGGCTCCAGAGTGGGGCCCCAGTAACGCCAGTCCGGGTGACGTAACGGGACTTGGTCTTCTACTCCACCTGGAAGGATTCTGAACCGCTCTTAGTCTGACCCGTCCCCCTGGACCTGTTTGTCATGGGTGAGCCTACCAGGGGCCCGAAGCCCCCGACAACATAGGTCCCAGGATCATTCGGGTACTCAAAACCCCTCCACCACGTTAAGGTGGCGGTTCACGAAGGGGAAAAAAAAAAAATAATAGAATTAGTACACCCATGTCGAAATTCCATTGTATCAAAAAACAGTTTCACTTATTTTGACACTTACCATGCTCCTGTAGCCTTGATCTGAAGAAACCGGTGATGGTGAAGGTCCTGCATATATATTGTGCTTTTCTACCATATGGCACTAAAAGCACGTTATATCAAGCATCACATTCACTCTGAGTGTCTCGCTAAGGAGCAAATAGAAATAAATGTTAGGATAATGGACAAAACCTTATTGCATTTGAAAATTATAAAAACAAAATGAAATGTCAATTAACAAGGACATAATGTGGATACATATACAATACTTCCATGGGGTTTTTTATGGTTTCTAATGACGCTTCCGTTTCAAGTGGTTAAAGACTGCTGTTCTGAACCAGGGCTGCAAGCAAAGATTAAATTGGTAAAGAAGATGATTTAATACCTGTAGTGTGATTCAGCAACTATATTATTACCTTTTACTTGTTTGGACGCTGAATGACGTTGGAGAGCTGCTGATGTGAACGTGACTTTGTAGAAGTCTGATGGCTGATTTTTGGAGCCATGTTCTGATGGAGGCTGGGATGAAGGACAGTTGTTTGGATGATGTTGTTGTTTGCCCCTGAAGTTGGTGGTGGTAGGCTGGGGCACTGACTGGACAGAGTGGTGTTTTTCAGGCTTTTGCTGGAGAGACGAGGAGGTTCAAAATGGCTGCTTGCCCCTGTAGATCTTGATGGTGGGCTGGGACTGGAGCAGTCATTTTGATGGAGATCTTGGCTGATGTTGGAGCCATATTTAAACTGGAGGATGGAGCTACTGCCCTGTAGATGTTGATGTTATGCTGGGCAGTTGTAAGATGGTGGTAGATGCAATATAACAAGATGTTTTGAAGACTGGCGGTTTTCTTTTGCCCCTGAAGATGGTGATGGCAGGCTGGGGCAGTAAAATCAGTTGAATTTGGACACATACGCTGTTAAATGTGTCTTTGAAGAAGGTGGAGAAGGTGGGGTTGACTCGCCCCTGAAGATGTTGGTGTGAAGCTGGGGCAGCAGCCACAAAGTGCAAGGCAGACGTGATGTGGATGGAGGTTTTTGTTTTTTTATGGAGAGGCAGCCAGGTGCTGAAAGCTGCAAAACAGACAGTTTAACACATATTTTAAAGGAGAGTTCAGTTAAGCAAGAAGACTACACCAGAAATCAAACTGAGTACAGCAGGACTGAACCAGGACTAAAAGCAAACTTAACAAGGTCTGAAGCTGAATAAAACAAGGAGTAAATTAATCTGAACCAGGACTAAACCAGGACTTACACTTGTCCAGGACCAGTAACACAAACACTTACCTGCATACTGACAGTTGTAACCACAGAGGAGAGTTTCTGGATGGAGGCAGGATGGCAGAGGGGCAGCTCGGTGTTGAGAGCTGCAAATCACACACAGTATAACACACAAAATGGCAAAATGGCACACACAACACTAAAATCTACAATAAATGTTAAAACCACACAATAAATACTAAAATCTTAAAATAGCACACAAAAAATGTTAAAAGCACACAGAAAATACTAAAATCTTAAAATCACACACAAAAAATGTTAAAAGCACACAGAAAATACTAAAATCTTAAAATCACACACAAAAAATGTTAAAAGCACACAGAAAATACTAAAATCTTAAAATCGCACACAAAAAAATGTTAAAACCACACTCTAAAATATAAAAAAGTGCAAATCTCATCAGCCTCATAATGAGACTGTGAGTGGCCATGGTCAGTGGGGAGGGGTGGGAACCAAACCCAGGGCCATGAGGAAGTCCGGACCAGTGGCTGAGGTCTGGGAGCTGGAGGGCGACACCTACAGGACAATAGAAACATTAAAATGTATCTATATAGTAATTACATCTGCAATGTGTAACTTAGATTAAAAGTTGCAATATTGTATCCATAGACATGAATAAATATACTATTGGATTTGCATTAAAAATAACTGTCTACCTACTCAGACAAGTTTGGACCTCAGCACAGAGCGTCTCGAGGACAGGGGCTCCCCGGGGTGCTCTGGCCTAGGACGACACAGCCTCTTCCTGTGGGGCTCCTCCCTCTCTGGGCCAGGGCTGGAGCTACTGGTCTGGATTTCACAGGACAATGGAGAAAAGGAGATAAGGTAAGTTATTTTTTGTGAATGCAAAAATCTAAACTATGATACTGCTAGAAATATTTCATGTTATATAGTCGCACCTGGTCTGGGAGCTCCACAGCGACGGACTGGGATCCACTGGTCTTCTTCCTCTTCAGCCCGAGCCGGTGTGACCTCCGAGGGGCAGGCTCCGCCCAGACCGCAGCCTGCAACAAAGAAGGAACGTTAGTATTTTGAGAAAACTATTTTCTTTTGGCTGATAAACATATTCTTCATAATATACTTCTGCATTTGCTTGTCTTTACCTGCTCTCTCAGAGGGTGGCGCTGTGGCTGAGTGGGACCTCCAGCGGAGACAGTGGGCTGGGCCTGAAAAACAAAAGCCAGAGATGGTTTTAGGGGGGGGCGGCTCCATGGACACATCGACATCGATGAGAGGTGGATATGGCCTGGTGCTGCGGGACTCCACATAGTGCAGGAGTCCTCCCGTGGTCTCCGTCTCGCTGACGAGGGGCCGCTCCAGCTTCTCCCACAGGCGCTGCTTGATCCTCCGGCCCAGCTCCAGGGTGTAGGGACGGGGACGGCCATCGGGGGTACCTGCAAACAACCAGATACACGAAACATCAGCAACTAGACACAGGTTTTAAAGGAAAGTCTAGCTCTAAATAAGGACTAAACCAGAGACCAAACTAAGCACAGCAGGGCTGATCCGAGGCTAATACCAAACTAAACCAGGACAAAACACATACTAAATAAATCTAAACCAGGACCATGACTGGTTCAAGGTCAGTAACATAAAACTTTACCTGCATACTGTCTGTTGTACAAGGATTTCAATAATACAATCAAATACAATTTAATTAAAACAGAAAAGCTCTGAAGGAAAATGTTACCCAGTCACCAAGTAAATATAAAAATGAACTGATAGTGAGTTATAAAATGTGACCAGAAATGAATCTGGCCCATGAAACATACGTCAGCATGGATCCACCACCGAGTGGTAGATGTGCTGATACTCCTCCACCGTGTAGCCATGGATGAGCACAGGACTACCAGGGCGAGGGGGGCAGCAGGAGGGCAGGGCAGGGGTAGACTCGGGACAGGGCAGGACTGGGACAGAGGTGGAGACCTGTTGAGGAGAGGCGGGGCAATGTGCTTTTTTTTTAGCATAATAACTGGATTAGAAATATACTGCATGAATTTGGCTAATGCATGGCCTTGTTACTGTTTGGTAAAATAACAGGGGAAACTTTATGAACTTGAATTGTCTCCTACCAGTTCAGTTTTGATCTTCAAAGTCAGCATGAGATGTGTCATGTAATTAATTATACTCAAATGAGTCTGATTGAGTTTCTTACCTGTTCAGTCGGACCCGAGGACTCCCTCCTGGACCAGGTGCAGTAGGAGTGGTCAAACAAGTGACCGGGCAACACAACCTGGAAAACAGAGAATAGTTCAAGTTTTTTTTATACATAGATAATTTGTCTAAACATTTCTCATAAAGTCTTCTATAATATTTGGCTTTTCAAGCAGTAGTTTCATCTAAAGCAAGACAAGACTAAATCTTGAATAAACAGGGGGAAAAAAAAACAGGCCAGAATCTACATGATAATCTCACAAATCAACTTGAGTACTTCAGTCAGTGCAGATGACAAATGCCTGAAAAAACAAACAGTGTTTAAGGCTCAAATTGGCGCTGCATTTGGCCACATTTGGACACTTAGCGTTACCTAAAGTTTAGCATCAACTTAAATACAAATCATGTACTTAATTATCGGAACAGTCCAATGAAAAAGAGATCAAATTAGGTCACAGGTGAATATGAATGGTCACACGGCGCTGTAGGGGGCGCTGTTACATTTTACCTGCTCCATGATGACAGCGATGTAAACAGTAAAAACACGGGATCAGCTGCTTTTTCTCAAATCGAGTGAAAGGCAAAAACGTGACTGTCTCGGACAAGAATTTGAAATGTTTGTTTTTAAAATAAATGCTATGTACAGTTTCCATGGCAACAATATTCTATACTTTTAGAACCACGTGATTTGTTCATCATTTCTATTTAAATAAGCTAATGTCTTTTTTCTACTTTTATAGGCCTACGCTGGAAATGTTCAGACCAATTTTAGTTTACTCAACTGAACACTACCAGAAACAGTGTGGTAACTTTAAAACTTTTTAATATTTAAGACTAACAATCATAGGCGGAAATCACTGGGGGGTCCGGACCCTCCCTTTGCTGACTGGTGTCCCCCTTCCCGCCCTTGCATAAACGCTTTAGAAAAAAAAATAGTGAATTATATACCAAACCTACATGTCAGAATGTATACAGTATTGACACAGTTCACTGTCATTAAATAAATCTGAAGATGAAAAACTGATCACCCCTCCCTGGTGTTACACATTGGTTTAGTCTGTGCCAAAATGCCAAAGCGCAGTGTATTTTCTTACCTGTGAACTGAAGAGATGAAATAGTGTCCGTGTTGTGCTTCATAATATCCACATTCAGTCACAATCTGCAGTGTCCGCGCGCGTAAAGTTGAAGCCAAACATAATAGAGCGAAACTCGGTCAAAACTCCTCCTCCTCTGCCCTGGTAAAAAGCGTAATTCCAGCTAAATGTGATGTAGTAAATATGTCCCTTGTGGAGCGTGTGCGTAAAGATTAAGTCCGCGTAAAGCTGCAATAAGCATTCTCCTTCTCTCAGATAACCGCGTACTAAAATCGTAGGGTTATCAAATTTAAATGAATAATAATAAATAATTTAAAATAACGTACGTTACGCACGTAACATACGCGCAAAGACGGCGGTGCAGGTACGGTCTGTGGTGCAGGGCTGTCCCATTTCGGCAAGATGGCGGATACACTGAGGATTATACATTTTCGGCCGGATACTTCGAGCGGTACTCCGAATGGTACTTTGAAGGGTTTGCATTTGGCGAATTGGGACACTGTCTTTACGCCCTCGGCCTGCTCCGTGTGTTTACGGAAAACAATCCTATCTGATGGAGTGATGTTCAGATAATTTTATATTTCAGCTTTTGTCACTTACTCAAGAAAGAGTACTGTTACACCATCAAATATTACTGAAGTAGAAGTAAAAATATGGTGTCTGAAAGCTACTCTCAAAAGTGCCAAAAAGTGACTTTAAGTTATGGTGACAGGCTCTGTATATTATTGGAGGACCATGTATGAACACCATGCTGATCCTGTGTGCTGTGACAGTGGTGCGGCCGTGCAGTGCCTGCTGGAGTTCGACACCAGGGGAGCTCTACAGTGGCTGCCCCAAACAGGAGCCTCCTCTCTGCTGGACCGAACCGGGCTGAGGCAGGCTGTGAGGGACGGCCAAAGCTTCAGGTCCGTGAGAATTATCAACATCACACTTGGAGGTCAGTGTTCTATAGAAGGGCTTGATTTTGAACCATGAGTTTTAGTTTGAGAAAACTGCTTTCTGCCTCTGTCATATTGAACCATAACAAAGAAATGACTGGGATAGTGTCTTACGGTTGTTTCCGAAAAGTATTAGTTTATGCACAACAATTGGAATAATTTTGCACGTTTGACATTTACCCCCTGACGGTACGCGAGCACAGGGGGGTATGTGGAATGATTTAAGATTCAAAAGAAAGCTGGAATTGAAGCATTTGAATCTAGTTGTATGTGTGTGTGTGTGTGTGTGTGTGTGTGTGTGTCTGTGTGTCTGTGTGTCTGTGTGTCTGTGTGTCTGTGTGCGTGTGTCTGTGACTTTTCTATCAGCAAATGAGCAAATCAACATCCCGACATCCACCAGGGTGCCCCATCCATCTTTTTCTGCTTCATCCGGGACCGAGTTGCAAGAGCAGCAGTTTAAGCAGGGACTCCTGATCTTCCCTTACCCCGGACACCCTGGACACTTAGATGTTAAATATGTTCTCCTCATTTTCAGCTGCCACTCCCTGTAGTAGATTTCCAAGCTTTTACTTACTGTCATTCCTCTGTCTGTGGAGTCTTCAGTCAGGTAAGACTAGTATAATCCTGATGTAGCCTTACCCAAGCACTAACTCTAACCCTGAGAGAGGTAACAAACCAGTAACCCAAACCATGAGAGTGGTAACCCATCAGTACTACAGGTAGGATACCCCCTGTAGGCCCCACCTACATCTAAGTCAATGTAATGTGCCCAAAATACATGAAAGCCCACCTTGCATGTGTGTGTGCAGATACTAATAGTAATCCTACTCTGAGTTTCAAAAGGATGTGTCTCTGCTGCCCTCTTCCTACATCTACATCAGCAAGGCCCAGTGCAGACGCCTTATCACCACTTATGGCATGCACTACATTTGACAATGATTTAAACATTGTCAAAGTAGAGGCCATTACTGCTGCATATTAACTGATGAAAAACAGGGGTCCCAGGATTGACCCCACAGATTAGGGAAATTTTACCTGAGATACATTTTCCAATTTCAACAAAGTACTGCCTGTTTTCTAGATAAAACTTGACCCATTTAGTGCAATACCAGAGATGCCCATCCAGTCCTCTAGTCTCTTTAAGAGGATCCCATGATCAACAGTGTCAAAGGCAGCACTCATATCGAACAGGATCAAGACTGAGACTTTGCCTGCATCAGTGTTCAGGCAGATGTCATTTGTCACCTTGATAAGAGCAGTCTGTGGTGGGGTCTGAAATCTAACTGGAAAACATCAAGGGAGCTGTACATTTGGAGAAACTTAATAAGCTGTTGGTAAACAACTTTTTTCAAGGACTTTGCTTAAAAATGGCAGATTTGAGATTGGTCGGTAATTGTTCAGTATTGTGGCATCAAGAGGCTTGATAACTGCAGTTTTCAAAGCTCTTGGGAATGTTCCAGATTGATGTGACATATTAACTCTGCAAATGAGTGGTGACAGCAAACTGTTGAACACAGGTTTCAGAAATTTTGTGGGTAACACATTGAGGCACCATGTAGATGAACTCAGGGTGGTGACGATCTCTTGGACAGCTCTGTCAGTTACAGGTGCAACGTCTGTCAGTTCTAAGTGTCTAGGTGGCTGCTGGGGTGTTATTTGCGTTGTGGAATTGATGGAATTTTTAATGCCCTTAACCTTCTCATTAAAATATACTGCAAACTCATTGCACTTAGATGTGGAAATTAGTTCTAATGGCAGCAGAGCAGGAGGGGTTGTTAATCTGTTTGCTGTTGCAAACAAACAAGACACAAGAGTTATTATTGCAACTTTCAATAATCTCTGAAAAATACCTCTCTTGTTCTACATAAACTGTGGTTTTACCTGTACATCTTTTTTCTGTAAATCTCATAATGAACCTGGAGCTCTGACTTGCACCATTTTTGCTCAGCCCTTCCACACTCCATTTTCTGTGCCCTGGCGCTTTGTGCTTAATTGTGCTTTAACCAATTTAACCTTCATTGGGACAATGGTGTCCAGAACAGTCAAAACACTCTAAGTCACAGAGTTCAATAAATCATCAACATTAGATCATGAGGCATTGTATAACTTCCATGAACAGTGCATCTGTGTTATCATTTATGTTTCCCCTTCGAACAACTGCAGGACTAGTCACTGGTTTGGGAATAGCAGACAGGTCAAAGAAGACACAGAAATGATCAGACAGAGCAACATCCACCACATTGATCTTTGAAATATTTACTCTTTTTGTGATGAGCAGGTCCAGAGTGTGCCCTCTGTTGTGGGTGGGCTCGCTGACATGCTGAGTCAGACCAAATGTTTCAAGGACAGAACTGAGCTCTTCTGTGTTTCTGTCCAACACATTTTCCACATGTTCATTAAAATCACCTGTTATGACTAAACCATCAAAGTCTGTGCATACAACTGAAAGCATCTCAGTAAAATAATCAATCAAATTTAGACAGTACGTCCATTTAGACAGGATGGTTTGTATATGAGAGCATGGATGTGGATTGTTTAGCTCTGTTTTTAAAGAAATATACTCAAAAGATGAAAACAACCCAAATGCTAACCTGTAACTAAATTATCTCTAAAATATGCACACACCTCCTCTCTTTTTGTTTACTCGTGTTTCAGATTTAAATTTGAAGTTGGCTGGAGTTAATTCCACTAGAATAGCATAACCTGTGTTTTTGTCGAGCCATGTTTGGGTTAAAAACATAAAGTCAAGATTAAAAGAAGAGATAAAATCATTAATAAAAAATGACTTGTTACATAAAGATCTGACATTGAGCACATAAGTTTCAGTAGGACTGGATGTTATCTTCTTACAGGGAATGTGAACTAAATTTCTCCGACTGTACAGTCTAACTGTGCTTCCGTTAATCGGTCTGCATGGTGTAGCTGAAGATATAGCTCCATCACAGGGCCTCAGCCTGATATTATCTTTATCATGACTGTATGTCTGTATGTTCTGGGACAGCAGAGGTCCTGTGTGTCCTAGCTCTTGGTGATAACAGCTCTGGAGGAAGGCAGAGAAGGGAAGCAGGGACAAGTTTGGGTGAGGGACCAGGTGAGGGCCAAAGAAGTGGCGCAGTGGGGAGTTTGGGTGAAAGACGATGAAAGAGGGGGATAGGTAGGTATGGGGAAGAGTTTAGCATAGTTGATGCTAGACCTCTTCGTCGCTCTATATTGGATGTGAGGGGAGCCATCTTAATTCCTGATCTGATGAGGCTTTCTCGATGGTTAGAAAGGACTGTGGGTAAAGGTGGGGAGGAAAAGGAGAGTGAAGAGTCCCTAGGGAGAGTAAATGTAGCAAAGGGGAGGTGATGGGGGTGCTGCTGGGACTGAAATCTCTGTTGGGGCTGTCACAGACTGGTTCAAGGCCTGTGACGAGGGCCCTGGGGGAAGTGACGCTGGAGATGAATTTCTCACTTGGGAAAGTTGTGGTGCTAGTGATGACTCCTTCAGTGGGGGCAATGGTTGTGCTGCTGGTGGTGACTCCTTCGCTCGGGGAGGTGGTTGTGGTAGTGGTGGTGCTGCTGGTGGTGCTGACACATTGGTTTGGTCTCTGTCTCGCGCAGCAGGAATACTTCTCTCATTCCTCTTTTCTCTCACTGGCCCAGGACCCTGTCCAGGCCGGTGCCTCAGTGTGGATGAGGTTATCTGTCAGCACTCTCACTCCACCTCTGCTCAGGTGTGGGCCATTTCCCTTGAACAGGTCCTCACGTTTCCAGAATAGATCAAAGTTCTCAATGTAGTGCAGTCCTCTGACCGCACACACATTGAATAGCCGTGTGTTCAGCTGAAACAGCCAAGTTAATGTGTTCATCTTCCTTCTGTTCATGCTAGGAAGAGGTCCACTGATGAATGTCTTAACCTCCACTTTATCAAGCTCCTTGAATAAGTTAATGAAATATCTTTTCATAATTTCAGACTGTTCCATTCTGGTGTCAACTGCACCCACTTGCACAATCAGCTGTTTAACTCCTTGGTGTGTTGACAAAACTTTTGGCAGGAGTGTAGTAATCTCAGAAACTCTGTAACTGGGATACGAGCTTGTTTGGATTCCTCTGTGGCTCACATCTCTGATTGCATCTCCTAACAGCAGCATATCTCTGACCTGGATTTTTGGCAGAGATGGCCTGTTGGCCTATGCTCTTTTGCCAACTTCATTGCTCTTGTTTTGTGACAAAAATCCACTTTCTGTTTGTATGTTAGCATCAGTCTGTAACAGTGGTAAAAATCAGTTTGTAAGCTGTATTTTGGGTGATGTAACTATAGAAGCAGGCCAGTGGTCTAGAGGTCCACACTCGGAGGCTCTCCTCCAGTGTTAAGAAAGTAGGGAAGGACAGGACTTATTTATTTATTTATTTATTTATTTAGAAAAGGGACAGTGCATATTGATGAACATAAGATACATATGTAAATATGCCAGATTTTAGCCACAGGCTAATTTCCATCTGTTGTCCCTGGACAGGTTGATGGTCACACTTAAAATACAAAAAACAGTCTAATACAAATACAAACAGGGCAGGACAGAAGCCAAGTCAAAAACAAACTCAGGAGGGTTACTACTACTTTAAAAGTGCTGTGTGTATTGCACGAGTTCTAAAGTGCTAAGTGTATTGCACGGGTTCTAAAGTGCTAAGTGTATTGCATAAGTACTAAAGTGCTATGTGTATTGCACAAGTTCTAAAGTGCTAAGTGTATTGCATAAGTACTAAAGTGCTATGCGTATTGCACGAGTTCTAAAGTGCTAAGTGTATTGCACGGGTTCTAAAGTGCTAAGTGTATTGCACGGGTTCTAAAGTGCTAAGTGTATTGCATAAGTACTAAAGTGCTATGCGTATTGCACAAGTTCTAAAGTGCTAAGTGTATTGCATAAGTACTAAAGTGCTATGCGTATTGCACGGGCTCTAAAGTGCTAAGTGTATTGCACGGGCTCTAAAGTGCTAAGTGTACTGCATAAGTACTAAAGTGCTATGCGTATTGCAAAAGTTCTAAAGTGCTAAGTGCATTGCATAAGTACTAAAGTGCTACGTATATTGCATGAGTTCTAAAGTGCTAAGTGTATTGCATAAGTACTAAAGTGCCATGTGTATTGCATAAGTACTAAAGTGCAGTGAGTATTGCACGAGTTTTACAGTGCTGTGAATATTGCACAAGTCCTAAAGTGCTATGTGTATTGCACATAACCTAAAGTGCTATGTGTATTATACAAGTCCTATCGGTCGAGTATTTTATGTAATGTTAAAACTGAGTACTTAGGGATTGTGTTCACATGTTTGTGTTGATCTAAGCCACTCCTTTAAATACCTTTTAAATGTAGCAAAAGTGGGGGCCTCTCTTACAAAAGTAGGAAGACTGTTCCACTGTACACAACCTTTGAATGACAGAACATTTTGACCAAAAGTAGTTTTTCTCACAGGAACCTCACAGTCACCCCTGCTTGTGGCTCTGGTTGTTCGTGATGCAGTTCTGTATTTAATGTATTCTTTTAGAGGCGGTGGTGCCAGCCCATGTAAGCTCTTGTATATTAGACAGGCATTTTTAAATTTAATAAAGTTTTCAAAGTTTAACAAGTTATACTTCGAGAGGATATTACAATGATGGTAGGTGAAAGGTTTTTTGTCTAGGATTTTCAAAGCTTTTTTATATAAGGCTTCTATTGGTTTTAGGATTGTCACACCTGTAAGTGACCAGCTTGTTATGCAATAGCTCACATGGGAAAAAAAGATCATACAGTGCAAAAACATCATTGCAGCTTCATCAGTCAGAGCTCTTCTTATTTGATTAAAATTACAGATGTTTAAAATTAAGTCTTTGAGATATCATCTTTACACATGTTTTTTAAAGGACAGTGTGGAATCCAACAGCACACCCAGATATTTAAATTCTGTTACTAGTTGAAGTTCATGATCTCCTAAAAAAACATTAGAACGACTAATGTTCATAACTTTTTTGGAAAAGATCATACAGACTGTTTTCTTCGTATTTAGGAGAAGGCAGGATCGGGGGTAAGCCAACTCTGGATATGTCTTAGTGCTGATGAGAGAGTCTGAGCTGCTTCGTCTGGTGATTTTGCACTTGTATAGATCACCGCATCATCGGCATATAACTGTATGTCCACATCCTCACAAACATCCGGCAAGTCATTAATGAAGAGAGAAAATAAAATGGGCCCCAGAATCGATCCCTGGGGGACCCCTAGTGGACAGTCTACAAAAGACGATTTCACTCCATTGACCACAGTGCACTGTTTCCTGTTGGATAAGTATGATGCCATCCATTTTATGGCAGAGTCAGAAAAATTAAAATAGTTCAACTTAGTCAGAAGTACAGTATGATTCACAACATCAAAAGCTTTTCTCAGGTCTAAAAATACTGCTCCTACATAATTATTTTTATCCAATTTACTTTTGACTTTTTCCTGAAACATTATTATTGCAGACTCAGTAGAATGATGTTGACGAAAGCCGAATTGCATGGGATGCAAAGGAGTTGAACCACTGTTGAGATGTTCAACTAACTGCTTTGCAACCCATTTTTCAAGTACCTTGGAAAACACTGGCAATATACTGATTGGCCTATAGTTATTTATATTATTTTTATCACCAGCTTTAAAAATCGGTGTTACGATGGCCATCTTCCAGGTCTGTGGTACAATGGAGTGTTTCACAGATAAATTAATTAGATGTGTGATTGGACTTGCTAGAGCCATTTTGTGTGATTTCAAAAATCCAGCATCAAAACCCAGATGATCCTTTGCTCTGGAGTTTTTCATATTGCTAATAATATTTATAACTTCAGTCTCAGATATTTGTTTTAATTGAAATATTTCTTGATTTGTTGTAGAGACACATGATAAGTTAGGTGTAGGAAAACATGCAGCTACTTCTTCCACAGACCGTATAAAGAAAGAGTTAAGCTCTTCTGCTAATAGAGCAGGATCTTTAACAAGCTCATCCCCGATCTTTAGTTCTAAATCACAATTTTTCCCTTTCTGCTTCACTAGAAGTTTATTAATATTCTGCCAGATTAGTGTTCCATTACCATTAGCGTTTTCCATAATTGCAATAAAAAAATTTCCGCTTACGCCCAATGGAGTGAGCAGAATGCCTATGTCATCTCCACTTTATTTTCACCAATATTAAACCCTTCTAGGCCAGATGAAACTCTATTAACATTACAACACGTTAGCTGTGTTAACTGTGATAACTGTGATACCAAAAAAGAAACTTGCAAGTACACGCAAAAGACTATTAAGACAACTTCAGCTCCTCCAGCTAACATTTAAGCGGAGGTTAGCAACATGGCGGACACTGGAAAGATGGTGGAGAAAAGGTCTACCCTTTCCTCTCTAACAGTACAAAACTGAAGATGAACTGAAAACTTTCCGGGAGGGGAGACATGAAATCTGTGGATAGTGGGAGTCAGGGAAAGCGCTGAAGGTGGTAACCCCAACTGCTTTGTGGCATATCTTTTACAGTAGCTCTTAGGGGACAGATAAATTAGATTTTTTTGAACTTTGAATCACTGACTATGGCACAAAACACAGTAAAGGTAATTTCTTGGAACTGTAAGGAACTAAATGGAGCAGTGAAGCAAGGCAATATTCTTTCCCATCTTGAGACACTTGACATACATATTAGGTTCCTTCAGGAGACACATGTTCAAGATAAAGACTGTAATAGACTATGTGGGAAATGGATAGGGCAAATCTATCACTCCCACTTTAATGTTAAAAGTAGAGGGTGGCTATAATTATTTAAAAAAAGTCAATACTGTTTGTTACAGATAAAAGAATACTGGGCAGTTCTTGTATGTGAGGACTTCAACCTAGTACTTGACCCGCAACTGGATAGGTCTTCCAAGAGAATAAATTCGGCAAAAACAATTCACACCTTCACCCCTGTAGTAGTCCCCTGGAGATGATTTTTCCCTGATAAAAGTATAATAAATAAAATACTCTTATTTTTCACAAGTCCATCATTCCTTTTTTAGGATTGATTTCTTCCTAATCAATCAAAGCCTGTTGTCTAAATTTCACCTTTGTGACTATAAAACATAAATTTTGTCATCACAATTCAGTATTATACAAATTGGAATTGGGCGAGAAACAACTTATGTAAGGTAGACATCATGGCTACTTAGAGCCAGAGCCGACAAATGTAGCCTGTCCATCTCCCAGAATCAGAGTGTAGTCAATGAGCTACACAAGTGAACTTAATGTATTCATTTAGGCCATTGTGTGTTTTTATTTTTTGTTATAGACTATTTTTGATATTTTTGTTTATGATTAAAATAGGAAACCTGCGTAGAGAAGCAACTTGGAGGCATCAGCATCAGCCCAGAGGTGAAGTCCTCCTCTTTGAGTCATAAGTTAGTGAGCAAGTAAGGAAGAAGCATCATTTATGAGGAGAAACAGAAAGTTGCCTGAAGTTACTAGGCTCTAGTGCAGGGGTCGGCAACTTCACTTGGCTTCGGGCCAATTTTTTTCAGCGCCCAGAGGTGGCGGGCCAGATGGATGGCTAAATATGGCTTACATATATTTATATTTATATATGAATTACATGCATTTTAAGTCACCTAAAAATAAATATACGTTTAAATAATATAAATTACAAGAAACAACCCCCACCCCCTTCTCCCCTACGACAGATTTCGCGGGTTACAAAATCTTAGCAAAACATACACTAGCAAGAGAGCAATGTCAAAAGGACAAAAAAGCCTGGACACTTTCAGTCACATTTAAAACATATGTCCATATCAAATATGTGGCAGTAGTTTGTGTAAAGTTGCAGGGGGAGGCAGCTGTGTGTCAGGGCAACTCGGACTTTAGTGCAAAATAGTTGCAACTTTCTGGTCAAAACCTCCTAAATGTAGTGACACGAAAAATGAAGCCTAAAGAAGCAATGAGTCTCACAGCCAGTTACAGCACAAAAAAGCCCCAAAATACTGTCATCTACTGGGGATTTTAAGGCATTACAAAGAATGTTTATTTTAAGGTTTTCTACCAGTGTGTATATGAACTTTTGTCAAGTATAACAGTAACAAGGACATTAATAAAACTCATTATGCTTACTTATACTTAACTATGTTCTTGATTTTTCTGCATTTACACAAACCTTTTTACTGAACCTCATTTTGAGATTTTGAACATTTGGAACGACCACTTCAGCTCGAGCCACACTTCGAAGCTTTGCTTTATTTTGTCCACCACTACCTAAATCTAAATTTGTGTTGCCTTCAGTGACCTTCACCTTTTTCCAAGTTCAATTGTAGTTGGCACCATGTCTACGCTGTTGCCAAATGAACATTTTTAAGTGAAAAAAATATTTGTGCTATAGCAGTGCCTCCCATTTGATATACGTCTTCCAAACATAGCCTCAAGTCTGACTTTTAAATCCACACACACACACACTAGTGTACATAAAACTGACATTTTTAAGTTTTTGACCATGTTCTGTCCTCAGGTCCTTAATGCTGTGTATAAGCCTGTATATTTAGCCAGTTCCCCCTCCAAACACCTTCGTGATTCTTACAATCCATTCAAAAAAGGATAGTGAGTGACATTAAACCGGTTTTGTTGACTGGCAAAGCGACAGTAGCATTAGCAGACTTTATAACTGGTTTCAAAGTATGAGGTGAATATATGCTGTCAAGATGCCAAAAGGATGACAAAAATTACCAATTTTACATTACCAATTTTATTTTTATGAATAAACAATCTGCATTTTAGAGCACATGAAGAGGTCCACACACACCGGTTTGATTCTGATTATAGACAGACACATCACATTTCTATTAAAGGCCTACATTACTACATGAATCATTAGTAAAAGTCAAAGCGATAAAAGCCTGAAATAGTATGAGCTAGTGTAGAAGCGTGAGAGACACAGGGACATTTAGGTCTCAAAAAGGATATATTTTTGGTTAATCAACTGAAACCTGATTTTTCTAAAAATAAAAAAAAAATAAAATATGAAATTCTTATTTTTTTTTTCTTCATTTCCTTAAATCAAAGATTCTGAAAGATTTTATGGTGATTTATTAGAGCTGGTTAAATTCTAAAGATGCACTATGTAGCTTTTCTGATGGAGTGTCCACCACCTTCCTTTCTCCATGGAGATGTTTTTATTTTTCCTGGAATGTTTCCCAGTCTGTCATTCCAATTTATTTATGTCTACAGAGAAACGGACGTGAAGTTACAGGTCATATCTGTGAAGAGGCGAGCCTGCTCACAGTGAGAATGCATCAAGATATTTGAGCAGTAAAAACACCTGTAACTGAATAAATGCAGACCCTCTACTAGAAAAGTGACATAGTTTCCATGGGGGCAAGAAGGTGGATGCTCTACAAGGAAAGTTACATAGTGCGTCCTTAATAATCATTACATCTCGAGCAAACATTAAACATTTGATTGCAGTGTGATCCCTGTTTATTTGTGCAGAGTGGGTTTGTACACATTGCAGCGTGACCCGGTCAGATGCTGGTTGCAGGTTAGAGTGTAACGCACCTCTACCCCTCCATTCCTGGTGTTACAGGCGTGGGGGTAGGTGCCCTGGAGGGGATAGTGCGTGCAGGAGATCACGCGGTTGCCCTTAGCCCACACCTCGATCTTCAGAGCCGCGTGAGTGTCCACCTGCACAACACAAGCTTCTATTAGCACGTGCTTTGAAATGTTAAGGGGGCTGCACCCATTTTTTCAGGTAATAAAGTAAAAATTGTTTTGCTTCAGCAAATAGATTGTATATTGTAAAAGAATCTCTTTGGGTGAAAAGTAGGTTGTACTGTCTGCATCTAGGCCTAAAAAAAGTTTTTACTCAAAAGTGCACTGTTAGCATTTCCATGACAGCAAAACTTTGCTCTGGCCTCTGAAAGCTGTGAAAAGCTCTCATGAATAATTAGGATGGTAGGAATGTGTGAAGCCTGGTGTCCACTGCATGATTTTTTTCTGTTTTCTACGATTGTTGAATGTCACACTACACGACGTTGGGGAATTTAAATGTGTAGCAACAGAGACACACTGTGCGATGGTGCAACGATCAGTCATGGATATGATAAAAGTTTATCTGAGTGAATATTAGTCTCCAGACTCTATGTGGTAACCTCTCCATAATTGTGCAGGTTGGGTGAGGGTTGCCAGGTTTTCCATAAAATACAAAATCGCTCCGTAATTAGAAATTCAAACCGTGTCTGTAATTGAAGTGATACGGAACAAGATTTTTAAGTCTAAAAGAATGACATGATCATTTTTTTGACAGCAAAAACTGTGTATGGTGCTTATAAACGCTGAGTGGTTTATACTTTTGTGTTTGAAAAGTAGGATTCTCTTAAGAGCGCACATTATAAATATGTCCAGGAGAATTGGTTGCATTTCAGAACATATGTGTGGAGATCTAAACTACAGGATTACCAAAATATGTTAATAAACAACAAAATATTTAGATTTTTATGAGAACATTATTTTACCTAATCATGTCATATTTGATAACTATGCCAACTCAGATGTCGATTAAATTGTAATATTTTATGCTGCCCTATACATGGGGGTGTTACAAATATACTTTCCTCCCTAGTACAGATACATAAGTGTAGAGATACTCACCTCGCCCAGATTGTAGACTGTATTCCAAAATGGGTAATTGGACCTGATGACTCGAGTCTGGCGGTAGTGAGGTCCATACCACAATTTGACAAAACTAGTACAAGAGAAAAGAGCATGAAGTAACAGTGTTTGTTATAAGATCTTTGAGTTTGTCCTACCTGTCAGTTACAGCCTGGAAGTTCCCATTAAGTCCCCAGGCCCGGACGACAGTCACCGTGAGCCGACCTCTCCACGCATTTTTGTTCACTGGGCACGGTTTCTCGTCTTTCTTACTGATGCCGTTTTCCTTCAAACAGAAGTCAATATAGACTTTTTAAAATTTTATTTTACAGATAAATATATCTCTTTCAGGGTGTGTGCTGTAGAAGAATTCTTTACTTTATGTTTCAGAAAGTTTCAGGGCACACAAAAGAAAAGCAAACAGAGCGTACACACCAGGCAAGGTTACATGTACATTCAGCAGATCAATATTTCTCTCCCTCTGTTGTAAGTGGAGGTTGAAAGTCATGATTTCCATTGTTCTGATTTGTCTGATAATGTGTATCTAAAGACCCATTGTGGGTGCATCCTTTTTCAGCCAGCAATTTGTAATTGCCTTTTTTTTCCCTGCAACAAGAATGATCTTAAATAGATTTACATCAGATTTACTTAGACCTTTTGGGGGTATACTAAGAAATAAAGTGAAAAAACAAGGACCAAATCCAACACTGATTGCACTTATTGGCGCAACAAAAAAATTGACCAGACTCTTCCAACAGAAATCTGTCCAGGTGAGTGTGGCTAGGTCCAGGTAGTATGGCTTTGGGATTTCCATTCCTACCAGAGCTCCTCTGGGATTTAATTTGCCAAAACTTTATCCCATTGATATTTCTCATGATGTGTCTCATCTATTTTACAGGACTGTACATTTTGTCTACAATGTTTTTATTACTGGATCCTTTATAAATATCTACTATGATTTAAGTAACTAGAGCTGCCGATATCTGAAACAATCAAATTTGCCGAGTCCAAATTTACTATCCATATGCCCTTTGGAAATACCACTACTGAATGTTGAAAGACACAATGGCAACTACTGTTTAAATCTAGGCTCATTTACTGCTGGTAGAAAATGTGGATCACACACATGTCAACCCAGTAACTTGGATGTGTCTTTAGATCCCATACATCCTTATAACTTGTTGCCAGATTCTATTACCTGCACAAACACAAAAGTTCTCATGCTGCAGAACTACTTTTGCACAGTTCACACAACCAAGCACTGATTGGATTGGTGTTTAAGTCAAAAAGAATTCCATGTCTTTCCATTGAACCTCATAGACTCATTTAGACTCATCACACCTAAGTGTTAGTGACCTGAACTGGGCTGCATCGTGGTAATGTCTTAGACTGAAGGATAGAATATTTTATTTGTGGTTTGATAGATTTCCACACAAACCTGTATATAAATGTATCCCATCCTTTAAATTGTGTCTGTGGAATCTCCACAGATAATGCATTGAATAAGTACAGTAATTTAGGTAGAATTACCTTTGTAATTCGAAGCCCACGTGTTCATACACTCACTTTGTAATATTTCTATAGTTTATGGTAAAAAGAGATGAAAAGTCTTTTGGTGCAAACACCTCAGGATATTCAATCTGTGACAATTTCCAGTGAAAATCATAATCTAGCGAATTCCAGACTAGAAGTAAAATTGAACAACAGGGTGAGGAGTTTTATTGACATTAAGAGAATATCCAGAAAAAGGCCCAAATATTTTAAGAGTATTCTTATGCATACAGCATAAGGAAGTCTATATTCTGTAGTCCCTTTATAATTATACCTTCTAATTACTCTAATCATCTGGGCTTAGGTCTCGATAAACAGATTTTGCAAAAATGGATTAAGAGGGCAGACTAGTTACTAGCGTTTGACAAGCCACCGTTAATTTGAATCATTGCAGTTGGTGATGAATATAAGACTCTTATGCACTGTATGAATTGACTTGAGAAGCTAAATTGGACCTTTGCTTGACAAAGAAACTGTAAAATAACCAAATCAAAAGCCTTGTACAGGAGTTTGCCTTTGTTATGATATGAATGCTTCGACATATATTTTTTTGTGTTTGAAGGTCTTTAACAAAGCCTGTTTGGTCTACATCTACAAGAAACAACATGGTCTATTCCAGTCTCCTGGTCAGAGTTGATGCCAAAAGCTTATAATCAAAGTTAAGAACACTGATGAGATTTACAATCCAATTTATGTTTGCCTCCTTTATGAATAACCCATATAAATGTCTCCCTTCACACAGCAGTATCCCATAGTATTGTCTCCATGCATGCCTCACTAAACATCTGTTAGACCTAAAAGATCGATTGTCTTATTTACCCAGGACTCAGCAGAAGTCTTCTTCCTCTTACTATTTGTTGTATCTAACTTCATCAGTAATTTAAAATCCCCTGTGCATTTCAAAGTACCATCTGTATATTTTTTTTTACATATTTTTCTGTATCTGCTACATGTAATTTTATTGCTTGATTATGATGATTTAGTGCAGATACAGAGACATGCAGTCTACTTTTCTTCACCCACTTTTGTGATTGACTGGTGGATTTAGTAATAGAGGAGTTAGATAACATTAGTACTACATGGCCTGAAAAAGTATATAAGACATAACCAAGACTATTTTGTTTGTATCACAACTCCTACCTTCAGGTAGTCGACAATGGCGGCGTTCAGGTGTGCTCTCTTCTGTGAGTCTGGCACCAGGTCGGATATGAGTCGGAGCGAGTACCGCACTATGTCGGGGTGGTCTTTGAGCGACTGCAGCCACATGTTGTACCTTTGTGAGTTCTTGAAGAGCAGGGAGAAGTTTCCCGCCCAGCCCGTGCCCCCCACCACCTCTGTGTGGTGCTCCTGCAGGCCCGTGCTGAGCAGTTTCTGGCAGCTCTTGTAGAGTCCAGTCCCAGGTGCATTGTACTTGCCCAGGCCCAGGTTTATGCCCAGAGAGAGACAGCTATGTGCCTGTACGGGCCAGACAGAGGTTTACTGTTATGGTAATGTGCTTTAATCATGCCTAACTGGACAACGCAATAAGGGACTGCGCCCTCTGCTGGCAGTGGTGTCAAACATGTTACAGATAGTGTTTATATTTCATTAACATTGTCAATTTGTGTTTACAGAGTTAACGTGACATATTATGAACACGAACTTGTTACCATGTTATAGTTGTTTCCCTTCTAATTTACCCTCTGAACGTGTATTTAGTGTGATTCACACACATTTGTGTCATCTTTGTTCTGCTTTTTCTTAAAAAAATATAAAAAATAAAATCTACAGTTACAGTTGGGATTCAGCAGTTCTGCATAGCAATTTTGGCACAAATGAAGAAATGTGGTTCACTCCTGTGAACTGTACTTGAGGACATTGGTTCATTAGGTCAGTTCTCCTTTTTACGGAATGATACATGTTTTGCATGAAAGGTGAGGAAACTCATCTAAACGTGGAGAGAAACTCTGCACAGAAAAGGCTGGGCGGTCCAGAAGTCAAACCCGGAACCTTCTTGTTTTAAAATATGTGCTGTAGCCACTTAGCCACTGCGCTGCGGTTTATACTGAAGTAAAGGTGCAGAGTGAAATCAATGCTGCAGTTTTCAAAGTCAGTGGAATTGTTTCTTTCTTTCTCAAAGCATAATATGTCTTCTTTAAAGTTAAAGTGCCCTGTCGTCTGAGCTCTCCACTGCACTCACACAGTGACAAAAGTGAATCTGTTCATGATTTGCCTCAGAATCGTAATCAAATTTAATTGTGAGACCCCCATAGATTCCCACCCCTAGTTGCTCTGTTACTTTAACAGAATGTAAACGTACCGTAGAAGGGGAAAAGCCGTTGAGAAAGGAACAGGCAGGCAGAGCCGTCACACGCCGAAATCGCCCACCCAAATATGCCTGCAATATATAAAGATTATGAAGTATTATAAAATGACCAATGAAACTGTGAGAAGCACCTTTTCAACATTGTCCTGGTAATGGCCCTAAGTAGGCAATTAGAATAAAAACTCCCAGTTCTCTCTTCCAAAATTTGTGCTGGTCTTTTGACATGTTTTTAATCCAAATGACTGTAGCTGATTTGGAAGAGAGCCTCCGAGCGTGGACCTCTAGACCACTGGCCTGCTTCTACCTCATGCAGCTTGACCTTCAGAACTGACCTTCTGAAGGCATCAGCACAACAGCATGGGCCCACTTCAACTAGAAACATATATATAATTTAAATATATGTATGTATATATACGCACGCACGCACGCACACACACACACACATACATATATATATATATATACAAATATAAGAAATATTTAGTTAAATAATTTATTGATTATACTGGATTGGTATTGTCTGACATAACAAATTGAAAGTTAAAGCAGAACTCACGTTGCCTTTGTGAGTCTTTTGCTTTGACTTGAAGATTAATTATACCCCTAACAAACCCTACAACTATTAACAGGAAATATGAGAGAATAAGTGCCACATTGTGCTTAAATGTTTTAGTAGATCGCAGTTCACAATTGTGCCTCTGCACAGAATAAATGTAGTGACCTGTCGGATGTAGTGTGTGCCATAGGTGCTGATAAGGCGTCTGTACGGGGCCTTGTTTAAGTAGGAGAAGGAGTAGTTGCCGACGGTGGGCAGCATGCTCACTGACAATGGCAATAAAACTTCTTCTGATTCTGACGAGTACAATAGTTCTGTTTCCTCACTTGTGCTTGTGCATGATTTAATGTGCAAAACTTTGTCTATCAGACATGTGCTGTGCATGTGTGTTTCTAACATTAGGACTGGAAGCACTGTGCAGGTCCCTCAGACTAGAAATTATTGATGGATGCGTAAATGAGGGTTACACTGTATTGGATTTTGTTTTGTATAGGATATTATTCTGTATTGGTTATTGTCTTATGTTCTATGGAAACTGACACTGATGTTCGGGGATTGTGTAGTGACTGGAATGTTTATTGTTCATTTTGTGTGCCCATTGAATTTTCCCATAAAGAAACAACAAAGGTTAATCAGGGGCCTCGTGCAGTTCTCTTCAGGGCCCCTGTCCTCTCAGTGTAAACAGTATGTGTCTTTTTAGACCAAAATGTGAGACAACAGGAAATTAGCCCATGGTTACACCTGCTGTAGTTTAGCTTTCAGGTTTCTACAATTACCGCATTATATATAGTGACAATTTTAAGACAGTTTAAGTTTTAAGAAATGATTTGCAGATTACAGGTCAAATCCTTGTGCCCTCTGCTACAACCCAGTCTGTTTAGACATCTGGGCTGATTTACATGAACTTTTTCTGTACATATGAAACCAGCACAAAGATGTCAAGTAGTTCACTTTTGTTCTCTACATCAATTTGCAAATTTATACTCTGAATCGGCAAACAATAAACAATTAAATAACAAAGCAAATACGCACATGCTCCAGGGCCCCTAAAAGGCCTTAGAGGTAAAGGTGTGTTAGTGTGAGGGAGGGAGTTCAGGTAAGAGCTAACGCCTGTTGATGTGTGGTGTGCTGTTTACGCCCATGTGAATTGCTGAATGGATGGTTTGTTTTTTAAAGTTTCAGCATGTTTCTGGAGTCACTACATACATGCGTCTCTGAACACATTATTCTGTCATTAAACTTTCAACTGTAACACGCTGATTACACTGGCCACTACCACCCAGGTTTAGTCCTGTATAAAAAAATCCACTTATTATAACTAATTTTTAAAAAGCTGCACTATGGCTCCAGTCTGATCTTACTGATTTGCCTGGAATGTTCAATAGTATGGCATTAAGTGTTTAGATCTTGAATTTATTCAATTGCAGTTGCTGTGTGGCTCAGAATTTACATGGAAAAACATGCATTACTCCTGCGAGTTTGAGGTCGCCTCTCCACAGATCTGACCTGTAACTTGTCGTGTTATCTGGTTGTTTCCATGAAGACAGGTTAAATGTCACACTGTGTCTCTATGGAGATTATGCTTTACCTGGAATGTTGCAAGAAGGTGGCACCATAAAAGTTGATTAGTGTGTCTTTAATTAGTCTGTAGCCAATATTCAGATACTGCATTTTGGGAAGTGTGTATTTTACTCACTGTTTACTGTTTTTTTAGCTTTTCAAATCAATGAACGAGTCACAACACACAATATCTGTATCTTATGATG
>JAIEZT010001373.1:9482580-9512580 GCA_019594935.1 Periophthalmus modestus | reverse complement strand
TGTCCCACAGAAACTAAGAGAAAGTGTCACCTCCAGTCTCTCTAAAACCTTCAAATCAGGCTAGAAATCTAGGGGAACTTGAACAACCACATCAAATCAATAACATCTGCAGCTTTTCAACATCTAAAAAATATTGCAAAAATCCAAAATATAATGTCAAAACCATACTTAAAAAGACTTATCCATGCATTTGTTGCCAGTAGATTAGAATCCTATAATAATAAAGATAATAAAGAAATAATAAAGAATGAATGCATATCTTATTTTGTATTAAAGGAACTAGGGCTGCACAATATATTGTAGAAATATCAATATTGCAAAATAACAAAAATTAATTCATCACAACTCAAAGTTCTCCATTTTACAGAAGTTTTTTTTATTTTTTTTATTTTTGGAAAATGAAAGTGCGCAAAAAGGCAAATTTAGTTTTCTTTGTGTGGCTTCTTGATTTAGTCTGTTACATTTTTATTTTGACACTAGTAAAGGAAAGGATATTTTTTTATTTAAGAAAACATTTCGATCAAAAAAAGTTAAATATTG
This sequence comes from Periophthalmus modestus, assembly GCA_019594935.1. Classification (NCBI taxonomy): domain Eukaryota; kingdom Metazoa; phylum Chordata; class Actinopteri; order Gobiiformes; family Gobiidae; genus Periophthalmus; species Periophthalmus modestus. The sequence continues at coordinate 9,512,040 of JAIEZT010001373.1, read as the reverse complement.
CTATAGTACAAAACAAAAACTTAACAGGTTGGAGAGGAGTTTCACTCCTCTGTACTATAGAAAATGATCTCCATCCTCCAGCTGAGTCCTTGTGCAAGTGTCTTACCACAGCATCAGAAAGACTTCAGGAGGCCCGTCTTCATCTCACATCCAAAAGACTTCAGGGCCGTCCTAATCATCTCACATCTGGGTCACATCATGGCAGCTGACTGCTCACATCCTACTTGGGAGTGTGCATTAAACAGTACCAAACTGTCATTTGGATATATATATATATATATATATATAAGTATTTCATGGTCCCTATGCCAATTTCTGCCTTAGATTTTATTTTGCAACTGATACGAGCGCAATAATATTGCAAATCAGATCTGTGAACACTGACTTTATCTGCTGTTGCTGCCCCCTGCTGGCCTTTTACCCTGTGTCTGTGTGCGATTGTCACTGTCGTGTGTATGTAAATGGTGTATTTGAGGGGCGAGATGTGTTGTATTTGGTGTGTATGTACCATATGTTTACAGGTCTTTCATCCATCTACAACAAACTGTTACTCTTACCTAACATCAGCCTGCCCTGGGACTACGGGTAGAAATTAGTATCTTTATTATAACCTGGCACCATACATCTCTCCTGTTGTTTAAGGTCAATGTAATGTTGTGCACTGTCCCTGTCCAAATAAAAGAATACCACACCATACCATATTCGCTCTGGTGGTGGTATGTAGCTGAATGTTTGTTGTGAGTCTGCCTTCTTTGTTATAGTGTATATATTTCTCAACTGTGTTTTTTGTATTTATTGTATTGTAATTTTACTCTTGTTTTTAGGTGGACAGTATCTGCTGTCAAGGGACTACAGATGTAAAATAGCCTTTGGCTAATTCTGGCATATTTACAGAAATGTCGATTATTAATTATGCACTGTCCCTGAAATAAATAAATAAATAAAATAAAGTAGTTCTGTTTCCTCACTTGTGCTTGTGCATGATTTAATGTGCGAGACTTTGTCTCTCAGACATGTGCTGTGCAGTTTGTGTTTTTAGCATTATAACTGGAAGCACTTTGAAGGTCCTTCAGACTGGAAATTATTGATGGATGTGTAAATGAGAGTTACACTGTATTGGATGTTGTTTCATATTGAATTTTGTCTTATGTTCCCATGGAAACTGCCACTGAGTCAGTGTATGTCGTCAACTCATCCAGTGGGTTGACGACATGTGTTTGGGGATTGTGTAGTGACTGAAATGTTTATTGTTCATTTTGTGGGTCTGTGTGCCCATGGATTTTTCATGATTTCCCCAGAAGGAGACAACAAAGGCTAATCAGTCCTCTTCAAGGGCCTTGTGCAGTTCTCTTCAGGGCCCCTGTCCTCTCAGTGTAAACAGTATGTGTGTTTCTGGACCAAAATGTGAGACAACAGGAAATTAGCCCATGGTTACACCTGCTGTAGTCCAGCCTCCAGCTTTATACAATTATCACATTATATACAATGCTAATTTTAAGACAGTTTAAGTTTTAAGAAATGATTTGCAGATTACAGGTCAAATCCTTGTGCCCTCTGCTACAACCCTGTCTGTTTAGACATCTGGGCTGATTTACTTGAACTTTTTCTGTACATATGAAACCAGCACAAAGATGTCAAGTGGTTCACTTTTGTTCTCTACATCAATTTGCAGATTCATACACTGAATGGGCAAACAATAAACAAATAAATAACAAAGCAAATATTCATATGCTCCAGGGCCCCTAAAAGCTCTTAAAAGCAAAGTTGTGCAAGGTAAGGGCTAACGCCTGGTGTGCAGTTTACGCCCTTGTGGCACTGTGAATGGATGCTTTGTTGGTAAAGTTTCAGCATGTTTCCAAAGTGACTACATACATGTGTCTCTGAACATGTTGTTATGTAATTCAATTATAACAGTTTAATGAAAAAAAATTATGTCATTAAACTGTCACATGAAACAGTTTAATGACAAAATAGTGTCATTAAACTGTGACAGGTGTGACCTGAGTACACTGGCCACACCTGACCTGGTTTGGTCCTGGTTTAGTCCTGTACTAAAAATGTGTTGACATTTATGAATGGGTGGATTCACTTATGCATAAATGGCAACTAATTTTTTAAAAGTTGCACTATATCTCCACTCTGATCTTACTGATTTGCCTGAAATGTTCTATAGCACGGCATTAAATGTTTATATTTTGAATGTATTCAATTGTAGGTGTTGTGCGACTCAAAAGTTACTTGGAAAAAGATGCTTCTTGCGAGTGAGGTCACCTCTCCACAGATCTGACCTGTAACTTGTCATGTTATCTGGTTGTTTCCATGAAGACAGGTTAAATGTCACACTGTGTCTCTGTGGAGATTATGCTTTACCTGGAATGTTGCAAGAAGGTGGCACTGTAAAAGTTGCATAGTGTGTCTTTAACTAGTCTGCAGCCAATATTCAGATACTGCATTTTGGAAAGTGTGTATTTTACTTACTGTTTACTGTTTTATTAGCTTTTCAAATCAATGAACGAGTCACAACACACATTGTCTTTTTCCTATGATGATTGTAGTAATCATTATGATACTAAAATCTAAAATTTCAAACTTGATTTCGATACTAAGGAATAGACGTGATACTCAATACCAATTCTGGTACCACAATGAAAAAAAAAAAAACACTTGTAGACAAGAGAATGTGACAATAGAATAGTACTTTCTTTAGTGTTACCATTTGGCCTCATATCTGTGTATCCCTCAGTCGTCCAGGTAGGTTCCGTAGTATTCCTGGTATATACTAGTCTGTGTGGGCTTATCCTTGTTCTGATACAGCTCAAGATCATTCTGAAAGCTGTTCAGGAAAGGTTTACTTCTGTCCTGTCAATGAATGAATGAGTGAATTTTTTAGTATCAACACTTGCTCAAATGAGTATCTAGTTTCTAAACTAGTTTTAGTATTGATGAGTACCTGATTTGATAATTTTGGTGACCCTAATCTTAAGAGGCTGAAGTTGATGTTGTGGTAAAAAATAATAAGCTAATATTTTACCTGTTTATATTTTTGGACACAAAGAAAAGTTGCAAAAAAAAAAAAAAAAAAAAGTTTATTTGAAGGAAGAGTGTGAGTGGCATTAGTTTGAAACAGTTTCAGGACCATGTATTACTCAATGGAAGCTTATACAGAGCTAGTATAAAAAACAAAACAAAAACAAAAATAACAAAAAATGTACAATATTGTCAGTGACGTGCGGTCAGGTGAGGCAGGTGAGGCAGTGCCTCACCTGTCATCACAAAGAAAAAATAAATGAAATAGTTATATTTATCCAATGATTTGTAGTATAAAGTCATTTTCTATTTAATTTTGCAATTTTATTCTTTTTTTTTTACTCAGAATCGCAGATTTTTTACATTTACCGTTGAAATGCTGAGAAGAGGACTGACTGTGCTGTAGCTAAGCTGCTGTTTTAACTCTTTAAGGGCTGAGCACATTATAGCGGCTGTGAATAGGTGGCGGGTGAGGTGTGCTTCACCAGTTACCCTGCCTCATGTTAGGGGGCGCTCCTGAGCCCAGGGATTCTTGTAACTCCCACAGAATAGGGGCCGCAAACTACAATTTAGAGTTAGCAAGTCAACTTTAGCAATTCACTTTTTTCTTCGTGTCTGGCCCTACTTTTTAAATGGAGGAAGATTACATATTAAAGCTCAAGCAGTTTTCTAAACTGGACTTTCGGTCGAGGCAGGAGATTATAATTAAAGGACCGAGACCAAAGCTAAAGGAGCTAAATGGTTTGATCCAGACATGGGACTAAAGACTCGCTCTTTTCAAATAGAGACGTACAAAATGGTCAGAAATTTAATTACTTCAATCCACTGAAAATTGGGGAACCAGAATAAGGATAAAAAACAATACAAAACCAGCTTGCTTTTTATTTCATACTATTAGATCAGTGGTTCTTAACCTGGGTTCGATTGAACCCTAGGGGTTCGGTGAGTCAGTCTCAGGGGTTCGGCGGAGGTCAAGACACGCACCCGACTCATATGATTCGTGATGAGACGCTTGTCCATCACTGGCTGCAGGTGATCATGCTGCTTGGCCAGTCTGTGCTGCAGAAAATTTAGTGACTCAGTGTCAACTTGTGACTGTGGTGATGGTTTGTCGTGTGATTTCTTTTTTAAGTCTATAGCGTCAGATTCTGTCACCACCAATAGACTCGCGGACTGTGAGTGTCTCCAGGCGCCGTATCCCAGTTTGACAAATGCACCTTCGATGTGCCTATCGAAGTACCCACCCGACTTCAGTACCTCCAACAAGGTTAAGCACCACTGTATTAGAGCTATTTCATACGGACTTCGGAACTTTTATTTTGAAATTCGTTTTTATTCTGGCCCCAAGTCACGAGGAGAGAAACTGACCCGGGGCCAAATGTACCGACACCTGGTTTATATGTTTGTAAATCTGATTGTGGCGACATCAGTGCCTCATCAGCCCTGAACCTCACCGCACGTCACTGAATATTGTAGTCTTATTAGTGTGAACAGAACAATTTGTCATTTCAGTAGGTGCAGCATTATGAATCAAATTATGGTCATTAAACTGTCACCTGAAATAGTTTAATGACAAAATAATGTCCTTAAAGTGTGACAGGTGTGGCCTGATTACACTGGCCACACCTGTCCTGGTTTGGTCCTGTCCAAAAAATCCACTTATTCATAAATGTCAGCTAATTTTAAAAAGTTTCACTATGGCTCCAGTCTGATCTTTCTGATTTGCCTGAAATGTTCTATAGTACGGCATTAAATGTTTATATCTTGAATTTATTGAATTACAGGTATTGTGTGACTCAAACATTACTTCTAAAAACATTTGCGTGAGGTCGCCTCTCCACAGATCTGACCTGTAACTTGTCGTGTTTTCTGGTTGTTTCCATGAAGACAGGTTAAATGTCACACTGTGTCTCCATGGAGATTATGCCTTACCTGGAATGCTGCAAGCAGGTGGCACCGTAAAATTTGCATAGTGTGTCTTTAATTAGTCTGTAGCCAATATTCAGATACTGCATTTTGGAAAGTGTGTATTTTACTCACTGTTTTCTGTTTTATTAGCTTTTCAAATCAATGAACGAGTCACAACATGGACCATCTTTTTCCGATTATGATTGTAGTAATCATGATACTAAACTTTCAAACTCAATTTCAATACCAAGGAATGGACTCGATTCTCAATACCAATTCTGGTACCACAATAATAATAAAACACTTTTAGACAAAAGAAAGTGACAATATAATAGTACTTTCTTTTGTGTTACCATTTGGCCTTATATCTGTGTATCCCTCAGTCGTCCAGGTAGGTTCCGTAGTGTTCCTGGGGTATACTAGTCTGTGTGGCCTTATCCTTGTTCTGATACAGCTCAAGATCATTCTGAAAGCTGTTCAGGAAAGGTTTACGTCTGTCCTGTCAATATGACTTTTTTAGTATTAACACTAGTTGGTTGAGTGGTTAGATCCACTGACTTGAAGGTTGGCGGTGCAATTCCAGCCCTCACAGATGAATGCTGTCGTTGTGTCCTTGGGCAAGACACTTAACCCACCTCGCCCCCAGTGTCTGCGTACACTGGTGTGTGAATGTGTGTGGATGGGTGACTGGTTCCTTGTTGTAAAGCGCTTTGAGTGCCTTGAAAGGTAGAAAAGCGCTATAAAAATGTGACCATTTTACCATTTAGTTTCTAAACTAGTTTTAGTATCAATCAGTACCTGATTTGATACTTTTGGTGACCCTAATCTAAAGAGGATCAAACTGATGTTGTGGTTAAAATAATAAGCCAATATTTTACCTGTTTATATTTTTGGACACAAAGAAAAGTTGTTTAAAAAAAAAAAAAAAAAAAAAAGTAGTTAGAATTATCTTGATAAAAGGTCTATTTTAGAATAATTTTGGGTCTAATAAGTAAATCAATTCAACTAGTCCAGTTATGATTATTTACACACACAGACACTCTCTCCACTACAACTATAATAATACAATTTGTCTATAAAACTGTTATAAGTGCTACCAACTAACAACAAAACAAAAACTGCGAAAAAGGAAATATAGATCAATGTGACCGATGTACTTCTGTATTGTGTTGCGAGGTGAACCACAAGACACACCTGAAACTTTTGGAGACAATCACCTTTAATCTGTTCTGTTCCACAAAAGCACAAAACTTAATGAACATGTGCCGCTAACTATCCAGCTGACACTAAACAAGAAAGAAGACAATGACATGACAAAGTTAGTATCTCCCCGCACTCGCCCACATAAATAAATGAAAACAACAAAACAACAAATGAGCTGAATATTAACTTAAATACAGATAAAATATAATCACAAAATATAACCACAGATGTAAACAAAAGCAGAGATAATTACAAGAGGAGACTTTAACATGATGGATACCAATAGACGACTGACCTCTTCCCTGTACGGATTTACAAAGGGAAGGAGGCAGGAGTCAAACCCCGAATTTATACCAGGGGTAAGGCGAAGGACACACGAAGAAAGAAAAACATAGAAGAAGCAGCTGGAGGACCAGGATTACACATACAATTAAACACCAGGTATGAGCAAAATTGGAATAAAGAAAAACAACATTTTGTGTAAATATACACATATATTAACCCGTTACACTAACTTACAACATTACAACATTTTTTTTTTTTATTATTTGATTAATTTTCAATGTCTATTCTAATTTTGTTAATAATTAGTTGTTTTAGTGTGCTGATATATTCCCCTTATCCATGGAAGTACTAAAAATGACCTCGGACAGACAACAATCAAAACGACAAGCCTACTGCGCTGATAATGCAACAATATAGGTGAGAAACAAGGGCACTGAAAAGACTGAAAAAGAGAGACACCAAAACTTCTAAATATTGTTATGAGAGACAAATTAAAGATTTAAAGATTTAAGATTTAAAGAAGAAATTTACTTACAACAGAGAATTACTTTAGCAAAAATTGGGAAAATTATGCTTCTTATAAAGAAAACCTAAAACATTATAGAGGGCAAATCAATTACTCAGCGATGTAATCCTTTAATATTATCTATTAAAATACGACGTTTAACGACTCTGGAATCTATTCCTTAGGATTCCAGTGTTCCAAAATGTATACTGTACCCTGCAATAGCAAATTAAAGTGAAATTTTGAAGACTACATCCAAACGACAATTTTGAAACCTAACAAACCTACTCCAGAAGATGATTTAATTTCCCTAACAGAAGCAATTAAATTTGAAACAGGGCATGAAAAAGACCTGATCTATATATTTAAACTATTTACTAAAAGTTATTTGATGAAGCTGATGAATGTTATAAACTTCACAATAAATTACTAATAGTAGCTTTAAAAGTTGTACCTACATCCTGGACTATGGGAGTGGTTAAAAATACTTGTTTTCATAAAGATACAATTATGCATACAGAAGTAATGATAAAATGAAATACGGAGTTTCACTAAACATTTTTGTTATTAGACTTTATCGTCTGATAAGGGTTTTGCTCTTTTGAATAGTCATGTTACTGCTCGTGCAGACATTTGGTGGTTATGTGCAAATTTACGTTTATATGCCACTTTATCAAAAACATGGTCAGGTGTTTGTACACATTTACTATAAGCCCAGCAAATTTACTAAATTTAAAACAAACTCAATTGCCATACAGAGTTAACTCAAGAAATAATGATGTATTTAAGAGTTGTCTCATCAATCTAAACTCAAACCCTAAAAATAACGGCTACTAAAATGTGATTTGGATAAATTATCTCTATTACAATCAACAGAGATTTATAAATTACACAATTGAGGATTATAATATTGACTATAGTTGCTATCTTTGTCATAATATGATGATTGATTGATTGATTGATTGATTGCCCTAATGGAAAAGACCCTTTGTCACAAATTCTATTGCTCTCTATTAGAGTCTCAACTCTCAGATTCAAATTCAATTCAATTGACTAAGTTTGGTTAAAATATGTAGATTGATCCTTTATTTCAAAATTATATATAAAAAACAAATTCTAAGTCCTAGTAAGAGTTCCTTGTTTCTAAAATGCTGTCCGAGAGTCATTGTGATGCTTCATGTGTTCATGTGTAGCTTAAGGGATGGGATGTATTGCAATTGGGGTAATTAAAACTAATGCTAACTGTCACGGTTTGTGGTGAGGTGTGGGCTCAAATGCTGCACAAGGAGATGCCCAACTCAAAAGTTTCCAAAAACAGGTTTATTGCAAACAGAAACAAAGCAGAACCTGCGTCCTCGTGTACAAACATAACATGGCATGAACAGAATATAACCAGAACTAAAGACAAGGATCAAGCAAACAGAACAGGACATGAACAGAATATAAGGGCTGCCCCCCTGATTGGCAACAAGGAACAGGTGCGGAGCCAACCAGGGAGGCAGCAACCAAGAACTGAACTGGAAGGGGCAGGAATCAGGATCAGGGACCAGGGAGACAAGACAGGACCAGGGACCACCGGCAGGGCAGACAATGAGGGAAGGGGACAGAACCCCCCGGGGGGGCAAACAGGAAGAACAGGAACAGAACCCCCCCGGCGGGGCAGACCAGAGGGAAGGGGACAGAACCCCCCGGTGGTCGAAGGCAGGCAGGGTCCGGGTCAGGGTCCGGGTCAGGGTCCGGGTCCGGGTCAGGGTCCGGGTCAGGGTCCGGGGCAGGGTCCGGGGCAGGCAGGAATGAGGCAGGAAGGAATTAGGCAGGCAGGTCAAAGCCCCCCAGTGGGGCAGCCAGGCAGAACCATCACACTAACATTTTTACTCATATATGGGAACTTTGAGTTGAATGCATAATTTAATAAAAATAATGTTTTTTTGTTTTTGTGATTACATGTAAATGTAATCAAATAGGGGAATTGTGGATTATCATTTTCATGTAACACGAATGAATCATACTTATAGTCTTCCATTTTGCATGTCCTCCAATGTGACATGAGTTGGCAGGTGCACTTTGAGTTTCCGTGTCTGACTCCTGTGTTAAGATTAGATAATACCTGTTTGTTGCAGTTAACATGTACAGCTGCACATTTCCCAGCTAACTCAGCTTATATTCTGCAATAGTCTGTATGTTTCAAATTGAAGCAAGTGACCTTTGTACGTGTTGTCCATACGTTTGGGTCCGCTAAACGCAGATAAGGTTTGGTAAGGTGTACGTGTCTAGCTAATCACTAACCAAGCACAAGTGTAACAGTCATTGTAGCAATGTAACGACAGGAGACGATGTAAAAATAAGGAGACAGTAAAGACAGGAGACTGGAGTGTCTTTGACTTCGATGATGCCTGAATAAACAACTAAATGATGCAACTGTCTGAGCCTTCCCGATCTTCTGCGTTTGTCCGAGTCATTTTCTGAAGTTAACAGTCCATTGCAGACGTCAGAGTGTAGCCCCAGTGATGTATCTGCAAAAGAAAGTGATAATGGCATTACCATCAAGATGCATTCGTAGAACTTTCTTAAAAGCGATAGGTCCACAGTAACCCAATTAATATTAATCTGCATTTTTTATTTTTTGCACATTAATATTGTCAAGTTCAAAATGAAAATGGCTACGTCAGTATACAGCCGGGGTTTTTTTGCTTATTTTTTTTTTTTTTTTTTTTTTTTTTTACATTATAAGAAGACTACAGAATAAATGGTATAAAATAATTTTAAAATATTTTCAAAAGATTCATTGAAAGATTGTACATTTATGACCCCTTGTCTTTTTCCTCACTAAAATTAGGTTAGGGTAATGCTGTTCTTCTTTTCTGAAGTCATTTTGTTAGAAATCAGTAGGTGGGTGTCATATTCACCCAAAAATGGAAAACTCTGATGTAGCCCATTAGGATATTAATACAATTTTGATTTATAATGCAATGGCTATAGTTTAATGCACAATTTTAGGTCTATTGTGTTTTTCTCCATAAATTTAGATTAGAGTAGTGCCAGTTTTTATTTTTATTTATTTTATCTTAGGCCTAGTAGTAGGTCAACGTCATGTTCCCCAAAAAGCAAACCCTTGATGTAGTCAGAATTTAGATTTTCAGTGTAGTGGCTATAGTTTAAGGCACAATTTAACTTCTTAAATCCCTCAATTATATAATTATATTTAAGTGTTATTTAATGACTTACCTGTGAGGAGGGGAAGAAGCAGCAGACAGTCTTTGAGCTGCACCATGTCCAGTCCTGAGACATTTCAGACACAAACCTGGATAAACACTGTCAAATCTTACACGGATTATACGGCAGAGTCTCTCGGTTCAACCTGTGGACTGTGGACGGTCCTGGCAGCTCACAGACTCTCACCTCACTCTGTCACATCACTTCCTCGGGGCAGACTCTGGAGCAGCGGAGAGCCCAAATGAGATGCACGTGTCCGCCCCCGAGTGTCCGCCCCAGCCCCCAGACGGAAGGACTGGAGGCGGGCTCGAGGAGAAGAGGACAGCGATGTAGCGCCTCCAGGGCCCGAGTAAAAGTCTCTCCAGAGAAAAGAGGAGGAATAAAACAACCTGGGTCTGTTGAATGGCACATAAGGTAAACATGATGGCGCCTTAGAGCCAGAGCCTCCAAATGTAGCCTGTCCATCTCCCAGAATCAGAGTGTAGTCAATGAGCTACACAAGTGAACTTTATGTCTTTATTTAGGCCAGAGGTGGGCAAACTACAGCCCGGGGGCCACACACAGCCCTTTGGTCTTATTAATCCGGCCTCCCGAACGTGACCAAATTATCTTAAAATAGGTAAGGGTAAACCTTGGTCAGTTTACCTTTCCCCAAAAGATGGTGCACTTCAGCTACATCAACCTTGTTCGCGTGTTACTCTTTTCTTTCTCTTATCAGCCCTTCTGCAAAAATGAGCTTATCAAAGAAAACAAAAGTGAATAGTGAGCGCCCAGTGTTTAGTACAGAGTGGACAACAAAATATTTTTTCACTGAAGTCCAATCAAAGGCTGTATGTCTAATATGCAAAGAAACTATTACGGTTTTCAAAGAGAACAATATCAGCCGTCACTTTGCAGCATGCATTTGGAAAACAATTCGTACAATGATCTTTGCATTTGCTTTGCTACATGTTACAAATCTCTCTCTACACACACACACACACACACACACACACACACACACACACACACACACACACACACACACACACACACACACACACACACACACACACACACACACACACACACGCGTATGTATGTATGTATGTATGTCCTGGCCCGGCCCCTCTTTCAAATTTGAGAACCCATTGTGGCCTGTGTGTCAAAAAGTTTGCCCACCCCTGATTTAGGCTATTGTGTGTTTTTAGTTTTTGTGATAGACTACTATTGATATTTTTGTTTATGATTAAAATAAGAAACCTGGGTAGAGAAGCAACTTGGAGGCATCAGCATCAAGTGAAGTCCTCCTCTTTGAGTCACAAGTAAGTGAGCAAGTAAGGAAGAAGCATTATTTTTGAAGAAAAACCAAACGTTGCCTGAAGTTACTAGGCTCTAGTGATTGGCATGTACTGTTCCTAGACATTTTTGGCAACTTTAGTGCAAACTAGTTGCAACTTTCTGGTCAATACCTCCTAAATGTAGTGACACGAAAAATGAAGCCTAAAGAAGCAATGAGTCTCACAGCCAGTTACAGCACAAAAAAGCCTCAAAATACTGCCATCTACTGGGGATTTTAAGGCATTACAAAGAATGTTTATTTTAAGGTTTTCTACCAGTGTGTATTAGTGCTGGGCGGTATGGAAAAAATCATATATCACGATATAGATTACTTTATATCACGATAAAGATATACATCACAATATACCACAAGAAAGTATGTTTTCAGTTATTCTCTGAAAAGCTTTGTAGATGCAGGTGTGAGGCTTTTAGAGCGTTCTCTGTCGTCATGTATCACTTAAATGATTTATGGACTGATTTAATAATTAGATACTGTGGATAGCTAGTATCACATTTCATTCTTTAACCATGACAGGCAAATTAATAAATAATAAATAAAATGGAGTTCAATAATGTTTTGTACAAAGGCTGATCAAACATTACTCAGGATAACCAAACTAATTTCAAATCAGTAATATTTTTGTTGCTACTATAATATTCCCATTGCAATATTACACAAAGACATTTTTTGGTGGTTTTACACTTACTAATGGCTAGCTGTAGACAGTGACCAAAGCATTAAAGCCGTTCCCACTCGAGCCTTCACAAATGTAACGCGAGATGGCACATGTGATTTGTTTATGGCGCCTATAATTGTCTTATAGGTGTTAAATATGATTTCATCCATTGCACAGTGCTTGAGGATAAGTTAATTCTGAGTCCACGTCATTCACGTCTGAGCACACTTTTCAATTAGGACCAGCGAGGCCCCCACCAGTTGCCTTCACCTGCCTGCGTGAGTCGTCTGCTTATCTCCTGACTAAAAATATTATTTTACTTTGCTTTATGTGCACAAAATTACCAAAAATAAAAATGTTCAAATATTGTAATGTGATAATAAAATAGTGAAAAATATACAGTGGGTGGGTGGTCTATTCTAAAGTATTACAATTGTACAAATGTAATATTAACAGTGACTGTCTCTTATTATTGATCCCACAATTTCATCCATTGCACAGTGCTTGAGGATAAGTTAAAATAAGATAATTTATCCAGCAGAATTTGACCATTGACCGTATCGAACGCTTTCTTGAGGTCGAGGAATACTGCTCCAATAACGCCTCCTCTGTCAATGTTCAGTTTTAATTTGTCCAAAAGAAAGCATACGGTTTCTGTAGAGTAGTGTTTTCTGAAACCAAATTACTTTTCATGTAGATTAGATGAGCTATAGTTTAAATGTCTTGTAAGTTGTTCTGTCTTTTCCACTAATTTGGATACTGTGGGCAGGATGCTTATGGGTCTGTAGTTACTTGTTTCGGTAGGGGCTCCAGATTTGAAGATAGGTGTGACTGCTGATATCTTCCAAAAATCTGGGAAAGTACTTGAATTTATTGATTCATTTATAATACGGGTAATAGGCGATACAAGAGAGTGTTTATGAGTTTTAATAAACATTGTGCTCAGTCCAAATGCATCATTGGCTTTTGAATTTTTTAGGCCACCGATTATCCTTTCGATCTGTCCATGTGATACGGGGTTCAGTTCAAATGCTGTTGATGGTGTCAGGCATTTTAGTAGGGCTATCTGCGCAAGGAGGTTCCTCTGGTGTCAGGTTCTTAACAGAGTTCAGGAAATATGTATTGAAAGCATTTGCCATTATTGATGGATCACTGGACAGTTCGTTGTTTACTTTTATTTCACTGATGTTATTTGATGCAAAATGTCCAGTGAGTTTCCTTATGTGTGTCCATACTTCTTTTATATTACATTTGCCATTTTTTATAGCGTTAATAAAGAAATTTGCCTTCTATTTGCATATCTGATTTCAGCGGTAACTTTATTTCTAAGTGAAGCAAAAAAAAGTGAAGCTAAATGAAGCGCTGTTTCATTAATGCCCAAATTCCTTCGTTTAACCAACGAAGATGTTTTTTCTGAGGTCTAACTTTAATTTTTCTCTGAAATGCATGCATTGTCTCTTGAATTACTTTAGTACTTTACAGTTTTCTTCTAATTGGTCATGTGATAAGTGCTCATCCCAATTTACTTCATTCATTTCTTTTTCTAAATTGTTCTTTTCACTTTTGGAAATTTTTAACTGTTCTGTTGGTTTAATAAAAGGACGAACATGTCTGTTTTTTAATAATTTTCTTGCCAAAAGAATTAGATTATGGTCTGACAGCCTAGTGATCATGTTATAGGTTTTATAAATTCTGTCCTGTTTATTAGAAAATGCTAAATCTATACATGTTTCAGTAGTTTTACTTATCCTAGTTGGCCCTTGTATAAGTTGAGTTAAGTCATGACTATTTGCAATAGATTTGAGCTTTTTACAGTTTGCTTTATCAAGCCAATTTATGTTAAAATCGCCAAGTAAAATGATTTCCCTTTTCCAGTTGCACTCTTTAAGAATAGCCTCTAATTCCTCATAAAATACATTTAAACTTGATGGGGGCCTATATATTCCAATCAATGTGAGAGACATTTGTGCAGAGAGGCTTATATTAATCCCAAGACATTCTAAATTATTAGGGGGCGTCCAATTTATTTGGCTACATTTTATGTAAACCCTACCCTCTGGCCTGTCTCGTCTGAAGATGTTATATCCTGGAACATTCAACCCTGCCATTGGAGTGTTTGAATGTAACCAGGATTCAGTCAGGCACAAAAAGTCTATATTTGATTCACTCAGGGGATGTTGGATTTGGTCGCATTTAGGTATAAGGCTACGGATGTTTATGTGACCTCCTAACAACCCTTTAGATTTATATTTAGGGCACCACAGTATTTGGGCAATATTTAGAGTCTGGATAAAGTTGTACTTGTATTTTCTAAAGATCGCTTTCTTTTTCATTAGGTATGTGCTTTTCACAGTAGATTTACTGACCAGTGTTTGTATTGGCTTCTTCTGTTTGACCATGTCAGTGGGCCTATTTGCAGAACTTTTAGACACAGGTGGGCGTGTTGTTACTGGCTCTCTATGCACTGTTGTACTGACAGTCACCATTCCATCGATGGGTCCCGGTTTACATGTTGCTAGCCCCCGGTGCACAGGTGCACGGAGGGCCGCTGCTCCATTGGAGAGTCCCGGCTGATGTAATGCTAGCTCCCGGTGCACAGGAGCACGGAGGACTGCCGCTGTGTCGGAGAGTCCAGGCTGATGTGATGCTAGCTCCCGATACACAGGAGCATGGAGGACCGGCGCTGTGTCGGAGACTCCCGGCTGATGTGATGCTAGCTCCCGGTGCACAGGTCCTGGATGCTCGGCCGTTGACCTCCTCCTCACGTTGTCGGCCAGTCCAGTTTAGAAAAGTGCTTGAGCTTTAATATGTAATCTTCCTCCATTTAATAAGTAGGGTCAGACAAGAAGAAAAAAGTGAATTGCTAAAGTTGACTTGGTAACTCTAAATTATATTTTGCTGCCCCTATTCTGTGGAAGTGACGTGCAGTGACGTGCAGTGACGTGCGGTCAGGTGAGGCAGGTGGCGCGTTGTTACTGGCTCTCTGTGCACTGCAGTGCCTCACCTGACCGCACGTCACTGCACGTCACTGCACGTCACTTCCTCATACGTCGTGCCTTGTGCAAAAGACTGCTTTATCTTTGGCTGCCTATAGTTTTTCTTTTCACAATTTGTCCCCACTGTTCCTCAACTTGGTTTAGCTCGGATTTTTTGGATTCTTATGTATTGTTTTTCGTGGATCTTCTTTAGGTGATATAAGAGGTCTGTTGTGTTGGCATCAGGTGCGAGAATAGTCTTGTAGCACAGTTTGCATATGGCTGTCTTCTGTTCCGTGTCGGACCTCTTGAACCCACAATGCAACCAAATCACAGACGTACACCCTCTTTTCGGTAAAAGTGCTTCTTCTTGGGCTGCCTGCGTAGCTGTCTCTGTCTGTTGCAAATCTGGGCATAAAACTTGAACCTGTTGTGTGTCCATCTTTCAGCACTCATGACTTAAATAACGTAAAGCAAGTAGCAAACCTGCGTGAGAATCAAAGGACGTAAAGCAGCGTCATGTAACAAAACCACAAGACAGAGGTTCTTTGCAAAAAATCTTTTTATTCGTCTTTATTTTCACTTATATAAAAGTAGAGTATGCATGGTGACAAGACAACACTAATACAATTTTAGCAAGCTATTTCATTATATATTTGCTGTAATAATTGATAAAAAATAGAAATAGAAGAGAAATGGCATGATAGACTTTTCTATTGTCCCCATGATATGTATTGTCATATTGCCCAGCAATATGACGATGTGTACATAAGTGTGTATATGAACTTTTGTCAACTATAACAGAAACAAGGACATTAATAAAATGTATTATGCTTACATATACTACGTATTTCGTGATTTTTCTGCCTCGACCATGTGACTTCCTTGTTACTGAACCACATTTATTTGAAGAATTTGGACATTTGGAACGCCCACTTCAGCTTGAGCCACACTTTGAAGCTTTGCTTCATTTTGTCCATCACTACCTAAATCTAAGTTTGTGCTGCCTTCAGTGGCCACTGAAATTTCCAATCACAAAACACCTGGCTGCAGGAGTGAAGTTTAAAGTGTGTATACCTGTTAGACCAATCCTTTTGTTTCTCATACTCCCAAACCCTCCTCCCCCTCACTCCCTTTAGTCCACAGGTACTGCCCAGTTTAGCAGCTTTATTTGAAATGTGGTTGTGAGTCTTTAGCCCCTCTTTAAATACTTATGACCCTCATCTTTTTCCCAATTTAAATGTAGATTTTAAGCTTTTGACCATGTTCTGTCCTCAGGTCCTTAATGCTGTGTATAAGCCTGTATATTTAGCCGGTTCCCCCTCCAAACACCTTCATGATTCTTACAAGCCATTCTCTGAAAAGGATAGTGACATTTAACCGGCTTTGTTAAGTGGCACGACAGTAGCATTAGCAGACTTTATAACTGGTTTCAAAGTATGAGGTGAATATATGCTGTTAAGTTGCCCAAAAAGATGACAAAAAAAAAAAACACATTTACGTAACGACTTTTATTTTTATGAATAAACAATCTGCATTTTAGAGCAGATGAAGAGGTCCACACACACCGATTTGATTCTGATTATAGACAGTAGACACTTAACAGTTCTATTAAAGCCATACATTACTAAATGAATCATTAGCAAAAGTCAAAGCAATAAAAGCCTGAAATAGTATGAGCTAGTGTAGAAGCGTGAGAGACACAGGGACATTTAGGTCTCAAAGAGGATAATTTTTTGGTTAAACAACTGAAACCTTTCTGATTTTTTTCTAACATAAAAAGGCCCCAAAAATATTTAATCCTTATATATATTTTTTTCATTTTCTCTAATAAATCATCATAACCAACACATCTTTCAGAATGTTTGATTTGAGCTGGTCAAATTCTATGTAGCTTTTCTGATGGAGTGTCCACCACCTTCCTTTCTCCATGGAGATGTTTTTACTTTTCCTGGAATATTTCCCAGTCTGTCATTCCAATTTATTTATGTCTACAGAGAAAAGGACGTGAAGTTACAGGTCATATCTGTGAAGAGGCGAGCCTGCTCACAGTGAGAATGCATCAAGATATTTGAGCAGTAAAAACACCTGTAACTGAATAAATGCAGACCCTCTACTAGAAAAGTGACATAGTTTCCATGGGGGCAAGAAGGTGGATGCTCTACAAGGAAAGTTACATAGTGTGTCTTTAATAATCATTACATCCCCAGCGAACATTGAACATTTGATTGCAGTGTGATCCCTATTTATTTGTACAGAATGTGTTTGCATTTATTGCAGCGTGACCCGGTCAGATGGTGGTCGCAGGTTAGCGTGTAGCGCACCTCTACCCCTCCCTTCTTGGCGTAGCAGGTGAAGGTGTGGGTGCCCTGGGTGGGATAGCGCGTGCAGGAGCCCAGGCGGTCGTCTCGACCCGGGTCCTTATCCCACACCTCGATCTTCAGTCCTGCGTGAGTGTCCACCTGCACAACACAAGCTTCTATTAGCACGTGCTTTGAAATGTTAAAAGGGCTGCAACCATTTTTTCAGATAATAAAGTAAAAATTGTCTTGCCTCAGTAGAGAGATAGTATATTGTAAAAAAGATCTCTTTGGGTGAATATTAGGTTGGACTGTCTGCATTTAGTCCTAATTAAAAAAAAGTTTTTATTCAAAAGTGTTAGCATTACCGTGACAGCAAAACTTTGCTCTGGCCTCTGAAAGCTGTGAAAAGCCCTCATGAATAATTAGGATGGTAGGAATGTGTGAAGCCTGGTGTCCACTGCATGTTTTTTTTCTGTCTTATAAGATTGTTCAATGTCACACTACACGACGTTGGGCAATTTAAATCGTGCAAAAACACACTGACACACTGTGCGACGGTCCACATGATCAGTCGTTGATATGACAAAAGTTTGTCTGAGTGAATATTAGTCTCCAGACTCTATGTGGTAACCTCTCCATAATTGTGCAGGTTGGATGAGGGTTGCCAGGTGTTCCGTAAAATACAAAATTGTTCAGTAATTAGAAAGCCAAACCGTGTCTGTATTGAAGTGATATGGAATGCGTTTTTCAAGTGTAAAAGAATGGTATGATAGCCACGCTTCTTCCCATTGCTGAACGAAGACAAAGCTCTGCTGACCACTGCTGCCCCGAGTGCAGCTCCAAACATGTTCTGTCACAACCCGAGCTGTCAATCAAAGCACCGGCCTGATCCAGTGCCACTGTTCCCTGCTCTCTTGTGTTTACTGTTGTTAAGTCTTGTGTTCACGAGATTGATGCAAAAGCAGCAAGAAGCAGCTCACTGTGCGACCAAGATTACAAAATATCAGACCTGCTTGAAATCAGTCGTATCTCGTCTTTGGTCATACAGCGCTTCTAAATTTAATCTTTGTCCTGGTCTCACTTCAAAATCGAAATCGAAATTTGAAATCAATGACCCACCTACATGCCAGTGGACACCCAGCTTTAGGAAAATGGGAAACAACTTAAGACTGCTGCAAAGCATTTCAAATGAACAACTTCAGGTTTTTTGTTTTTTTTTTTGTTTTTTTTTTACATTTTTAGACAGTAAAAACTATGTATGGTGCCTGTAAACGCAGATTGGTTTCTACTTTTGTGTCTGAAAAGTAGGATTCTCTTAAGAGCGCACATTATAAATATGTCCAGGAAAAATTGTTGCATTTCAGAACATGTTTGTGGAGATGTAAACTCCAGTATTACCAAAATATGTCAATAAAAAATTAAATATTTAGATTTTTATGAGAACATTATTTTACCTAATCATGTCATATTTGATAACTATGCCAACTCAAATTTCATTTAATTGCAATATATTATGCTGCCCTACACGTGAAGACCTTTGATGTTACAATATCCCCGTGTTACAGATATGGTTTCCTCCCTAGTACAGATACATAAGTGTAGAGATACTCACCTCGCCCAGATTGTAGACTGCATCCCATCTTGGATTATTGGACTTGATGACTCGAGTCTTGCGGTAGTGAGGTCCATACCACATCTTGGCATAACTAGTACAAGAGGAAAAAGCATGAACTAAGAGTGTTTGTTATGAGCTCTATGAGTTTGTCTTACCTCTCAGTTTTACCCAAGAAGTCCCCTTTAAGTCCCCAGGCCCGGACTATAGTCACCGTGAGCCGACCACTCCACGTCTTTTTCGGACAACAGTTCACCCCACACGGTTTCTCGACTTCCTCACCGATGTCGTTTTCCTTCAAACAGAAGACAATATAGAAGTTTTTATTTTATTATCTATAAAATAAAAACTTCTATATTGTCTTATATATATCACTTTCAGGGTGTGTGCTGTAAAAAACTGTTTTTTACTTTATGTTTCAGGAAGTTTCAGGGCACACAAAAGAAAAGCAAACAGAGCATACACACCAGGCAAGGTTACATGTACATTTAACAAAGCCTGTTTGGTCTACATCTATGAGAAACAACATGGTCTCTTCCAATCTCCTGGCCAGAGTTGATGCAAAAAGCTTATCATCAATGTTAGAAACATTGATAAGATTTACAATCCAATTAGTTTTTGCCTCCTTTATGAATAACCCATATAAATGTCTCCCTTCACACAGCAGTATCCCATAGTATTGTCTCCATGCATGCCTCACTAAACATCTGTTAGACCTAAAAGATCGATTGTTTTATTTACCCAGGACTCAGCACAAGTCTTATTCCTTTTACTATTTGTTGTGTCTAACTTCAACTGCAAATTAAAATTCCTTGTGCATGTCAAAGTAAAGTACCATACTATATAGATGTGTGTGTGTGTACATATATGTGTATATATATATATATATATATATATGTGTGTGTGTATATGTATGTATATATATATATATATATATATATATATATATATATATATATATATATATATATATATATATATATATATATATATATATATATGTGTGTGTGTGTGTGTGTGTGTGTGTGTGTGTGTGTGTGTGTGTGTATATATATGTATATGTATATATACATATGTATATATACATATGTATATATACATATACATATATAAAGCTCCTGCTCACCCTCCGCACACTATGCCCGCCACTTGGTTATGCCGCTCCATGTTTGCTTTTCCTGACAGCACTGTCCAGGGTTCTTCCGTGTGTTAAGTTGTACTGGGCAGTCTGCCCGCCATTTTTACGTGAGTTGAAGTTCACTGTTAAACTGTAATTCCATTTCTGTTGTACCGTTGCTATTCGAACGTAAACTAAGTAGTGTTATTGCATGTTTTATTACAGGATAAGCCCACTACTGTTGTCATCTTTTGACTATTGTCTTTTGTCGTATGTTTTTTATCTTTACTGTTGACTATTACAAAGAAACTGTTTTTGAAAAAAGCCAAATCAAACCAAAATTTAATGCTGTTCTCCTGCTGGGGACAGATCCACGATATTTTTTTTTGAGTTGCTGGTGTCTGGTCTATTCATTTTACACCTGGCCACATATATAAGACATAACCAAGACTATTTTGTTTGTATCACAACGCTTACCTTCAGATAGTCGACAATGGCAGCTTTCACATGTGATCTTTTCCGTGAGTCTGGCACCAGGTCGGACATGAGTCGGAAACAGGAGGTGCTCTTGCACACTCCAGCTGTACTGATCTTTTATTTTATTTATTTATTTCAGGGACAGTGCATATTAATCAACATTTCTGTAAATATGCCAGAATTAGCCAAAGGCTATTTTACATCTGTAGTCCCTTGACAGTGGATACTGTCCACATAAAAAGTAATAAAATTACAAGAAATACATAAAACACACCTGGGCAGAGCAGTGAGCCAGAGACAGGAACCCCGCGAGGAGGAAGAGAGCCAGGCGGAAAAACATCATGGCCTGTGATGCACACACACATATTGATGTCTATAATCTACAGAAAAGTTTTTTTTGTGTGTACAAATGTGTGTTCTCCTGCAGCTTCCTGGTGCGTGCACTCACCTGTGGTCCTGTGGAGCAGACTGCTGTGCAGAGAGTTAGGAGCCAAAGGAACTGCAAGAGAGCAGATGAGTAACAATGTTTTTATACCAGAGGACAGGATTGAAACTGGAAAGACTGCATTCAGTGTGAACAGACTGGCACAACCACTTTTACCTTCCTCAAAAAAGATGGAGGTGTGTGTATGGTTCAGGGTCATTTAGTGAATCACAGGTTGTCATTTGGGGTGTTTTCATCTTTTGAGTATGCTTCCGTAAAAATTGAGCAAAACAATCCCCCTCCATACTTTATTTAGTAAAATCCTCAATAAAACTTTGACAGTGATGGAGAGCTTGATATATGAGATACTTTCAGTCATATGCACAGACTTTTAGTCATTACAGGTGATTTTGATATACACCTATGCATGAGACACATAAATGATAACGCAGGTGCACTGATCATGGAAATGATACACTTTGAAAATGCCTCATGTTCTAATGGTAATGATTTGCCAAATTCTCTGACTTGTGTGTTGAATGTTCTAGACACCACTGCCTTGACAAAGGTTAAAATGGTTAAAGATAAGCAGAAAAAGCCATGGAGGAATGATGTCTTAGTCAGGGCACAGAGAAGAGAGTGGCGGAGGGCCGATTGTGAATGCCGCAAGTCAAAGCTCCAGGTTCATTATGAGATTTATTTAGAAAAGATGCACATGTACAGACAGTTTATGTAGAAGGGAGAGGTCTTGTTCGAACATTAGTGGATAACAAGTCAATAACAAGTTTTGTGTCGTTTGCAATGGTAAAAAGATTAACAAACCCTCCAACTCTGCTGACATGAGAACTAGATTCCACATCTAAGTGCAATGAGTTTGCAGTATTCTTTAATGACAAGGTTCAGGGCAATAAAAATGCCATTAATTGCACAACGCAAATAACACCCCTGCAGCCACTTACACACTTAGAGCTGATTCACTTTGTACCTGAAACTGACAAAACTGTCCAAGAGATCATCACCAGTCTGATTTCATCTACATGCTGCCTCCATGTGTTACCCATTAGTTTTCTAAAGTCTGTGCTCAACAGTTTGCTCTCACCACTCACTTGCAGAGTTAACATGTCACTTAAATCTGGAACATTCCCAAGAGCTTTGAAAAATGTTGTTATCAACCCTCTCTTAAAGAACAGTCTTGATGCCACAATTGTGAGCAATTACCAACCCATCTCAAGTCTGCTGTTTTTAGGCAAAGTCCTCAAAAAAGTAGTTTACCAACAGCTTATTAACTTTCTCCAAATGAACAACTTCTCTGATGTTTTCCAGTCAGATTTTAGACCTCACCACAGCACTGAGACTGCTCTTATCAAGGTGAGAAATGACATCCTCCTGAACGCTGATGTAGGCAAATTCTCAGTCTTCAGATCAGATCCTGTTACATCCGAGTGCTGCCTTTGACACTGTGGATCATTGGATCCTCTTACAGAGACTAGAGGAATGGATGGGGATGGCAGGCTGAGCAGGCTGCTGGGCAGATGATTAGGAGCCGGAGGTACTGCAGGAGAGCAGGTAAGTAACAGTGTTTTTATACTAGGGGACAGGATTTTAAAAATTCAAAGAAAAAGTACTTCTCTGAAAATTGGAAATTCTATTTTGAACTGGAGAGACCACATTCAGTGTAAAGAGACAGGCTCAACCAGTTTAACTTCCCTCAAAAAGGGTGGAGAACTGTGTGCATTTTTTGTGAGATCATTTAAGTTAATCACAGATTGTCATTTGGGGCATTTTCATCTTTTGATTATGTTTCCTTTAAAATGGAGCTACACAATTCCCCTCCATACTCTTTTTAGTAAAATCATCAATAAAACTTAGACAGTGATGGAGAGGTTTGTAAATGACTGAGATGCTTTCAGTCATATGCACAGACTTTGCGGTTTAGTCATTACAGGTGATTTTAATGTACACGTGGGTAATGTGTTTAACAGAAACGCTAAAGAACTCAGTTCTGTCCTTGAAACATCTGGTCTGACTCAGCATTGCAGCGAACCCACCCACAACAGAGTATGTTGTGGGTGGGTCAGTATGGTGGATGTTGCTCTGTCTGATCATTTCTGTGTCTTCTTTGACTTGTCTGTTATTTCCAAACCAGTGACTGATACTGCAGTTATTCGAAGGAGACTCATAAATAACACAGGTGCACTGATGATGGAAATAATATACTTTGAGAGTGCCTCATGTTTTAATGATAATGATTTGCTGAGTTTTCTCACTTTGACTGTTTTGATTGTTCTGGACACCATTGCCCTGATGAAAGTTAAAATGGTTAAAGATGAGCAGAAAATGCCATGGAGGAATAATGACTCAGTCAGGGCACAGAGAAGGGAGTGCTGGATGGCCAAGCGGGAATGGCGCAAGTCAAATCTCCAGTTTCATGATAAGATTTACAAAGAAAAGATGTACATGTACAACCACAGTTTATGTAGAAGAAGGGAGAGATATTTTTCGAACATTATTGGACATTGCAGTAACAACTCTTGTGTCCTATTTACAACAGTAAACAGATTAACAAATCCTCCAGCTCCGCTGACATAAGAACTAATTTCTACATCTAAGTGCAATGAGTTTGCAGTATTCTTTAATGACAAGGTTAAGGGCAATAAAAATGTCATCAATTCCACAACACAAATAACACCCCAGCAGCCACTTAGAGCTGATTCACTTTGCACCTGAAACTGACAAAACTGTCCAAGAGATATTTTTTAACAAAAAATACAGTAACACAAAGTTCTCAATTTTACAGAAGTTTTTTTTTTTCCTTTTTCCTTTTTTTAGTTTTTGCAAAGTGAAAATGCACAAAAAGGAAGATTTTATTTTCTTGGCTTGGTTTCTTCGTTTAGTCTGTTCAATTTTTATTTTGACACAGTTTGACTAGTAAAGAAAAGCATAACTTTAATTTAACTAAACATTTTGACCCAAACAATAGGGCAGAGGTGCTGCAGGAAAGCAGGTAACAGTGTTATTATACTAGGGGGCAGGAGTTCAAGAATTCAAGGAGGAAGTACTTCTCCGAATATTTGAAAATCAATTTTAAACTGGACAAACCGCATTCAGTGTGAACAGACTGGCTCATCCAGTTTTACCTGATCCTGCAGTTGCTCAAAGGAGACACATAAATGATAACACAGGTGCACTGTTCATGGAAATAATTCACTGAAAATGCCTCATGTTCTAATGTTGATGATTTGTTGAACTCTGTAACTTCGAGTGTTTTGAATATTTTGGACATCATTGCCCCGATGAAGGTTAAAATGGGTAAAGATAAGCAGAAAGAGCCATGAAGCAATGATGACTCGGTGAGGGCACAAAAAAGGGAGTGCTAGACGGCCAAGTGGGAATGGCGCAAGTCAAAGCTCCAGGTTTGTTATAAGATGTACAGAGAAAAGACGCACATGCACAACCACACTTTATGTAGAAGAAGGGAAAGTTTTTTTACTTTATTGGAAGCTCCAGTAACAACTCTTGTGTCCTGTTTGCAACAGTTAACAGATGAACAAACCCTCCAGCTGCTTTGCTGCCACATCTAATGGTGCCTTCACACCGGTGCGTCAGATGCGTCGAGCTCACATTGAAAGTTTATGGTGGATGCGTGTCATGGCCACGCTGCATTTTTGTGGCGCGTCTTCAAGCGTCCAGACGGTGCGAATCAGCGTGGAACTTCTAGGCGTTCAGGCATCCAGGAGTTCAACCAAGCTGAACTTTTGAGGCGTTCGGCGAGGAGCGTCAACCAATCAGAAACCACGCTCCAGTGACACAGCAACATCATTCTGAAGCGCTGGAGTCACAAACACGAACAATGGAGGACGTTATCCACGCACCAATGCAGGACAGCATGTCACTGAACTGGGCCTGGGTCACATGAAAATACCGCTGGAAGCGCTGATCATCCAGACGGAGCTCCTGGAGCAAGTGATGAAACTCGGCAAACTCCGAACGCCTCTGAATTATGTCGTGAACCCAGACACGCCGCCGCCGAGCGGATCGCTTCCGTTGATGACTTTTGTGCAGTAAATACACCAAAGCTATTCTCTCAACATGGTCTGTGGTTGTGCACAAAAGGAGCGGGAAAACACTCAACGTTCTATACACGCTCTCTGCCCTCAAATGCACAGGCGTCCAAATAGAGGCGTCCAGCGCTTTTTTGACTCCCCGATGTGAACACAGCTTTAGTGCAATGACTTTGCAGTATTCTTTAATGACAAGGTTCAGGGCAATAAAAATGCCATTAATTGCACAACGCAAATAACACCCCTGCAGCCACTTACACACTTAGAGCTGATTCACTTTGTACCTGAAACTGACAAAACTGTCCAAGAGATCATCACCAGTCTGAATTCATCTACGTGCTTCCTCAATGCGTTACCTACTATATTTCTAAAGTCTGTGCTCAACAGTTTACTGTCACCACTCGCTTGCATAGTTAACATGTCACTTGAATCTGCAACATTCCCAAGAGCTTTGAAAACTGCGGTTATCAAGCCTCTCCTAAAGAAGAACAGTCTTGATGCCACAATTGTGAGCAATTACCAACCAATCTCAAGTCTGTTGTTTTTAAGCAAAGTCCTCAAAAAGTTGTTTACCAACAGCTTATTAACTTTCTCCAAATAACCAACTCCTTTGATGTTTTCCAGTCAGGTTTTAGACCCCACCACAGCACTGAGACTGCTCTTATCAAGGTGAGAAATGACATCCTCCTGACCACTGATGCAGGCAAAGTCTTGACCCTGTTAGATCTGAGTCCTGCCTTTGACACTGTCGATCATGGGATCCTCTTACAGAGACTATAGGACTGGGTGGGGATGGCAGGCTGAGCAGACTGCTGCTCAGAGGGTTAGGATCCTCCTTGAATTTTTTTAATTCCACTGCATCCACCACATTAATATGTGCATTAATATGTGCAGTAAAGGGCTCCGTGCATGTATATCTCAAAGCCACTAACCACTCCTTTGAAGATAGTGAAGTTCAGATCCTAGCCAGAGAAAAGAAATGGTTTGAGAAAGAGAATCCTTCCTTAAACAGGAATGGGAGCCTGAGACACAATCTCTTCCCCATCTACAACTCCATCCTCAGACCCAGAAAAATGAGAACAATAGCAGGGTCATTAAGGGCTGAATAGGGTAGTTTCAGCTGAAACTGGAGACAATAGTTGTTTACAGTTTCAGTGTAGTTAGCCACTCCCTGCAGATAGATATAAGGCAGTGGTCACCAGCAATCTGATCAGAACTGAAGAAGCGGCTTCGATGAGCACGAAAACGTCTTCACTCCTACAACGATTTGTCCAGTTGACAGATTTGAACTTCGTCTTTTGCTATTGATCAGACCTGGATGACTGAGGGTTTACACAAATATCTTCTCAGGGATTTTTGTCACAAAACAAGAGCAATGAAGTTGGCAAAAGAGTGCTGGAAGACATGCAATCTGTGCCAAATATCAAGATCAGAGATACGCTGCTACAAGGAGACGGTGCTATTAGAGATGTGAGCCACAGAGGAATTCAAACTTGCTCGTATCCCAGTCACACTGTTTCTGAGAATACAACACTCCTCCCAAAAGTTTTGTCAACACACTGAGGAGTTAAACAGCTGATTGTGCAAGTGGGTGCAGTTGACACCGGAATGAATCAGTCTGAAATCTTGAAAAAGAATTTCATTGAATTATTCGAGGAGCTTGAAAAAGTGGAGGTTAAGACATTCATCAGTGGACCTCTTCCTAGCATGGACAGAAGGAAGATGAACAAATTTACAAGGCTGTTTCAGCCGACCACATGGCTGTTCAACGCATGTGTGTGGTCAGAGGACTGCACTACATTGAGAACTTTGATCTATTCTGGAAATGAGATGACCTGTTCAAGAGAAATGGCCCACACCTGAGCAGAGGTGGAGTGAGAGTGCTGACGGATAACCTCCTCCACGGTGTGAGGCACCGGCCTGGACAGGGTCCTGGGCCAGTGAGAGAAAAGAAGAATGAGAGAAGCATTCCTGCTGCGCGAGACAGAGACCAAACCAATGTGTCAGCACCACCAGCAGCACCACCACTACCACAACCACCTCCCCCAGCGAAGGAGGCACCACCAGCAGCACAACCACCTCCCCCAGCGAAGGAGGCACCACCAGCACCACCCTTTCGAAGTGAAAGATCCATCTCCAGTTTCACTTCCCCCAGGGCCCTTGTCACAGGCCTTGAACCTGTCTGTGACAGCCCCAACAGAGATTTCAGTCCCAGCAGCACCCCCATCACCTCCCCTGCCCACAGACCAGCCCTGGGTCCCCTTTGCTACATCTACTCCCTCTAGGGACTCCTCACTCTCCTTTTCCTCCCCACCCTGACCCATGGCCCTTCCCAACCATCTAGAAAGCCTCATCAGATCAGGAATTAAGATGGCTCCCCTCACATCCAATATAGTGCGGTCAAGAGTTCTGACATCAACTATGCTGAACTCTTCCCCGTACCCATCTATCAACCCCTCGACTTTCACCTGGTCCCTCACCCAAACTCCCCTGTGCTCCGCCTCCTCGGCACTCACCTGGTCCCTCACCCAAAGTCCCCCGTGCTCCACCTCCTTGTCCCGCACCTGGTCCCTCACCCAAACTCCCCCCTGCTCCACCTCCTTGTCCCGCACCTTGTCCCTCACCCAAACCTCCCTCTGCTTGCCATTCCCTGCCTTCCTCCAAAGCTGTTATCACCAAGAGCTAGGACACACAGGGCCTCTGCTGACATACAGTCATGATAAAGATAATATCATCCTGAGGCCCTGTGATGGAGCTATATCTGCAGACACACCACGTAGACTGATTAACAGAAGGAGTTAGACTGTCCAATCAGAGAAATATTGTTCTCATTCCTTGTAAGAAGATAACATCCAGCCCTACTGAAACTTGCTGTGCTCAATGTCAGATCTTTATGTAAAAAGTCATTTTTAATTAATGATTTTATTTCTCCTTTTAATCTTGACTTTATGTTTTTAACCGAAACATGGCTTGATAAAAACACAGGTTATGCTATTCTAGTGGAATTAACTCCACCCAACTTCAAATTTGAATCTGAAACATGAGTAAACAAAAAGGGTGGAGGGGTGTGTGCATTTTTTAGAGATAATTTAATTACTCACAGATTGTCATTTGGGGTGTTTTCATCTTTTGAGTATGTTTCCTTTAAAATGGAGCTAAAACAATCACCCTCCATAGTCTACTTAGTTATATATAAACCTCCCCAGCACTGTCTAAGTTTTATTGATGATTTTACTGAGATGCTTTCAGTCATTTGCACAGACTTTGCGGTTTAGTCATTATGGGTGATTTTGATGTACATGTGGATAATGTGTTTAACAGAAATGCTAAAGAGCTCAGTCTGTCTTTGAAACATCTGGTCTGACTCAGCATGTCAGCGAACCCACCCACAACAGAGGCCACACTCTGGACCTGCTCATTACAAAAGGAGTAAATATTTCAAATGTCACTGTGGTGGATGTTGCTCTGTCTGATCCTTTCTGTGTCTTCTTTGACTTGTCTGTTACTTCCAAACCAGTGGCTGGTCCTGCAGTTATTTGAAAGAGACTCATAAATGATAATGCAGATACACTTTGAAAATGCCTCATGTTCTAATAATAATGATTTGCCAAATTCTCTGACTTTGAGTGTTTTGAATTTGTTCAACATCATTGTTAGTTCACAAATAATTTTGTTAACTAACAAAATGAGATCAGATCTATGTCTCACTGCCAGCAGGTAAATATGTGCCAGTGGATTCACTCTGCTACTGCATCCAATAGGTCAGTGTGTGGATGCAAAACAACTTTCTACAGCTAAAGTCAGACAAGACTGAAGCCATAGAACAGGAACAAAGAGGTAGTGTCAGTAACCACCTCCAGTCGCTCTAAAACCTTCAAATCAGGCTAGAAATCTAGAATTCACATGTTTTTATTGAGAAAAATATTTTTTTCTACTATCACAGGCTTCAGTTGGCTCCTCTTCTGGCTGACAAGCTCCCCAGCTTTGGAAAATCTCCTTTTCACAGGGAACAGATGATGCTGGGATGCACAGATACTTACATACAAGTTTCCACAGTGTAGGACATAAGGTCTTTCATGCCACCCAGTACTTCAGGGGATCCTTTGCTCTTGTCAGAATTTGTTCTTTCAAATATCTATAACACAGACAGTAAGACAATGAATGACAGTAACAACAACAACATCAACAACAGTAATTAACATGCATACCTCTGGATCTCCACTGTAGCACTGACAGATGCACTGCAGTTGCAGTGCTGACACTCTACATAGTTGTCCAGTAAAGCCCTCAAGTTGTCATTTTCTCCACCAGCACTGGCATATGTCGTTGCAGTCTTCAGTGGCACATCTTCTG